>WAAB01004236.1:0-193427 GCA_013389865.1 Piaya cayana | reverse complement strand
CTTCCCCAGCTTCGTTGCTCTTCTCTGGACTCGCTCCAGAGCCTCAACATCCTTCTTGTGGTGAGGGGTCCAGAAGTAAATCCCAAAAGCTGTGAATCCCTGCTCCAGGCAAGCTAACTTTAACAGCTCGTACTCAGAAGTTGGGCAAATTTCAGACTCGAACCCAGCAGATGACAAAAACCAGCAGCAGCATTAGAAGAGGTGTCTTCACCTGCCTGGTTCTGCACGATACCTGCTGTACAGAACCACAGCTCCACGAGCTGTTACCCACTGGGGAGACTTAGAGCCATTAGAGCAAAAGGGCAGCGCTGGCAAATGAACAAACGCCTATAGACCTTATGAGCTTTAATATCGAGTTTGAGCCATTCATGAAAGGGATTTGAGAGATGGTTGCCTGTGACAACAGAGCTTTATATTCCGCAAACCCCCCCGTGTGTTCTAGCCCTGCATTCTTACGCCAGAGGGAAAAGAAGCGCGGCCCTCAGGAATGCTGGCACACAAGGGCTGACCTATTACCCAGCCAGCCTGCTGTGTGCGTAGCACTTTGCTTACGGCAGCTGGACAGGCTGTTCTAGAGCTGCCTTCTGCTTCCCAAAACCACTGCGCTCTCAGTTTCACACTGCTACCCAAGAAGAGCTTGATTCTCTCATGAAAAACAAGTCAGGTTTATTTTCTTCTTCACGGGCATCAGGCTTGTCCTGCCTCTCTCTGCCTTCCCGAGATCTTTTATGAGTTATGTAGAGATTGAGACAGCTTCTGATAAAAACTAATAAAACGTTACTTTTACCCAGTCAGGAGATGAAGACAAGGCTTCTTCACTGCCCTGCTTTATTAGATATGCAAAACCATACAACCAGTTCCTCCGAAGGATGCTCAAGAGCTCCACGACACCACACTGAGCCCACACCAGCGTTCTCACCTACCCTCCATGGCTCAGACCTGCTTCTCAGTACCAGTAACAGGTCAGGAATTTAGAGAATCATAAAATAATTAAGGCTGGGAAAGACCTCACAGCTCATCCAGTCCAACCACCAACACAAGCCCACAGTGCCGACCAAGCCAAGTCCCCAGGTGCCACATCTACATGTTTTCTGAACTCCTCCAGGGATGGAGACTCCACCACTGCGCCGGGCAGCCCCTGCCAGTGCTTCACCACTCTTTCAGCAAGGGAATTTTTCCTAATATCCAATCTAAACCATCCCTGGCCCATTCATAGAATCACAGAACAACCAGGTTGGAAGAGACCCACCAGATCATCTAGTCCAACCATTCCTTACTATTACAGCTAGACTCCATCACTATACCTTGGAAGTAGAAATCCTGACTGATGAGGCATTCTAAACGTGCTGAGTATTCCCCATTTCCTCCCTACTAACACGTCTCACAGCCACAGCGTGGGGACACCGACCACCCAGCAGCGAGGGATCATTTTAATTAGTGGCTTGTAGGCAACACAGCAGCCAAAGGCGTCAGAAACTGGAAGAGAACCACTTAGAATTGAGAACTTCAAAACAACACAAAAAAAGAGGCAACATCAACACTTACTGGCCTCCTTTGAGAGAAAGTGGTGTCTACTGCTCTACATTTATACTCTTGTGTCACTTAAAAGGATTCTCTGCTATTAAAAGATAAGCTGTAGCCACAACATTTCTGAAACTGCTGGAATATGAATCGTCATCAGATAACTAGAGGGCAACCTATACACAGCCCAATTTTCAAACAAAACCTCACGTGGAGGCATCCTGCGCTTCCAACAAGACACTTTGATCACTATTAGCCACCCAAATTCCCCACTGTATTCTTGCCTTAAACTTGGCTTCATGGAGCCCAGCTGGTTTTCTGGGCAGTAAGAACACATTGCTGGATCATATCCCATTTTTCATCCACCAGCACCCCAACTCCTTCTCCTCAGGGTTGCTCTCAATCAACTCATCCTCCAGCCTGCGTTGATACCGGGGGTTGCTCTGACCCAGGACCTTGCACTTGGCCTTGCTGAGCTTCATGCCGTTATCTACATGCCTGGTGAGAGCAGTGATTTAGTGCAGTTAGAGGAATGATGCACTTGACTGAGTTTGGTGTAAGAGGCAGGAAAGGGAGGTACTTTCTAAAGCTACGTGTTGAAAAAAGGTTCTTTGTGGCTGACATCTTTGCAGCCTCTATAAATGCAGAATCCCTGTGTTTTCCATATGAAATATTCAATAACCTAAGAATGCTCTCAGCTTTATGTGCAGTTCTCCATCAATTAGAAGCCGAACACAGCAGTGACAGCCATCTCAGCTCTTAAAGGCATCTGCTGCTTCAAACAATCCATCACCTCAAGTTATTCAACAGCGACATCATTACCTCACAACAGCCTTTCTGTTCTGCTTAACTCTTCCCTATCTGCCTGTCCGGTTTTTGTGTGAGCAGCATCCAGTTCTACCAACCAACAATCCTGCACCTTGCAGGGTTAGGAAAAGTCAAAGAAACAAAAAGCCATTAACTGAAGATCACAGAATGGGTTGGAAGGGACCTCAAAGCCTGTCCAGATCCAACATTCCACCACGGGCAGGGACACCTCCTACTGGATCAGGGGCTTCAAGCCCCATCCAACCTGATCTCAAACACCTCCAGGGATGGGGCAGCCACCACTGCTCTGGGCAACCTGGGCCAGGGCTTCACCCCCCTCACAGGAAAAACAGACAAGCTTCTTTCTGATGTTCAGTTACCCAACCAGCTGACAACCGAGGCAGACATCTCGCAATAACCTGCATTTGAGACATTACACAACTCTGGAAAATAAACCCTGTGGCACATGAAAACCAGACCACAAACACTCCACTTATTTGTGTGTTCCCACTGCTTTGGCTTCACTTGTAGAATCACAGTCTGGGATCCAGTCCCTTCCTATATGTGAGCACGGCTGGGATTCCCCAGGTCTGGACATGCTGTAAGGAGCTGCTGCCAAGCCAGCAGGAATAAAGGTGAAGTCTTCAAGTGGGAATAAAACAAAGCAGCAATTTAAGACAGCGGACATGAGTTCAGTTTTCAAAGGGCAGACAACTATATTATCAGATCCTTCACCGGCAGCAGTGATAACCGTCCTTCATGGCAGCCAGTGGTGTTGAGTCTAGCCAGAAAAGGAGGTTTTCAGCAACATTGTGTTAGCTTTGAACAATCAGGTAACGGGGAGGGAGGAAAGTGTTAATATGATGTTTTTTTCAGGATCGTGTTGATCAGTAACGAGCCTGTTACTCAGTCATTTTGTCCACCACACAATGCTGCGTTCCTTGGCATCAATTCAAATAAAAGTTTAACAAGCCCAGATAAGATTAAAAGTTAAAAATCATTGTGTTCGTTTCCAAGCCCGTGGTAATTCTCCCTACAGGAAGAGTTCAAAAGACAGTCAACCGGAAAAAATAATTAACTAGGAGTTGTTGTAAAGAAGGTAACAGGTCAGCAGAGCACCCGGTGTCACCTACGCGCAGGGCAAGGCTCTGCAGACACACTTGCTACTCAGCTACCAAACTGTCTTGTGGTTCTGCCCAAGAGCCACAATCCAGCTCACAAGATACGCGGGAGGGATCACAAACCAGGTTGCTTCCTGAACTGGGATGGTCTCCAGGTACTGCAGCTATGGATGTGGGCATATGGAAATTTACTGTGGAGGAAAATGTTAAAGACACCAAAGAATCACATCCAGCAACATCAGATAACACTCATTTTCTTTCGGCCTTAGACAGAAGGACAAACATTAGAGAAAGAGTAGCTATTTACCGTACAGACTTCGAGGAATGTTTGCATTTTTAAATAGATTAAACACGTGGCACGAAGTGAAAGCATTACAAGAAACAGCATTTACCTGTGTCCTTTCTTGGTATCTATGTCAGAAGAGCATCCGTTCTATACTCAGTGCTCTGGCAATTATAAACCAAAAAACACATCAAAACCTAACAAACCTGTGACTGACAGAAATTATTTCCTTATAATCGGAGCAGACAATTACCTTGAAGCATCATAACATTTGATAAAAAAACCTCAACCAGCCATAAATTCCCACAGCATTCTGGAGAATGTATCAGAAGTGGGGAAAAGTTTATAAGGAACTATCATACACAACTCTGACTTCAAACAGTAAGTTCTCACAGTGGTTGTGTGTATTTACTTAGTAATTTTTTACATTTTAAACCACAAAGACCTCCTTAATTTGTCTTTCCCTACTCAGAAGAAAGCTGTCACTAACCCAAATCGCACCAGCTTCTCCCTCCTGTCAGAAGACTCGAGTGCACAAAGCAGCAAGACAGGTTTTCAATTACTCATATTTCCCTAATCCACCACACGCACGCTACTGCGAAGAGGTCTCACAACTGAAACCATTCCAGTTGTCGAACACACAAACAAAGCTTTTCCTGGAGCTCACAACCCATTTTTAACTGTGGTTTGGTTACTCACCAGGCTTAGAGGAGTTTGTGACAGGCTGACCCCAGCATGGGTGAACAGCCTGCAGCCTCCAAGCACTAAGGTACGTGAAGCCCACAGCATCCACGAGGTTCTGTTCCATGGAATTCCTCAGCTTCAAAGTTAACCAAGGAATTACAAACCTCCTACAAAAGAGCTTTTAACCTATTAAAAGATTTAATTAATGGGCATGCAGTGCTTCTGCTCAGAAAAAGATGCAGGTACCTGCAACTTAATTTTTCCAGCGTCTGCATCTCAGAGGGTGAATATCCCATGGCTAACGGATCCCCCGGGGAGCAAGAACACAGAGCTGCCAGGAACCCAGCAGCCTTCAAGCAGGCAACGTCAACATAATTATTACAGAGACAAGGCAAAATAATACAGAGGCAACAAAGCTTTGGCAGCAGCTGACTTATTTTCCTGCTGCCCTTCAAAAATAGTTCTAATGAAACAAAATGGAAATCCCCGCTACACGCAGCAGATGAAGGTGACCTTGGGAAGCGGGGGAGAAGAGGAATAAAAGATCTTAGGAAACTGCTTGGTAGCCAACAGAGCAGCTCCCTGCAGCCCCATCCTTCCTCTCGTAACAATGGGAAGGGACAGGGCTCTCTGCAGTGTTGGGGCAAACCCATCCAGCAGTGCCCACCCACTAGGTTTCCACCAGCTGGGTTTTCCCCTGCACTGCTCGGTCTGCAAAGACCTCAACCACAAGCATTAAACCCAAAGCAATAAACCACCTCTTCTTCTTCTCAGCCTTCCTTTTGCCAAGAGAGCATTACGGCCACAATGAACTCGCACAAGCTGGAGGCTGATTACCCGAGTATTTGAGTGGGAAGTTACACAATGGACTCTTTCAGCGCTGAAGGAGAGATGATCTATTACATTCCTGGAGAGAGGCTGAAGCAAGAACAACCGAGAAATCAGTAGCCCAAAGAACTTCTTATTTCTAAGATAAGAAGCCCCTGCTAGTCTGAGTTTTTATGTTGTTCTGGGTTTGCTTTCTTCATTTTAACGTGACCTTTATGGTGCGACAAACCAAGGCACCAGAAAGGCCATTTATCTACAGCCCGAAGGACTTCATCTACGTTCGCAGCTCTGACAACTAAAAAAAATCAAACACAACGTGAAACTCAGCTTCAGGAATTTACCACCTCTTTTCTACATAAGTCCACTTGAAAAGGTCAAAGCGAAACTTGAGTAATTAGGAAAAAAACCCCAAACAAACAAAACTTAAGTGGTTTGGCACAGACACAAATTCATAAAACCAGGTATTTGAGTGGTGATTCACATTAATTTGTTACATACAACTTAATTGTTGAAGCAATGAAAACTTCAGTCCCAACATCCAAATGCCAGCGTGGTTTTTCGAGTCATAACTCGAGACTGTGCAAACATGGGATAAAGACTATAAAAGAGTGAGCAGGTGAGGTGGGGAAATGGCAGGGCAGTGTTCAAGAGGGGCAGATTAAGGCTAGACATCAGGAGGAATTTCTTCACCATGAGAGTGGTGAGACCCTGGAACAGGTTGTCCAGAGCAGTGGTGGCTGCCCCGTCCCTGGAGGTGTCCAAGGCCAGCTTGGATGGGGCTTTGACCAACCTGATCTACTGGGAGGTGTCCCTGCCCATCACAAGGAGGTGGAACCAGACAGGCTTCGAGGTCCCTTCCAACCCAAACCATTCTGTGATTCTGTAAATGTTTTTGAAAGGCTTACAAGTTTAAGAAACAGATTTCTCTGAAATAAAAAAATATTACTCACCTTGGAACATAAATAAGGCAAAAATAGGGAAAAGAGCTTTATGCCACGGTGAGCAAATTCCTTCCTCCAAAGTGTGACTGCAGGTTTGTAAAGCAACTCTTAGGCTCACTCAAAAGAACGCTCTTCGAAAGCCAGGTAAAAACAACAAAAATCTATCACATCAAATGGCACAGAATAAGAACATGAGCTGGAATTGTTAAATCAATACGACTTGAACACAGCAGGGAAGGCGGAAGGCCTTTGTCTGCGTCACTTCATCATAACAAGGTGAAAGTCCAACCCACTGAGTTATTCCACATACTGGATCTAAAGTAACGTTGGAAATTGGGATAAATGCATTTTTCCATATGTTCTTTACGTGTTCAGAGTGTGCAAGGTTTAAAGCGTTTGCCTTTAATCACAAGCTGAACCTGAAATTCTGCAAAATCAAAACAGAGTCCAAACCAAACTGCATCTGTTTCTGTAAATTATCTTCTTCGACCACCTAAGCCATTACACATCCCAACTGCACTGATCTAACGCAACGAAAGGAAGCTGCACAGAACTCCTAGCGGCACAGGGATCCCAGGCTGGGTGACATCAAAACTGCAGAAGTCAGTCAAGCTCTAGTGAAGCACAACAGCCAAAGGTGAAGAATGCCCAGGCAAAACACACCCTACACAGCCCAGCAGGCAGACTCGGCTGAGGTTAGGACGCTACATGACCCACCTTCTCCTACACAGGCAATAAACAGGTACCCTGGGTTTCCAGAAATAAGCAGCATTTAGGATGGCAAAGCCTCTCCTTCCTTATTTTGCATTACTACATAGAAACAGTAAATGGAAGAATGCAGCCAGCACTTCACACTCGTCTGAATTCACTCTCAACCCTAAAGATCTAAAGAAGGGAAAGTTGTGTATGGAAAGTAAACAGCGGTAGGGCTGCAGGAACAGGGAAAGGAGAGGGAAAGGGTTATTTTTGGAGTCCAGTGGCATTTTCACTTTGGGGGTGTTTTGCTTGGGTTTTTGTTTGGTTGGTTTGTTGGGGAGGTTGCATGATTTATTTCTCTGGTTCCCTCCCACTGCAATTCAGGTAATGAAAGACCGGAGCTCTGGCAGAGATCCCCTCCTTAGCCATAAAAAAAAGAACCATCATTAAACTTACCGGAAACGAAGCTAATCAAACCTGAGCAGTTCAAACAGGCAACAGAACACGCCCACTGTATCATATCTCCCTCCTTGGCCAAGAGCCGAGGCTTCATTACATTTTTTTCTCCCCCCACTTCCCCGCAGCATTAACCAGCCCCAGCCCGGGACGCCTCACTGTACAAACTATTATTTGTAGGAGGCCAGCTTTTCATGAGGCCAAAAACCCAGCATGTGGAAAGCGTTAAGACTTTCATGTAGCAGAGGAGGTTCTTAGAACTACTACTGTTCAACTCAAAAAAAATCTCAGAGCTTCACAGACCACTAGAGGTTCCTGACCTGCAGAGAAGGGCAGAGTTAGCCAAATAAACCAGGAGTTCCTGCGGGATTGTCCTGGAGCTTTGCACAACGAGAGCCACCAGCACAGAGCAGGCTCCGAATTTAACAGGGAGGACTTCTCAAATTGCATGAGGAAAGAGCTGGTTTATAACCTGGAATGTCCTCTCCCTTTCTTCAAAGGTTAAGGGTTAGAGGCGTTGTGCAAAGTAATTCTGTTTGTGTCAGGGATGTCAGGAAAAAGAGAAAAGGGAGCACAGAAAATATGTATGGAGGAGGGCAAGGAGGAATCAACTCAACTGTTCCATCCAATGAGAACTATCTGTTTCCCCATGGCAATGAAAGTACTTATCAGCACTTTCCTAATGCCAGATTTCTTACTGCTGTACAGGAGTTTGGTAGCATAAAAATAAACAATATTCCCTGCCAATTTCTCTAAACCAGATGACCAGAACCTACAATGGTTTCCCAACCATCAGCATTTTCATGAATATCTTGTAACTATCATTTTATCATTAACCTCATAACACTTGGTTGATTTCTTAAGACTCCAAGTTCTTAAATACTGCATTTGCTTAGGAACGTTTGCTGAGGGACATGGTTTAGTGTTTGATAGGAACGGTTGGACTCGATGATCCGGTGGGTCTCTTCCAACCTGGTTGTTCTATGATTCTATGAAACCACCTCCCCAAAAAAGAAAGTTCTCAAGTTCACACTTACAAAGTAAAAAGGAATTGAAAAGTGTGATCTCAAAAGAGCTAAAACATAAGGAAACTCACCTGCCAGCATTCTTAAGATCTTAAAAAAACAGGAGATGTAAAAAGCAAAAGGTTTTCTGTGGATCCTACTTTGACCACTCAGTGGTTGCGGCGCCTACCTGCACCTTCTTCACTAGACTAAAAGCAAGAAGCAACACAGCCTGTTGAATTTCTTGGCTGCAGAATGAGCCATGGACACTGGAGCAGTTCTGCCTGGGACACCGGCAGAGCCACATCCAGAGGGAGCCCTTCTAGTCCAAGCGAAAGGCACCAACCTCAGCCTTCCAAGACACTTATTACTAACAGGAATAGGAAATCCAAAGCTTAAACATTTCACATGGCTCATAGCTTCATGAACTTCTGCTTTTCACATACCAGGAGCGTTCATGTGCCTGAAAATGCATTCGACCTCTTGGCAGGGAAAGGAATCTCCCGCTATACATCCACCACCACACGCACATATTGTATACTGGGCTGTGGTTTGGATTTGCAGCCTTCCTCCTACCAAGCGAACAGGGACGGGCCTCTTCCTTTAGTGCCGCTCTGATAAACACAGGAGATGCTCACCCAAAACATCACCAGCATCACCTACAAGTAATCACTAGCGCTTTCATGTCCGGACAGTTTGAATTCTGTCATACTGCTCCTAAGCATTTTTTCTTTCGGATACAAAACAGAAAGAGGAAACAAAACAAAAGCAAACGTAGCAGATTCCAGCTTGGGGTGTTAAATGTTAAAGTACAAGGCTTACCCAGCCTGTTCCATCCACAAACAGCCTTAGTGTCCCCTATGGCACAGCCCCTTTAAACAAAAGTCACAATTCTTAACTCCCCTTCTCAGTTTATTCCACAATCTGTGTAATTCCTGGGAGTTTTCCTTGGCAAGAAGAAAAACAACAACAAAAAAAGCACCAGTAATCAAGCACTGCTTCTTTTTTACAGCTGGTTTGAAACAAAACTGACAAAATGAGCGCATCTGTCTACTGTAGCTGTTATTGTCTTGTGCTCACAGTACAGTTATAGCAGCATATTATGGGATACTTAGGCCTGAATAATGTATTTGGGGGCTGATTCTGAGCCAAAAGAAAGCTGTAGATACCGCTCCTACGGTGCCATCTGGGGCAGGAGGGATGATTAAGGCCAGTGATCTGTTGTGGAAGAAGAAAGTTCATTTCATGCTCAGCGTGGCAGGCAGGACTCACGAACAGCACAGTTCACTCCCTGCCAACAGATGATTATTTTTGCTGCTGCACCATCTTTTAGCCCAAACAGCTCGCCCAGCCGAATCCCACACAATTCAGACAACAATTTTCTCACTGTCTGCATCAAGGAACTGAAAACACTTAGGCACTGCGAAGAACTCCAGATCTCTCGATTCCCTCGTTACCAGGCTCTCAACAGGTCAGAGCTGTTTATACTCCTCTACTCCTTGAACTTGTAAACTCAAAGAAAACTGCTGGGATACCTTTTGAAACCGTAGTCTAAATGGCACCACTTGGGACACCACCTAGATAACATCTCTGCTCGCTACAACCCCGCTGCCCCTCCTCCAGTTTCCCCTCCTTAATGGTCCATTTGTAACTAATCTTTATCATTCCTGACTAAGATAAGAAAGCGGTGTGGGTGCTGAGGAGAAGAAAGTCAAGGAGCAAGACAAAAATGCTTGTTCCTCCAATGTAAGCAAGCCACCAGTCTGCCAAAAATTGCCTGTGAGCAGCCCGTGCTGGCTTCCAGCGGGTAACCAGGGATAAAATGTGGCTCAAGTGTGCACACACGCAATCAAAAAGTCAATTACACAGAGGCCACAAACAGCAAGTTTAAACAAAGAAGTTAAATTAGCTGCACAAACTGCTCGAGTTTCCCCACAGTTTGTTTTGTGATAGCTCAGACTGGAGCAATGGCTGTAAAACTCCCCGCTTGCCAACCTCAACTCTCCCAGCCCACGATACAGGGGGTGCTCCAGCCCCTCCATCATCTTTGTGGCCCTCGTCTATATTTTTGCCTTTCTGAGAGCCATCTTCAGGCTTTCAAGCTTTTCTTCAGCCTCCAACTAAGCTGCAGATAAACAACATGGAGGGTTTGGTGCGTTGCATCCATGGAAAAGAATCTCGCCAGGGTAAGAGACTCTACCATGAACATAAACTGCACTAACACTCACACAGATACCTGTTCTACACATCTGAGACGCGCAGGACCTTAGGATTGATGTCTGCGTATTTGATGCAATCTGACAACTGCTACAGAAGAAAAGCAGCCAATATCTTTTCTCATAGGGAAAGGGAAATACAGAATAAAAAGTACACAGCTGTTGATGAACAAAACCATTTTAAATCGGTCACACATGCCCTTCTGGCACAGGAGTGGAAAAAGAGAATTCACGATAGGAAAATAAACAAAACAAAATGCCTTCTGATGGTGAATTACAAAGAGAACGTAAGGAAAATGCAGTGTAACGGAACTGTAAGGAGTCAGAGTAGCACTGTGTTCTCTCTCTTACTGAGGAGGACTCAGACAATATTGGATCCATTTCCTAAATATTCTCAGCTTAGATCTTCCAGCTACCCACCTTTCAGAAAATTGTCCCTTCTGGCTCTCTGACAGAACGCAATGCAATCACCTAATGACCCTTTTTGCCTTGCAACAATATTTTACCTCTACCTATCTCTGAACCTGCAGAGAAAAATAAACAATGAACTTCAATCTCGTAATGTGAAATCATAAAAAAGCCCAACATAGCGCAGAGTTAATTTATTACCCATCCTAAATGCAATTCTAGAGTCCGGCTGGCACAGTGAATACACCACCTGGTTTTTCACTCTTCACCTGCAAAGGTTTCGCAGCAAGAAACTCAAATCAGCAGCCCAGTGTCTGAGTCGATGATGTGGCAAATTACCTTTAGAGTACAGGAGTAAGATAATACAATTAAAATGAATTATTATATCCTATTAAGAGAAAGCTTAAGAGTTTTAAAACAAATAAAACCAAAGCACATTAAGTGCTCTCTTTGGTATTACTTGCTTCAGCTGAAATTGGGACACACGGGCATACAAAAGGGTATTGTGGTCTCTGGAAGACGTAACCATAGTCATTAATCAGATGACCACAAAACAGCGACACTGTGCTGGGAAAGCCAACAGCCCACGTAAAAAGGCAGCTCACAGAGCAAGGATTTAAGAGGTAGGCAATAAATACCCTCAGGATATGTGAAGTCGAAAGAAGAAACTTGAGAAATTCAAACAAAAGGAACGCGCATGGCATTAAACCATGGAGCTGGAAACAAGCCTTGAGCTTGTACAATGTACAATGTACACAGTCATCAGCTCTGCCCACCTGTAAGACCTGAAACCAGTTTTCCAGATGAAGACAACACGGTGCATACCAGAGGTAAGGCTTTATGTCTCTTTAAAGACCTTTGCAAACCTTCTGGTTTATCATCTAATAAAGCGATGACATTTGCAATAGGTTTAACACTTAAACTTCTAAAACCAAGGGAAATCTGCGTGAAGGCACAGAGATCCCTTACAGATGATCTGGTCTTTGTAAACAGCCTTCACCTCAGCGCCACTTAAATGCAGGAATAACTCCATCTGAGCTCAGCTCCTGTGAGCTCAGCTTTCATTAAATTCTTTGGCTTAGCAATTCCGTTCCTGGGGAGAAGCTGAACTGCATTACCGAGTGCCTCACCTTAACGCCAAACATATGAATTTAATGTTCTTCCTCAATCACCCAAAGCAGCCACACTCAAAAAAAAAAAAAGAAGAAAAAAAACAAGGCAACCTGTTCCCTGCAGAAGAGTTTGTTATGCAAATGATTCAGTGGTTTCACTTACACAGGAAAAGCAACGAACGGATGCCTCTGCCTGTGTTTCAAAATGGACTGAAGCCCAGCAGGGTATCTGCTAGGACTAAAATAAAAAAGTCCTAGGCTATCGTTTTTTAAAATGTGAAGCTCCAGTCCCTGTTTTAACAAGAACAAACCCCTCCAGCTGCAATAGCCATGCGATGGAAGCACTCGCAGGAGCGAGCCGAGATGAAATGAAAAGAAGCAGTGGCTGTTTACGTTGGCAGTCGCTTCAAACTCTAATGGAAAATTTCAGCGCTGGCTGCATCCAGGCAAGAGCAAGTTATTAAGGAAAAAGGTTCAGCTTTCAACCAGCACAGGCTCACAGAGCTTGTGCCTCGCTGAATGCTCCTGCAGCAAAGGCAAGGCAGGGAATAAGAGGCCTTCAGTATTAAAATCCTCTCATTAGGGGAATATCCCATCAAATGAAACGTTATCTCCTTTGGGAAAGGACAACAGCGCTAACGCCCAAGCCACAGACACAAACCCAGCCACTGCTACAATGCAAACATGAAAAAGCCAACACAGGGCTAACTATTCATTTTATACTAACAGACCAAAATACATCCCCCTAATTATCCTGATCAAAGGAAAAGTGTTATTGGAACAATTATCTTGAGGGAGAGTCTTTCCCTTCCGCGGGCTCACGAGAGCGTCGCACAAACCCGACGGAGGCTGTTTGTTGACGGGAGAGGTGCACAGCCCGTCCTCGGTGAGGACAAACACCTTGCCAGCCTGCACATATGGGAACGGCAGGGACCTCGCAGCCGCTCCACGCTTGCGCTATATTTAAGCGCCACGCAGGAAGCCCGTGTTGTACATTATGTAACACAAGATTAAGCATTAATGAGGCACGAATAAAATTGTTTATCTAAACCCCAATCTAAAATTAAACAGAAGTTTAGGCTGAAAGCTCACGCTGCACTCATTTTGTCTCCTAGCATTAACCGAGAACAGCTTATTTAGTCTCTTAGCTAAATCCCAACAGCATTTCGTTTGCAGGGGAGGATTTTACTATCAGAAGAGAATATTTTTCCTAAAGAAGAAAGTGATTCATACTCAGTTCTTACGCACCTAAATACAGGCATTTTGATCTAAGGCAAACAGTTGATATTCATTACTTCTATTTGCACTACGTTTTAAAGCTAAATACAGAAGCACCCACCCAGAGGCAAGACCTTTCGATTGCACTGTCAGCTCTTGCTCAGCAGCCAAACCCAAAATCACACGCAGCAGAGATGACGCACACCAAAGGTACCTATGTGCTCACAAGGAAACTCGACACAAAATTAGCCCAAACTCTGCAAGCCTCCACAAAGATTCACTGTCTTCTTTTTAGGCTCCTCGCTAAGCGGGCAGCTCTACCAACATCACTAAGGAGCTCCAGCCTGCCAGGAATAAAGACAAGCAGACAATTAGAGCACGGTCACGATCACTGCACCATAAACCTCACCTAAGAAGGCAGCAGGAGTAAAGTGAGACCCTCAAAACCATCCCCAGTGTTAAGGACAGGGAAGAGAGGTCAGAAGTCCTCAGCCCATGAAAGGCTGTTTCCAAAACCTTGTTCAGCCACAGCACACACCATGGCAATCCCAGGTATTATTCTTAAAACTGTGTAAGGCTGCCAAAGGGCCATGAAGATGATCTGAGGGCTGGAGCACCTCCCATAGGAGAACAGGTTGAGAGCTGGGGTTGTCCAGCTGGAGAGAGAAGGCTCCATGGAGACCTCAGAGCAGCTTCCAGTGCTGAAAGTGGCTCCAGGAAAGCTGGGGAGGGGCTCTTGATCAGGGAGGGCAGGGATAGGATAAGAGGGCGAGCAGTTTGGAGCTGAAAGAGGGGAGAGAGAGATGAGATCTGAGGAAAGCATGTTTTCCTGTGAGGGTGGGGAGGCCCTGGCCCAGGTTGCCCAGAGGTGGTGGCTGCCCCATCCCTGGAGGGGTTCAAGGCCAGGTTGGATGGGGCTTGGAGCCCCTGATCCAGATGACCCTGCCCATGGCAGGGAGTGGAGCTGGAGAGGCTTTAAGGTCTCTCCCAACCTAAACTGTTCTACAATTCTATGACCCCTTTCCACTCCTGGAGGCTAACTCACTGGCAGAAGATGTTCGAGCTTCCTTGGTCAGACAGCACGTCTGACGTAGAGCCAGCTGACGGAACCTCCAACCAGAGGAAACCAAATCTGTTCCTTCTGGGACTGTGGCCTTAAATAGTCCAGGCAGACTGGAACTACACCTCAACCAGAGCTCATGGAGTGGTTTTGAGTGACCGGCACAAGGGCAGGCTGAGGGAACAGGACCCAGCTCTAAATGTGAGCAAGCTGACACCGTGGCTTGGCATCCTCCTCCTCCAAGTGGACACGACTGCTCTGCACAAGCTCAGTTCATTCCATGTTTCTATTTACCTTTCGCATGTCAGTAACAGTTACAAAACCAGGGTAACTCCGTCTCTGACCTCATTGGCATTTCACATTTAGCTCAGGCCTACTGCAATGCTGGTGCTCCTAAAACTCTCAGATTCGAGTAGCTCAGTGTAATCACCTCAGGAATTCAGAGCAGGGGAATTTTAAATACTCCAGAAATGCCACATTATCACAACGTTGTAGCAAATTCTCCCAAAACCAGGGGGAAAAAAAGTAACAAGGGGAAAAAAAAGTAACAGATTTAAAGCCAAACCATGAACCAGATAAGAGCAGGGAACTTCACCCACTGTGCCCCCCCAGCTACAGCTAGAACTGAGAGAAAACTGCTCAGGAGGAAGGGGAAAGGAAGGCAGGCACATGGGAACAGAGAAGATATTTAAAGGCAGAGTTCAATGGAAACCCAAGGAAGTTTCCCAGGTTTTATTTAAGCTCATCTACACGGAGGCACTTTTTCTCCAAAGTGACAGATTAACACTGCTCCAGCCTCAAAACGACTGGTTTCCATGATCCATTTCAGCATCCCCGTTTCAGCAGAGGGCATGTTACAAGCTGATTTTCATTCCTATGTCTCTTGCTTACAAAAGCTTGATGGGAGTGCAACAGGTATTTACACTCCTGCCCACTGGAAACCCCTCTTGGGCATCAACTTTGGAAAAAAGGAAGAAAGAAGACCTACATGGCTCTGCTATGCAGTAAATATTTTCTTTCACCGAGATTTCTTTCTTGCTGGTTATTCATTTAAAAGAAGCAATAAAAAAATCCTGAAAAATTAAATCAGTGAAAACATACAATGACAAATACAGTTTCTTCTTAAAAGATGTGGTACGTGAACTGTGGAGAGGGGGAAAAAAAAAAAAGCAAAGGCACAACTCAAATAGGACAGACCTTAACATGCTTGTGAAAACTCAGTACAGCGTGGCCTAATTCCCATCTTTTCCTTTAACACCTTCTGAATTACAACAGAACTACAATGTCACATTCACCTCTACGTTCTGACCTTCTGAACAGTAGCATCAGCTTGATTTCATATAGAAGAGGCCTTGCCTCTACAAGGATTCTGTATTTCTACTGTATCCTCTGTCACTACTGCAGGGCTGAGACTAGTAGGAAATGTTCTCCATCAATGAAAGCAGCATCAACCTAAGTGTCTAGAAAAAGTGCCCATTATACAATAAGCATGATAATAAGGTGATTTATCTTTAAATGGGCTTTGCAAAGGGGCCAAAACTTCCTCTCCTCTCCCCTCCCCACGGGCTCCAGCGACTGGTAAGGCAAACCCTCAGAAATGAGCAAGGCCCCCATGTAGAGCAAGTCACTTCAAGAAAGCCCCTAACTCATTTTCAAGTAGCTTCTGCAGGATTTGGGAGTCGCTGTGGTGGTTTTTGTCCATTTAGTAATTTTCAGAGTTTCACCTCATGTCAATATGGTGGCTTAACAGGACAGCAGGGCCTTTTTTCTAGCATTTCTAGAATTGCTAGAGGGCTACTTCACACTGCAACGGAAAAATGGCAGGTGAAGTACCTGAAATTATCTAAAAATGCAGTCAAATAAACTCCATAGCTTTGTAATATACATTATTATTGTGCTTTAAGGAGGAAAGGCAAACTGGATGGTCAAATATTTACTGCAGTCTTTATTTTGCATGTCTTAACTACAGCAAAACGGCTGTAAAACTCTGTCTGAAAAAGATTGGGAATTAAAAGAAAGCAGAAGTGAGACCTGTGGGCAAAAATAGGAAACGGAGATTAAACAATCCGTTGTAGGTCAGAGTTTATTTGTAGATCAGTTACCACTAGGGGCTAAAAACACCCTGCTCAGAGCCATCAACACCCCGCTTCCCAGCTGCTCAAACTTAATATTTAGTCTCCTGTGTACTAAAAATTAGACTTAAATTTTAACACTTGAAAACTGAGAAAGTACGTGAAGTTTAACACCACCTGCAAACTTGTAAAACTTTTACCTAAAAGCCTCAGGCTTGATACCAGGTTCTAATGTAAAAGTAAGAGAGTCCAAACATGGTCAGACACCTGCCCCCAACTCTCAGTTCTTTAGTTGCTCTTTTCCTTTCCCCTGCAAGCTGTTTTTCTCTATCACAAAGATGCATTTCATATTTCAAAGAGTATTTCGTAGCTGCTGTAATACAAACTTCAGAGGCCTCTCAGCCGCTTTACCATCAGCAGAATCGGCTTCTAAAGTAAACATCAATTTGTCTTAAAAACATTGCTGGGAGATGTCTAAAGGGAAGAGGAAAAGAACTGCTTCATCTCTGTGCTGGATGTTGCTAAGAAGCACACTACTTCAGCATTCCTTCTAAGCTCTCATCTTCCAGCACTGGACCTTCACGCCTCAAAATCCAACGGAATACTAAAGTCAAGTCTACCTACAGTCACCGGTAATTAAGTCTTCCCATCCTTCTTAACAGAATCCATGAACATATGCACTGACTGAGGCACTCCAGGACTCCTCCCCTATTTGATTTTTCGCGGTGTTTCTGAGCCGTTTACCAACGCAAGATTGTGATATCACAGCACTGTCTCACATCATCATCTCGGAAGAGTGCAAACGTCCTACAGCGAGCAATGGGGGTTAAAATATTTTTTACAGTAATAATCTTCCGCACCGAACACCCAAATTCCACACATAGAGAAGTCTAAACAACTAGTTCTGCTTTAAATATTTTCAAGATCACTAATGCATTGCTAGAAAACAGTCTTGCTCAATTTTCATGGAGTTACCTCCCTTCTGAATTTGGAACAAATATGAAAACCGCTTTCCCAAACCCCCCTCCCAGCAGTTCAATGACACCTGCAGAACAGAAACCGAAGCTTCTAGAGAAGTTTGGCAATTAGGATTAATGGAAAAGCAGCCAGATTCCCAAGGCTTCCCAAGCTCTCTTTCCTTTGAAGAAGTCAACCACTCCTCCCTGTCCATCTTCCTCCTGACCGCTCGCCAGGATTTGCAGCAAAATGACAGCTACATCAGCTTTAGGAAGTTCCGTAATGAACCACAGACCCGTTTGGAAACTGAAGTTACGCGCTTGCTGTCCACGTTTCAGGAGGGCGAAGAGTTAAACACAACAAACCAAATCCTGCAGGTCTTGGAGCAGGCGGCACATGCCTCAGCCTTCCAGATTCAATTAGATTGTGTTTTGTTTTAGGCTTTCTTTAATTACCCAGTGCCATTTGAGCCCAAGCGGGTGACATAAATGTATTATCCCATCAGAATGTCAGAATGTAAAATTAGATTTGGTCTCCATAAACACGCTCCGTCCAACAATGACGACTATTTTATGTAACATCTTGCATCCAGCAAGACCTAAAAAAACCCCCCAGCGCTAAAAAAAAAATCAAAAAATCACAGCTACCTTTTCCACTGCGGATTTCTCTTCTATTTACCTGAAAATCATTTGGGGGGGGGGGGGGGAGGGAAAGAAGTTTCTTAAGATCAAGCAGCGAGAAAGCAAATTAAGTCCAAATGTACTCACAGTCTCCTTATTGGGAAGCAACTCCTTGCGGATCCTGAAGAAGTTCTTGCCGTACTGCCTCAACCCCTTAATAAACCGTTTCTGCGATAAAAGATAACAAAAAACAGCGTGTCAGCAGCAGGGGGGAGGGGGGGGGAAGATGTTGTTAATCAGCACAAGAGCCTCCTTGGAGCAGGGACAGCAGGAACCTGTGTGTCCCCCCCACACGGCAGCCCCAAACACCCGACCGCGGAGAGGAGAAAGGCTGAAAAATCCCAACCCCGTTGCCTTCCCCGGCCAACTTGTACCGTGTGAGGGGTAAAAGCAGGCGGTCCCGCAGCTGGTTGAGCTCCAGGAGGAGCCCAGATCCCTCCGACGGTCCCTCTGCCAAGCGGGGAGAAGGGAACTGCGCAACGCTGCCTGCCGGGGGAGGAGAGCGACTCGGGCGAGGGAGCTCGGGGCTCCTCGCAGCGCCCGGTTTCCCGAGGATAAAAGCTTTCCCGGGGATAAAAGCTTCCCCGATTCGCTCTCCTCCTCCCTCCTCCTCCCCACCCGGCTCCAACCTTCTTTTTCCCAGCGGAGCCGCGGCGCTGCCGGCCGCGTCCTGCGCTGCAGCCGGGGCCGGGGGAGCGATGGCGGCGAGCGAGAGAGGCAGAGAAACGGAGGAAAAACGAGGAACCGAGGGCCGGGAGGGAGGGAGGCGGCCGCCCAGCATGTGATCGCGGCGGGGCCGGGCGGGCGGGACCGCGGGGTGCGCCGCAAAAGGCGGCCTGGATCGCAGCATCCCCCCCACCCCGAGCCTGCATCCCGGGGGATGGGCGGGGGGAACCCGGGGGGAGGCTCCGGGGGTACCCGGGGGGGAGGCTCCGCGGGATGCAGGGGATGGTCGGTGGGTACCCGGGGGGATGCTCCGGGGGCACAAGGGGGATGCTCGGGATGCTCCGCAGGCACCCGGGGGGAGGCTCCGGGGGCACCCAAGGGGATGCAGGGGATGCTCCGCGGGTACCCGGGGGGGATGCTCCGGGAGTACCAGGGGGGATGCAGACAGGGTGCAGGGGATGCTCCGTGGGTACCCGGGGGGGATGGTCTGCGGGATGCAGGGGATGCACCGGGAGCACCCGGGGGGATGCTCCAGGGGGTGAAGGGGATGCTCCGTGGGTAGCCAGGGATGCTCGGGATGCTCAGCAGGCACCCAGGGGGATGCAGGGGATGCTCCGTGGGTACCCAGGGGGATGCTCCAGGGGCTGCAGGGGATGCTCCGCGGGTACCCAGGGATGCTTTGCGGGATGCAGAGGATGGTCTGCGGGTACCCAGGGGATGCCCGGCCTCTGCCAGCCTGCCTCGGAGATCGTTGGCCCCTTCTTCCTCCTTCTCTCTCCAAGGAGAGCATCTTCTTCCCACGGTAAAGCCCTGCCGCTCTCCAGCCCAGCCCGCAGCTCCTACTCGCCAGTATCTCCACCGGGAATGGGAACCAGGAGATCAAACCCAAATACAGCAGAATCCCTTCCCTTGGGTACCACAAGACTGAGCCCAAAGACAGCAGAATCCCTCTTTTGGGGACCATGAAATAAAACACAAACACAGCAAAGCCCCTCGTCTGGATACCACAGGTTTGAGCCCAAATGCCACAGAATCCCTCTTGGGTACCAGGAGATTGAGCCCAAACACAGCAAAGCCCTTCATTTAGGTACCACAAGTCTGAGCTCCAACGCTGCAGAATCCTTCCTTTGGGAACCTGGAGATGAAGCCCAAACACAGCAGAATCCCTCCCTTGGGTACCACAAGACTGAGCCCAAACCCATCAGAATCCCTCTTCAAGGTACCAGGAGATTGAGCCCAAACACAGCCAAGCCCTGCTCCAGTCCTCAGGACTTTCTCCTTTCCTACACTAAGTCTATAGGGATAAACACTAGGAAATAGCAAACCCTGCCTGAAAAAAATTTAAATTAAAATATACAGGGATGTTGAGTTCACAGGCACTAGCGTTCTGCGGAGATGAGAATTCATAATTACCTAAAAGGAAGCAACACTCACCTTGGCTTAAAACATTTTCTTAGAGTCACGGAATGGGTTGGGTTGGAAGGGACCTTAAGGACCCTCCAAGCTCCACTCCCTGTCATGGGCAGGGACACCTCCCACAGGATCAGGGGGGTGAGAGCCCCATCCAACCTGGCCTTGAACCCCTCCAGGGATGGGGCAGCCACAACTTCCCTGGGCAACCTGGACCAGGGCCTCCCCCCATCTTCATAGGAAAACATTCCTTCCTCAGATCTCATGTCAATCTCCCCTCTTTCATCTTCAAACTGTTCCCCCTCATCCTCTTCCTGCCCTCCCTGATCAAGAGCCCCCCCCCAGCTTTCCTGGAGCCCCTTTCAGTACTGGAAGCTGCTCTGAAGTCTCCCTGGAGCCTTCTCTCTCCAGGCTGAACAACTCCAGCTCTCTCAGCCTGTCTCGCAAGCATCTACTCGGAGGAGGTGGGCAGGTGATTAGAGGTTTCCATGTTGTGAAGTAAGGAATCCCAGAAAGGGTAATTCACTCCTAAAATAGTGCTCTACATCTCCTAAGCTCCCACCACAATGCTGAATGAGCAAGCAGTCTCTTTGAAACGCTCCCACAGGGATCTATCCTTACCTAACCCTGACCCTCAAAACCAGCAAGACTGCTTGGGTTCCTCAGGAACGTGCCTCGGGGCACGGAGACAGGCACGAACCACCAGTTCTATGTGCCTTGAGATTACAGACCCTTCCAGTATGATTTGTTCATCCCCACCTGCTCCTTTTAAACCAGCAAACAGAGCTCTCAGGTGTTTGGGAGTGCAGTGACAGGGGTGCCTGGGCTCCCAAACGAGGAAAATTGTACTAGTAGCAAGGTACCAGCCCCCTGTTCACAGGCAGAAGTCACACAAATAAATGTGGATCTAGAGTAGATACAGAGCAAGATACCAAGACTGCTTAGGGTGTGTAATGGGGCACTAATGTACATGCATATTCTTCACTTTTTGACCTGAATGACCAGGGATTTTCCTTCCTCTGGGGAACAACAATCCCACCCCTGGCACCACATGCATCCCTCTTCTGTGTTTCTGGGCAAGGGAAGATGGCAGCAGCAGCAAAAAAGCAAATAACTATACCCTCATGCCACTCCCAGCAGCTCAAAGAGCAATAGAATTCCTGTCTGTAGGTTACCACAAAGAACGAAAACCAATTAAATGAAGAGACATCTAAAACCAGGCGGTCCAATGGGAACTCGGGTTCTAAACGATGCAGCTCAGTTCCCAGTTCCGACAGTGCTGTCTTGTGGACCATATCCAAGGTAAGATGCTTCTGCAGCATCAGCTAGCAGATCATACATTGGAACAGGCAATAGAAAAAGTTGTAGGGGAAAAAGAAATGAGAGCTGGAACACTCAAAAAATGGATGAAAAAGCACAGGGAAATACGAAAAAGCAATCTGATCCATTGCATAAAAAGAAAACCCCCAATTCCCTTCTTCCTCACTTTGCCAAAGACTTACTATGGCCTATCTGAATTCTGAGGGGAATATCTGATTTAAGATCCCTTTTAACAAAACTATTTTACATTTGTTTCGTGTTGCAATTCATCCCTGTATTAAAAACCCTCTGACAAACCTTTTTCATTCGAGCTCACGAGATGTCAGAAATCCCTGTTGGGAATGTGAACCTAGCATACAGCCTATCTGAATAACAGAATTAGAAAGGGCTTGAAATGCTGTTCTACATTTCCAAATACGAGCGAAGTTAATCCTTCTGCCACACTGGAACGTTGGCCAGCGGTGCTGTCGCCTTTTTCAGCGTCACACTGAACCACTAGGCCACCGAGAGAGTGCAAGGTATAAGCTATAAAATAGTCATGTGCCTCTACTGAAAAGCAAGAGGCAGCTAATTCTTAACACACAAAGAACAAAGCGCACAGAAATTAGTTTCAGGAACTTAGATAGAAAACCTACAGCTTAACAAACTGATCACAGCTTATTAAAAATGTTGTCTTTTCCAGATTTTGCTTCCTATCCCATCCTGCCATTAATTCAGGCATCACGTTCGGTTCTCCCTGCGCCTGCAGCAAGAACGGCTTCTGCTTTTCTCCAAGTCAAGCACAAAAGAGACCTCTAAATGTTTTTAAGCATAAAAGAACCGACTAGTCCCACACCAAATCAGCAGTGACCTGTTGCTCTCCGCCGTCTCATAAACCAGGCTGCACAACACAGTTGAAATTTTCTCTCCTCTGCCCCAACGACACGTAACAAATCTTACGCCTGCATTTGAACGGTGCAGGAGATGCTGCACTCACAGAAGGCATCTGACAATGACAGCTGCTGAATTAAAATAGCCTTACAATCCGGGGCTGGGAGAACCACGAGGCTGAAAGCACGAGAAAAAGGTCTGATATGAAGTAGAAGCGGCTCTAGAACACAATGGTTTAAAAAAATCCAAGTTCTGCACTTCAAAATATTAAGATAAACCTCTCAGTTTTACCACTTTCAAACATTATTTATGACAGAACTCAGTTTGTACTGTTCACTGCAGACAAAGTGAAGCAAAACTACAAAAATGCTGTGGCTAAAGATTGCTGTGAAGGGGCCTTAGGGACCCCCTGGCTTGCTAGGTCAGTGCCGACAGACACCGCGGTTACCATGGCTATCGACCAGTCCCAACACAAGATCTCCCAACACCATTTAATAATTCCAGCTTTCCCATTGAAATGTATTGGATTCTGCCATAGCCTGCGACGACGAGTAAACAGGGAGCTGTAAATAACCAGGGAAGAACAAGGACCAAGCATGTTAATATTTGCATGTGTGTTGCTTGCACGTCTCATATTTTATTCCCAAGAAGCAAATCTCATGACAAGATACACAAAGCCATTATGTTCCGATGAACAGAGCTCAGATGGCATGTTTATCAATGTGATGCTAATGCCATTGCAGAGCCGTAGTTAAGGTTGTGGCAGGGTTTCTATTATCAAGAGATTTCGGCTTGGCAGGATAAATTCACTGCTGCTGCAAGCTGAGATTCAGCACCCCAGGTTTAATGGGGAACTGAGGTTCCCACTTCAGTTTTCTTCTCTACTGCAGAAATCTAACCCAAAGCTGCTTCTAGAAGCATGTAAGAACATCTAGTACAAAATAACCCATTTAATCCATCTAAAAAGTTCAAACCGAAACCTCATGGGCTTCAGAGAGGCAGGAGGGCACTTGAGAAAACTGTAAATTCATAACTGCTACGGACAGGTCTATTCCAAGGTGATGCTTCCATCATGTTTAGAATGTATTTTCTCTAAGCGATGCCGTGTCGGAGGGGGATGTCCATGCTCTGATGATTCCCAACGCTGCACAGCTCTTTCACGATCTGCTAGACTTGCAGAAAGCTGCGGAGTAACAGCAAGTGAAGCCACCCCAGTGCACTGAGCGCACTGCACGCTGCCCCAGCTGGCTGTGACAGGGAGGAGATTCACGACTACAGATTTAAGTAACAATTTTTGGGATAAATTTGTTAGTTTGCTGGGGTTTTTTGCCTGGTATTTTTTAACAAATCCCTTTCACTACTCTAAACAAGTCAATGTTTCTTAAATTGTGCTACAAACACAGTTTCAGACTTCCAGCCCAAGCAAGAAGGCATGCACACAGGAGAGCATTTTGTAGAGCAAGGCTGGAAGGGAATAACCATATATATGTATGTGGGGGTGTACAGAGACTTCTTTTGGTTGAAAGCATCCCTTAACTCTGAAAGATACCTACTCGATCTGCTGTTTCATTCAGCAGATTGTGACTTAATTCAAAATACATAATAAAGCCAAGCCCAGCATTCATTTAATAGATCCTGCTCTGTTTATTTTCCTTGTCGATTTATTTAAATGAAATCATTGTCTCGTGTCAAGCCAAACAGATCCTCTGGCCTTTGCGGTATTCTGAAAATAAAACACTTTTTTTCACCAGGGCCTTTTACTAAAAGATATGGCAAAACAGAACTATTTGGATGGTATTCAATATTAAAAGGCATTAATGCTCTCATCAGCTATTCAAAGCACCTCTTCAGAGTGCAGTGCTGGTCATCTACGTGAGATAAAAGCCCTGTACCCCTCAGGCCACATGCCTGTGAGATCAAGTGTCCTCCATAAACAAACTGACAAGGAACGCACCAGCTGAAAGGCTTAAAGGTGCTGCACAACCAGCTTTCCCTCTCAGTCAGATGGCTTTGTCTTCCCGAAAAATCACGCTGAAAAATTAAACCCTAGCTCAGACTGTAAGGGATTCAGCACCAAAGCGTCACAAAGATGCAGACACCATCCACCAGGCTCTGTGTTCCCTGCATCCACACAGACGGGAAGTCATTAAGCAGCCTCCCTCAAGGGAATGCCAAAAGATCCAGGAATGATAATGATCCCCCTGCCATGGTGCTGCACTGTTGGCTTTTGTTTTGAACAATAGATCTCCCATGATACCTCTCGCTTGCTGAAAATATTGGTATTAAGTGAGCATGAGCACAGCTGTGTGTAAATTACATATATAAACAGATTAGATTTGTATATTTATACTGGATGAAAACACATTAATAGCACATTTGCATACACAGTTGGCTAAATGAGATTGCATGCAGAGCAGGATTACTGGTTACAAACAATTCATTTAGGATTTTCAATAAAGAATTTACACTGCCAGTCAAGAGGTCAAAGTGGATTCATCACCCTTCTCTCCTCTTTGCCTTCTTACAAGTGAAAACGCTCCCGTGAACGTGCTCTCCACACACTGTCAATCCCTCACCACGGCTCTCCTGGAGAAGGGACTCAAACTAGCAGGAGATACTGACCCACGGTGCTTACCTAAAGGTTATTCAAATTTCCCTCAGTTCAGTTCATCAGAAGTGATGTTCTAAGGGAGGGGGAAGAGTTCCACATACAACCCCAGAGTGAACAAGTACCTAAATGCCAACTGCTAAAACTCTTCTTTCCCTTCTCTGTTTAATGCCAGGGATCGATGCAAAAAGTCTCTTAGAAAGGCAGCGTGATATCGAAGGTGACACAACAGCTCTAAGACATTTCTGAAGCTGAGGGAGAATTCAAGCTACTGCCTCAGCCCAGGCTTTGAGCTGCCAGGGTGCTGCTAAAGTCCTAACCCCAGCTTTGTGTTACCATCAGTATTTTAGCAGAGATGTTTTGACAGAGAGAGAGATTTCAGGTTCACCTAAAGCAGTTCTCGACGCTTTGATTCGCTCTCTGCATTGTACCTGTTTCTGCGTCAGAGCCTAGATGAGAAAGAGAAAACAAAACAGCCAAAAAAATCAATTATGTCTAAATGAGGCGCTTTTCTTTTTGCTCTAATTGTGCCCTCTGATTATCAGCTCTGGGTGCGTTCCCAGATAACTGCACATCCCCAGATAACACTCCCAAGTCAGCCAGTCTCTCTCGCCTTCACATTTCATGTCGGTTCCTGTTAAGAGGTCCAGTCCTGCCTCTCGGGTTCACCACGCTCGCAGCCCTGCCGATAAATCATCTCCCAACCTGCTCTTGGAAATGCACTGGCCGCGGTGCGATGGCTCCGGGTTGCCAAGCAACCTGCGCAAGAGGGATGTCTGAGAAGTGCTGACAAATAGCCAAGTGGCTGCAACAACAGACTTCTCACTGTCAAAAACGTGTTTGGGAGAAGTGCCTCCCCTGCCTCTGCTCTGCGCGAAACACGGCGTGATTGTAAAATCAAAATCAAAAGGCTATTGTAATGAACACACACTTCCTGCTCAATTACTAATTGTTCAAAAGCTGCGGGGAGGCTGCGATCACACAGAGTACGGCAACAGAAATGTGATCCGGTAAACGAGATAAAGTCAACAGCACGCCAAGAAACCTGATCTAAGCACAGCCTGCAGTGGCACATCAGAAGCTGATGCACACATCAAAAACAGGCTGGATATTAAAGCAGCAGCAGCACCAGGAGGAAAAGAAAATCCGACTACTTTCCCTGAGCTCTAGAAGAGGTATTTGATAAACAACCTTGGCTCTTTGGAAAAACAATTCATGGATTATTACAAGCATCATCACCCAGCATTAACACTACTGCAGCTGCATGGTCCCATATCTCAACGGAAAGATAGAATCATAAGATGGTTTGGGTTGGAAGGGACCTTTACAGTCATCCAGTCCAACCTCCTGCAGTGAGCAGGGATCTTCAACCAGATTAGGTCGCTCAGAGCACCATCCAACCTCACCCTGAATGTTTCCAGGGATGGAGCCTCCCCTCCTGCATGGGTAACCTGGGTCAGTGTTTCACCACCCTCATGGTGAAAAATTTCCTCCTCATATCCAGTCTAGATCTCCCCTCCCTTGGTCTAAACCCATTACTCCTTCCTTGTCCTGTCACAACAGTCCTAGCTAAAAAGTCTGTCCCAGCTTTCCTCTAGGTGCTCTCTAAGTACTGGGAGATGAAATGCCCGTGACAGACACAAGGGCCCAACAAGCAGATCCAGACCTGTGCAACGTTCCTGTTGCTCACAAAGCCTCCTCGAGACATTTGCTCTTTGTGATCTTGAGAGAATGATCACGTTGCACATGACCATAACCCAGGTTTCACACCGTGAGTCTCAGACCATCCCCCTCTATAGATACAAACCTTAAAAGCCAAACTGAAGACTGCTTTCACCGACAAAAAAAAAAACAACCAACAAGCTTTCTATTTACAGAACAAGAGCTGAAGGTCGTTGTCTCCTGTAATCAACAGTTTCTTGGTGCCACAAACAGATCTTGAGTGTGTTTTTACATAGATGATTTTTTTTAAAGGTGCATTTGAAGAGTTAAAGAGAACAAAGGTCTGGCACATTTGTGACCCAGAGAAGCAAACCAATGTGCTGTTGCCAAGAGACAACAGAAAGCTTTTGATTATACTTCAGATTACCTTTGTCTGTACACAGAGAGATTCATTTCTGATTGTTATTTGAAACTGCTGTAAAAATGCTGATATACAAAACCCCTTCATATACATCAAAACCAAAGAGAAAGTAAAGCGAAGAAGTTGGACACTATGTTCCTTTTCTCCTTCAAAGTACCTCCTTTCAGTATAGGTGAGAAGTGGAAATTAAGCATTTAACTTGCAAACTTCAAGCTAAGAAAACCCCCAAAGTAGCTTCTCATTTCTCAAACTAATGCTCACCCAACCCTGGTAAAGGTGTGTTTCCTAACAAATGAATTCATCCTTTCAAGTGTTGTTTGTTTTCCTCAAACAGGATGAAACCAGTCAAAGGACAGAATCCACAAGCAGAAAAAAAAATACATATGAACAGCACAAGCAACATGATCCAAACCAGAAAAGCAGCACTTGAAGGCCATGAACACTGCCCTACTCTACCACTGATCCTCCAAAAGAATGGTTCTCATGCATCAATTTGGAATATTTACCTTCCTCTTCTCACCTGCTCTGAATCTCAACTACCTGTACCACCTTACAGTCCTGGAGCTATCGCCCCTCTGCCTGCCGACACAACACAGATCTAAACCATCGATACCGAGATGCCCATTCCAGGCAAAGACCTGGGTGGGTGACCACAGACTCCAGTCCCAGCCCAGAAGCTGCTATTCAGAAGATCAGACCATGAGGCTAATAACTAACATGAGGGTCCACACATAACAAGCTTCCACTGAGCTCTTCCCTTAAACATCACAACATTTTCTCTCAGAAAATGTTCTTTTTGTTACACAGATCATACAGACCTCTGGAAATACATGTCTGTTTACTCAAGTTGAACACTATTATGGCAAGACTGAAGTTGTTCTCTTTCGCTGTGACAATTTTTTGTCCTTTCAGTCAACTTGTAACACTAAGCACAAAAAGCTGCTCTCAGACTCCTTGAAATACACTGCTTGATCCTCCCCAAGACTCAAACATCTCTTGTGAAAGCTCCTTGTGGTAGAAATATTGTTCCATCAGGACTTGAACCATTACTGCCCCATCCCTGGAGGGGTTCAAGGCCAGGTTGGATGGGGCTTGGAGCCCCTGATGCAGTGGGAGGTGTCCCTGCCCATCGCAGGGGTTGGAACTGGATGGGCTTTTAAGGTCCCTTCCAACCCAAACTATTCTATGACTGTCAATTATTCTAGAGATTGTATTTCTGCCACCAAAAAGTGACTCAATGCAGATGACAGAAGAAAACAAATAAACCCACTTCAAGAGCTCCCATATTTTGAACAAATCCAAGAGCAGTGACACAAAATGGTGGCAAAAATCCCCAAGGAAATCGTACCAAGCGAGAGCAAACACTTCTGTCGGTGACTCTGCCAGGCAAATAATTAAACAGCAGGGCTGGGCACAGCAGTAATGTTCGGAGTTGAGTTCAAGCATGAAGATACAAATTCCAGTTTGTGACCTTACTAAAAGGAATGACAGAAATCTCTGCAAACTTCCTGCCTTTCTCTCAGGATAAGCGACTGCGCTGGAAGGAAAAGGAACATGAGCCTGTGAACCTGGATATAATAAATACCAGCAATGACAAAATCAAGCTCCAGGCTAAGAGACACATCCACGGCGAGAGACTTTTCCTGTATCACGCAGAACACCAACTCCTTCCTCTGACAGTTGTTCTTCATCCTGCCAAGTTGTTTACAACAAAAGCAGGGCGTTCCGATGCGTTTGAAGAACTCAGTGCTCTAAGTTACAGAGAAGCGAACGTTTAGTAATGCCTCTTCATCTAAGAGGATAGAAGATCAGAAAACCTGGAACATTTAAGACTAAAATGAGCACATTCAGAACATCAAATTTCATATGGCTCTTCAGAAAGTTTAGTCTCCAAAGCCTGATAATTTCAGATTTTTTTTCAATCTGTGTTTTCTTCCTTCCACTGAGGCTTTTAATATAAGAAAATTCTGGCAGTTAAAAACAAGAGAGATGAGAAAGTGCAGGGGAATCTAGGTATGCGACACTGTCTCCTCTGACAGGGTTTAGCATGTGAGCAAGCCCCTAAATTCCCTCTTTAGACATGGGCCGGGCAACAGTGGGGACATATTTTGTGTCTGTGAGTGCTCCCCAAAAGCTCTGAAGGCAGAGGCCAGGACAATCAAACGTTACTCGTGATACTTTGCACTGTTTACAAGACGGGTGACAGTTTAAGGGGGAGGCTAATTTCCAAATGGTAACGGACATGCATCCACTGACACTTTTATAAGGACTGAACGCCCCAATCTGACATTCGAATAACTCAATTCCTTATTCCAGTTGTGCAGCCTGCGCTGAGCTGGCCACTCAGCGAGTCCTCGGAGAGCAGCAGCACTGACCCCGCACTGAAATCAAACAACGTAGCCTCCTCTCCAAACAAGGAGGTAAGGCCTAACCAAGGAGGTAAGGCCTAACCTCTTCCAGAACTTTCCTAATTAAAGACTATCTTCATTGCCTGATATTTGAAAGGATCAGAATGTCATAAACAGCACCAATGCTGCTCTAACAGTAAGATTCTAACCCTTTAGCTACTGCCAGAGTAGGTACAAGCAGCACCCTGAGCACCAAAATCAATAACAAAGTAGACCAACAGTCAGCTAAGCTTGCTAATTATAAATAATTATATCTTTAAAATTATTTTTAACCACTAAGTCCCACTGCACAAGGTTTCAGTTCCTTGCAAGCCCCTGTCTGAACCCACAGCCCAGCCCTCACTGCTCAGCTGTCCCCTGTAGAGCAGTTTTGTTAGAAGCAAGTGTGGTTTCAGCACGGTGAATGATGCGCTTTACAACACAGCTGCCCAGTCACTGAGGAAGATGTTGGCTCATAAGATGATCTGGGCAATAACATACAGAAGTAGTTCTAAAAAGAACCAGACGATTTGTAAGTTCCCTTAGCTTTTTGTAAGGGATTGAACAAAAACATCTACAGGGGCGTGGGGTGAGAATGGTGCCAAATATGAAAAAGTGACCCATAAATAAGACAGAAAAGAAATAAGATTTGAAAAGGAAGGACCAGAAATGCATCTAAAACAAAGATGAACACTGAAAAGAAACCTAAAAGGCAGATACTGGGGTGGGGGGCAGGCAAGGGTGCTGAGACCGTGGAATTAGCTCCCCAGACACAAAGAGCTGGACAGTATCCTCCGTAACAGATAAATGAAATACGCACCCTAATAAAACAGAGGTGCCTCCCCCAATTTGTAACAAATGGAATGCTTCTTTGAGTGTTGAAAGTTATTCCAATGCAGTGGTGGGTTATTTGCTGGGAAGTTTATTTATTGGCTCCTCTAAATGCATAAGCCCCTGTCTGATCAATCTCTCCATGTAGCCTAAAAGCTATATAAATCTGAGCAGATACTACGACTGGGGGTGGAAGGAGGAGTAGGGGGAAGAGGAAAGGAACACAGGAATAAGAAAAACTGTGGTGGATCATGCACAAGTAGATGGGGGAATGAGCGAGATCTCAGGAGGCCAGTAAAAGCTGAAGCAAAACCACAAACCCAGCAGTTACGCACGCTCGGAGTCCTGACCACAACACATGCAAAACCACAAAGCCCATGAACATACAAAAGCTACAGTGGACAAGGAGCACAAAGGAGGAGGTTTTAAATGCACCCTCGTGAGCACTGATCAACACAACACATCTTTTACACAACACTTCAACGGGGAGGAAGGAAGAGCCAACCTAACCACATGCCAGCTCCGCAGAAGCACGGGCTGTACTCACAAGCTGGCTGGGGCTCATCTGGGTCAACTACATCAACTTTTCAAAAGGTTAAAAGTGAAGTTACTCAGCTGCTATGAAACAGAAACCAGCGTTCTGCAACGGTGGCACCTCCACAAGCTGATCAAAGTTTCTTTCCAGATCCCAGGAAATCCCTCACCAGAGGGCTGGATAAGCTCCCATCTGAGGACAGGCTGAGAGAGTTGAGGCTGTTCAGCCTTGAGAAGAGAAGGTTCCACGGAGACCTTCAAGCAGCTTCCAGTACTGAAAGGGGCTCCAGGAAAAGTGGAGAGGGGGCTCTTGATCAGGAATGCAAGGATAGGACGAGGGGGAATGGTTTTCAGCTGAAAGATGGGAGGTTTAGATAAAATTTTAAGAATAAAGGTTCTGGTCAAGGTTGCCCAGAGCAGTGGTGGCTGCCCCATCCCTGGAGGGGTTCAAGGCCAGGTTGGATGGGGCTTGGAGCCCCTGATCCAGTGGGAGGTGTCCCTGCCCATGACAGGGGGTGGAACTGGATGGGCTCTGAGGTCCCTTACAATTCAAACCATTCTATGATTTGCTATGTAAGCAGCGTGGAGCCAGACGTAGAAACTGAGCCTTCTCAGCTCCAGCAGACTTAGGCAGTTCTACACATACCAAGTATCTCTGGATCAAGTCCTTATTTGCTGTCAAATTCTTTTTATGGCACTATAATCATTAGCTTTACTGGCACTGTTACCCTTGTAACTAATTAGGAATCTTGGATGGATGCAGAAAATGATTAATATTTAGTCACTATGTGTCTACTAAAGAAGCAGCCTATTATCAAACAAGTGACACCTCCACAAACTTAAATTAAATAATGGCTCCCATAGAGGATTCAGAGTCCCTGACAGAATGGCAAGTGAATTCAGTAACAAAGCTGAGCAACTGGTGATGGATCACAGCTTTTTCACTCCCTCTCTTCCAGCCTGTAATAGAACAAATGATTGTTTTTCAGCCTAAGTGAATACGGCCGCCCTGCTTATACACAACCAGAGACAAAGCTGTTATCATTTGCTTCATTAAAATGCATTTTTACGTCATCTGTAAGATTATAAAGAATCGGTGCTGTTGATAGAGAAGATTAGAAGAATAAAATTTATCATGTAAACAGAACTTGCAAATGAGGCATATTTTGGCATTTGTACTGCTTATGCTCCTACAAAAAGATAAGTCCTGAGCGCTAAAGCACACAGAGCATCCGTATTGTGCCAGTAATTAGAGCTTCTTAACGAAGAATGATGTCAGTGTACAACTTTCAAGCAGCATTTTTGTCATTTTCAGCTGTGATGGCCACTGGCCTGCACTGAACAATTTCAGAGAAGCTGTCAGGCAGAGCCACAGAGAATCCAGTGGCGCTCAAAGTCTGCAAGAAAAACAGAGGTTTTTTTTTCATAATTACTAGAAAAAGCAAAATATCCATTAGCCTTTCCCAACATGAAAAATCCAATCTTCAAGCAGGAGTGTTGCGTTCCAAGTGTAATTTTAATCACACTAAAGCTTTCTAAGATGGCATGTGTGGTTCTCTCACCCTCCACAGCCACATTGGCAAACCTTGGTTTTCCTCTTTCTCCTCCAACCCCACCTGTAGCTTCCACTGCTTGGAGATGCTGGGAAGAGATCTAGGAAACTGGATAGTTATTTAAAACCGGTTAGCTTTTAACACCAGAAAAAAAAATTTCTCTTCTTCCATAACTGACCATGAGAGCAACAGGGCTTCTCTGCTATTTCTGCAGAGCATCCCTTCCACAAACAAACATCCCTCACCGACTGTGTGGGCACATGAACCGAGCTCCACCCTGTTTTCCCACTAAAATGCCCTCCCCTGTTTCCAGTTCTGCTCATTCTCGAAGCCTCTACAGTTGTAGTTCAGCCTTAGGATTCCCCTTGTTCAGCCTGAGCCGACAGTCCCCGTGCTCAAACAGAATGGAAGCCAAAGCTAAGACAAAGATATTACACAAACTATCTGCAGGGGGGAAAAAAAATGTGTGTGTAGGAATCAAATGTCACTTTGCCAAGTTGGAGACAACACTGTAATGTGTCTCCACGCTTGCTTTGTTTTAGGTGGGTTTTTTGTGTTTTTAAAGAAATCTTGTTAGAAACAGCAAACTGCCATTCCCCATAGCTCAGACAGCAACCTATCAAAACAAAACAGTGATTTGCCACATCAAGGAATCCTTTTTCAGGGCTCTGTGTATTTAGTGAAGGGTAATTACAATGTAAGTATTCCAAAGCAAAACACTTCTACCTCTATGTGACAAGGCCCTGGTCGAGGTCGCCCAGAGCAGTGGTGCCTGCCCCATCCCTGGAGATGTTCAAGGCCAGGTTGGATGGGGCTTGGACCCCTGATCCAGTGGGAGGTGTCCCTGCCCGTGGCAGGGGGGGTGGAACAAAATGATCATTAATGTCCCTTCCAACTCAAACTATTCTATAATTCTATTATTCTATATTAGCTTAGCCTAAGCCAAAATTACTTGGAAAGTTGGTGCTCCCTGTGCTCTCCGGCTGCTCTTACTGCTGTAATGTCATGACTCAGTTTCCTTTTGGAGAAGAACAGGACATAAGGGCGATGCTATATTTAAACCAGATTCCGGATCTCTTAGCAGATAAAATCTGAATGAAAGGTCAGCGAATTGAAGACGGTAACCGTGTCACCGGCCAGGACAGCATCAGATGGGGAGAAGGGAAAAGGTGGCCGAGCCCACGCAGCACATCAGCACGTCTGGTTTATTTTCTTCCTCTGCAAAAGGCAAGGGTGAGTCGTCTTTGTTTCGGTGCGATACTGCTGAGCTGCACAGCTCGGGCTTCTATAGATAGAACTTGTGAGAGATACACGAACATTAAAACTGGCTCCAGCCCTGTTGCTAAGGAACCACGACGGATAGCGGTTTTGGCCCTCTTCATTTATAAAATAACCACTCTGCCCTATGGGAAAGCGAATGAAATCTCTCAAGTCCTCCAGTGCCTTGCTCTCATTTTTAAATGAACACAGAAAGATGATCAAGGATGCTAGGAAGTGTAAGCGATCTCCATTTTTAAGATGCCCTTGAAAATGAGATGAAAAATATGGTTTCAACAATCAACTGCCATCAGACTTATTAATCTTTCAAGCAGCAGATTCTTTCCCCTCGGCAACAGGGAACTACATGCGTGTGCTGCCATCCCTCTATCACGAACCTTCTTCTAGAAAACAAGCCAACACATCAGCTTCTGAAAGCCCCTACAAATTACTCCATTTACACTGAAGTTCAACTTGAAGTCTGGAGTTTCGTTTCCCATCCCTGCTCAGAAACAGCCTCTTCACTGTGGCAAGTGGCCAGTGTAAATATTTGTCATGTTATTCTTTGGGATCAGCAAAACGGCAAGTGCTTAATAGATAAAAATATTCCACGTAAAGGCAGAAAGATGATGAATCCAGAAGCATATGGTGGTTAAACAAAGCAAATAGAAAAAATGATATTGTTAGGGGAAAGACTAACTTATCTGGCAGCTGCGGAAAGATCAAGATTAGCAAAAGCAGTGAAATCGCCCATTTTGAAGCCAAGGTCACTGCCAGGATTTATGGATTTATCCCTAAAGGCAGCTTTTGCAGAACATGAAATGCCAAAATTAATTTTTTTTAATCTCGGCCCTCCCTCCCCACGCCCCCCCCCCTCTGGGCGATCTCATTTGCTGGAGGCTTTTAGAATTCATTCCTTTCCACAGCTGGTTAAACAATGGAATCTTTCTGCAAACTAAAAGGACAGAATTGATTGCCCTACACAAACTTTTCTGCACGTATAATTGATTTTTAATTCACTGTCTTATTTCCGAGAGGACTTGACAATAAACTCAGGGCTCAATGTGCGATATTGATCCCTTTAAACAAGGGCTTGGATCAAAAGATTGATGCGAGTTAATCACAGCCAAGAAGATGGGTATCTTTGGTCTTAGAAGCCTGTGTTCGAACTAAATTCACCTTTCCTAGCCATATTACACCTTTTAATTTCTAGCACAACTGCACCTTACAGCTCTGTATGCCTGCCAACTGCTAAATAACAGGAATTTTATGCAACTTATAAATAATAACATTTTTTCCCCAAGCAGAATAATGTCACCCTTGATCCATGAATTTTTACTGTGAGGACTGATGGTTCTTCCACACGCTAACCTCTCGCAATATGCTATGTCAAGACTGTACTTTCCTGTTCTTTCTTGAACTAAAATCTTATTTATTCTTCTTACTAGACCACGGCAACTTATGTTTGTTTTTTTCATTTCACTGCTCAGTTAATTTTCACCTCTTCCCAATTAACACACATGCACATGGTATCAGACGGCTTGACCTGGAAGGTCCAGAAAATGTTAATTTAACTGGACTGTCACTCCACTATCCTAGAATCACGCAACTACAGAGCTTTAATGCTTACATCTTGCGGCTAGAAAATTCAAAACTGAGCAGTAATGGGTATCTCGACCTTCTAAGCCCACTCAGTTTCTCTAATGCAGCCCTGCAACACCAGCCTCCCTTTCTAACATCCCTGGGTGATTTTCTCCCTGCTCAACTATTCCAGAGGCTCTGTTTCAATTTCGTTATGAATTACATTTTCTATAGCTGCCATCTAAACAGTAAATAAAATTCATGGTGTTTTTGCCCCAGTACGCGGCTCTGTCCTCCAGCACATCTGAAAAGCCTGGCTTCAAAGGAGGAAACAAAAAAACCCCAATGTTTGCATGAGCAGATACTCTAAAAAGGGCAAACGAGAGACATTTGAAGATGATTCCAGGCAAAGAAGCCAAGCAAATAAGTATGTGTGTTTTGCATAAGTAATTTCTTGACCAGCCACACTGGATTACAAACACTTGCAAACACGTCAGGGAAGGAGTTTGCTGTATCTTGTCAGTCTTGGCAGAAGGATCGCCACTTGTGTTTTATAACAAATGAGCTTTAAGCCGAAGCCAGGTGTGGATATTTTAAAATTTATGAACTTGTAAATCCATGTACATGGCCAATTAAGGTTTATCGCCACCAAGGATTAACTATCCCCGCACATAAATTTAAGAGGTTGTTTACCTCAACTACTCTACATCAAAAGCAATGTAAAATATTTAAAGGGCAGCATATTTCATAATAAAAGAGAGTTATCAAGGACCTCACGGGGTGCCATCGACAGCTCTGCATGGGGATGCACAGGCAAAAAAAACCCTCCTAAGGAAGACTGAGCAATTTCTTTTGGGGAATTTAACATCTCAAGTGTAGGAAAGAAAGGATAAAGCATCCAAGACATAATGCAAAACTGTTTCACCCAGATTCTCTCTAACTCTGGAAGATGATAGAATCATAGAATCACCAGGTTGGAAGAGACCCATCGGATCATCAAGTCCAACCATTCCTATCAAACACTAAACCATGTCCCTCAGGACCTCATCTACCCATGCCTTAAACACCTCCAGGGAAGGCAAATGCAGCCTGGATGCAGCCCTAAATATCAAAAGTTGGTTCATTTCACCTCCCCAGTGTTGTTCATAATCAACACCTGAATGCTAATTAGGAGCACAGTTCCATGCAGCAAAAGCATCCCCGTGCAATAAAGTGCAAGACAGCAGCAGCAGTGAACTCTGCCTTTAGCTAGCATGCATAAGTAAACAGAATTAATAACTACCCAAGTGTGGACGGGTGACTTAATCTGTTTCGATTAGATGCAGCTCAGCCTGAGGCCTTTGTGTTATTTAAAATGTGTTCATCATGTTTAATTAAAAACATAATAAACTAGAGGTTCTTTTGGTTCTGATTTGTATTTCTCCCTTCTGTAAGCCGTATTGATTGTGCGAGCACTTTTGATAAAAAGACAGAAAAATGCACATTCTGAATAAAGACAAACCTGCAAGATCCAGCCAGCAGGGCTCATGTGAAGAACAGCGAGGGCCGTTCAATTTTCTTCCCCATTTCCAATGCGACACATACCAGAATTGAAAACCTTTTCATTAAAATAAGAAAACTTAGATGAACATTGTCTCCTCTGTAAGTGACAGCCATGTGACAGGGTATTTATCTGAAACAGAAGGTGTGCGATAAGCTCATTTTTGGACCTGGAGCAAGTGCAGGGTCAGAATCACCCTGATGTTCACAGAGTATAAAAGCCATTTTGCAGAGAAGATTTTGTCCCAAAACAGGCAGAAATGCCATAAGGACTGTTTCTCTTGGGAAATATTTCCACTGAAACCATGTCAGGAAATATGGGTGCTCAACTGAACCTGATCTGAAATAACCTGATGGTTGTAGTTCCAGATTTGGAATCTGTGGAAAGCAAAGCATCCCATCACCAGGGAAAGCACCAGTGTCAGACAGGCAGTGGGTTTCAGGTCCGTTATATTTACTCCCTCACAGACAAGGAACTCCAGCTCTGCAGGTTTCACTGTACAATTTCAATGTTCGTTTTGAAATATTTCCAATTGGATCGGCACCGTTCTTATCAGGAATTTCTAATTGCTTGCATCAAAAATGCCTGCACTCTGTCAAAGATTAGAAGAGACATTTTTTGGAGGTGACCATGAGTTGCAGAGAAGAGCTCACATGTCTCTCGCTCTGACAATCCTTTGCACAGTTTGAGTGAAGCATCTTTGTTTTCTTAGCAAGCTGGAAGTATGAGAAATATCAAATCCAGCTGCACTACAACAAACTTATATGGAATAACAAAGCCAGTGTTGGAGAGACTGGGCACCACCGCGGCTTAGGGACACTGGGAAAGGTGGCTGAAGAAAACCAGAGGAGAAAAGTCGCTACTCTGCAATCTCCTGTTAGCCAAAACCATCCCATGGAATACGTGCCTGTGGCTAAGTCACCTTTCCCAGCTACACTGACCTGGCTCTAGCAGAGGGAGTCACGCCACAGGTCAGACACAACATCCAATGGTAGGAAACTTGTAAAAAGGCATCGCGAGCTGTGTCAAAAGAGACGCCTTGCTGCATGGCTTCTTCCCAAATCATGCACCTACTCTGAACTGCATCGCTTTCTGTACGAAACCGCAGCCTTACACTGACACGATTCCACCAGGTGAAGCTGAATGTTAGTCTACAGGGTGTGTCCTCAGAGACTACCTGAATCTGGCATTACATATCACAATTGCTCAACGAATTTGTCCACAGAAGAAAATTCTTGAGCGTTAGGAAAGAAACCAACCCCCCTCACCAAACCACAGGTGGAAACTGCATCGTGGCCGCCCCATCCCCAGAGATGTTCAAGGCCAAGTGGGATGGGGTTTGGAGCAACCTGACCAGGGGAGGTGTCCCTGCTCATGGCAGGGGGGTTGGAACTGGGTGATTTTTAAAGTTTCTTCCAATCCAAACCATTCTGAGATTCTAAATAGACGCTGTCAGGTGTGCGCAAGCCGTCATAAACAGGAAGCAGCTGCTGGCAGAGCTGCCTGCGGATGCACCAGTAAAGAAGTTTTTGGCCACTTCTATCAGGCAGCGTGGAAGACTTGTTTTTCACAGTGCGCCTCTCAATTTACATACCTGAATAAAAACAGGTCTAAAAATAGCCATAGGTTCAGAAACACAAGGCAGATAACAACTCTGTCTTCATATTTACAGAGCCTTCCATTTAATTCAATCACAGGCAAATTTTATCCTCTGTTTAATTGGATCTTAGGCTCTGTAACCACACATCATCATCAGCAAAAATAACATAACTTCCACCCTTTATTTTAATCAGTTCTGATCACTGTGAAGCAGCTCTTGGTCAAAGGCAACAAAGTTGTTTTAATTAATAAGAAAGGATTCATCTTTGGGCAACAGAGAAAGTTAAAAGCTTTATAAACAAATACATTTTCCATAAATTGAGTTATTCACAGAGGGTTATATCACAAATAGCACAGAGCCCTGTGCTGGACACAGCGTTGCTGTTACGCACATCACAAAATCCACTGCATTAACCATCCAGCACCAGGGAAGATGACTCAAAGTACTTGTGCAAGAGACGAACCACCTAACTTCTGGAGCATTTCTGATTTAGGGAAGCATAAAGAAACAGATTTGTACTACGTCAGTTCTTTCCCTGCATCGGTGTGACTGCACTTCTACTGCTTTTGATGCTGCCAGACTGCTCCTTTCTCGGTGCTCTCTGGCTGGCCACATCACCTTACACCCTCCCTGCAACAGAACTGTTCTGATGTTTATCTTAAGCTGGCAGAAAATTAACTCAAGAATAGCCAGAGCAAGAGTGAGACTTTCTGGGGGTCCAGGGCACGGCAGGGCCAAAGCACGATTATACGATTAGAAAAGCATGAATGGAAAAATTGAGACACTAAAAGCCACGATCTCCATTCTTTCAACTGGCCACCGGTCACCAAATCCGAGGAGGGCAACTCATCAAGGCTTTGTACCTAGGGTGGAACCTGATTATTTATATAAGGTGTGAAAATTACATAAGTAAATGTTTGCCTGGTCATGAGAAAAGTTAATTCTAAGTCCAGCACAAAGAAGGACAGTCTGGACATGGGTCTTCCACTGCCCTCAGAAGTGTCTCTCATGGCAGACCAACCAGCCACATCACTTAGGGCTTCCTCCTCCTCCTCGTTTGCCATCCACCATGAGATGAAGGGGGGACACTTAATAGGGTTCTCGCCTTTATTTAATTGTTTTGGCCAGACTGTGTTTGACACACCAGGGGTTGCAAAAAAATGCTTTGTTGTGGAGTTCCTACGCAGCTCGAGCACCCTGTGAATCATGCCGTGTTTTTCCTCGTTTTCACCCAGCCAACAGTAAGGAAGATTCCCTTGCAAGTCTCAGACATGCTCAGAAGTGCAGTGGGGCTGCTTTAATCTAGCGTTTTCTGCAAACTGCCAGGGACAAACATGCTCTGAAGTTGTGCAGGTGGAGCTCAGCCGTCTATAAATAAGAGCACAGTTTGATCTTTGGCTGGGCTGAGGTTGGAGGGCTGCCAAGTGTTTCTGGAAACTTGGACAGAACAGAACAAGAACAAATACGATAAAATGAGCTAAGACTGACAATGATTTATAGAGTCAATGATCATTATTCCGTACTCACAGAGTTTGCACTTTCGGAGTAACGTTTCACTTCTCAATAAACCTGGCTTTTACCTATTCATAAGCCTCTGTTCTCTGTCATTTAACATGGAGAGCTCGACAAAAACCCCTGAGCTGCAGCAGCCACGGCTGAGTGCAGCTGATGGAAAAAAACAAGGAGTGAAAAAAATCTACACAGAAAAAAGAAGTGTTGGCACTGCACAATTTAACCATCGATGCCGGAAAAAATGTACGCAGAGAAAACAGAGTTAAAAGAATATGAATAGAAACTTAACACAGGGCAGAGCACTTCAGTCGTTCCAACACTCAGTTCCCTCAACAAAACTCCCTTGTATGACAAGATAAAGGTAAAACTTATCAGGAAACTGCATTCTGGGCCTTTTATTCATCCTCGTCTCCACTTAGCTGCTGGTGTTAGCACATGATCCTCTTTCACTCTGTGACTTGAGGTGATCTCCTTGCCACAAAGGTTCTTTCAGAACAAACCTGCCATGATACAAGTTTATAGGGGCTGCCCAACCCCTCATCGAGCTCGTGCAAAAAGGTTTAAGCAGGGAGGGTGCAAGCACAGGCACCACATTGGAATAACTCCCTGAAAGATTTTTTCAGGGAAGCTCAAGCTTAAAAAAAACCCACTTTCCTAGCCATTGTTTGAATAATTAAAAATGCAAAGAAACTGTAGACACTTTACCTATTATTAATCTTAGAATTGTTTGTTTGGAAAAGACTTTTAAGACTAATGAGTCCAATCGTACCTGCTCGCTATTAAACCAGATCCCCGAGTACTTCACCTACCTGTCTTTTAAACCCCTCCAGGGATGGTGGCTCAACCCCACCCTTGGGCAGCCCTTTCAGTCAGGAAATTTTTCCTAATATCTCATCCAAACCTCCCCTGGAGGAATTTGAGGCCATTTCGTCTCACCCCATCATTTGTTACTTGGGAGAAGAGACCAGCACCCTCCTTGCATGAGAGAAGCAGCTCTTCCAACAATGCAGGGTAAAAGCCATAAGCAAGTCTGAAACTCCTCAGTAATAAATTTTTCACCATAACTAACTTCCAATCATCTGATTTTCTCTTCTAATGCCTGATGCAGCCTAATTATTGAGCTTGGAAATACATTTTCCATTTCCCAAACCCAGACGTGCCTCGTCAGGTGGCTGCAGCGGCACTGCCTTCTTACACGTTATATTTCACATACATCTGTTCTGCGAAGCACAATTAACAGCAACGTTAAAACGCAAAATATTTTTAGGACGCAATCCAAGAGAACTTGTTCAGCATTTTGCCTGAGCGGTGAAAATGCACGAGTGTTACTTTTTCTTTTTAAAAGAGTTGGGAGCTCATGTTCGAGCTTAACTGCGCGGTCTGACAAACAAAGGGCTGTAATGCAGCAGCATTTGGATTCCGAACGCTGCCAGAAAATGCATCTTGTGTTGAATGGATATTTAAGAATGTTTGTTTACAAGGTGTCAGCAAATTAAGAATCTATAATTTGCTCCCAACTTCTCATCATTCATTGCGGCTTAAAGCCCTACAGAAAACTGTTTAATAAGCACAGTTGCATTATATCGTACGCACAAAAATTAAGGTAGTAGAAACCTCACAATTGCAGCAATTAAGCCGCAGAATGAACCATAAGCAGCAGCTTTGCTTCAGTAATTCTCACACAGATATCATCTCCCCCAATTTCTGGAAAAATACCCAGAAATAAACACAAAAATGGCCTGTGTGAGTGTGAAGCCCTTTCCCAGCAGCACAACCTCTCCATCAACTCCAGCTTTTATGAAGTCTTTGGTCAAAATCACTTTTTTTTTCCATTCAGACTGCAGAGCAGTATCTTTCAGTAAGCAAAAACAGTAAAATCTCCATGCAAAGTCATACGCACCAATAATCAAGCTCTGTTTGAGAAGAATGACATTCCCATGCTCCTTCCCTACCTGCACCACAAGCCCACAGCCCTAACTCAGCACACACCGGAACAGGAGCCGTGTGGAAGAGCCCGCACTTGACTATGAAGCTGTTCATGCCGTGATGGGACTTGCAATGTATTAGGAGTCATTTCATGAGCCCAAATCCCTCAGCGGTTCCCGGCCCGTAACCATGAGGTCACGGCACTGCAGTGCCTGTTTACTACGTGCCCAGTTCATGGTGTCCATACATCATTTTGGGAATCACATAGAAGATGGATTCACTGCTCTCAGGACAGTTTTGGAGCCTGATAATTTCTGTGTATTTTACAGTAAATGCGGATGGCACGGCTAAATCCCAGCTTTCAGATAACCTGGTTTTGGTCTGCTCTTTGTCAAAGATTAATCCATCCAGAGCTATGTCAGTAAACACTTTCCAACATTCCATGTGAGGGGAAGAAGGGATTTAATCTCGAACTTTGCTTAGGAGAAACACCGATACCCAACCTCCCATTAGCTGAGCTGAGCTGATGTTGTCAGCCTCCTGCAGTACCAGCAGGAAGAATATTTTGTACGCCTTGTACATCTTGTTCTATTACAATTAATGAACACGGCCAACCTTCCCAGAGGTAAAAATGAAGTGAAATCTGAGAGTCCAGAAGTTTCGCAGCTGTTCATTTACCCTCTCAAAACCAGCCACTCGATCCACTCCTCTCTCGCTCTGCTATTAGAGCAGCGTTTTCCCCAGCCTAATAAAGCTCCGTATATCGAACAAGGGCAGAATTGTGCTTTATAACACAGAAAGAAAGAGAAAAAGCAAGGGAAGCAACATGAACTATAAAGCTCAAGGGAATAATTCGTTTCCCTACCACTTCATCTTCAGTCCAACACTTCTCAATCAGTTTTGGCACAGGTTTCTTCACCAAGCGCTGCAGGGCTTTTCCAGCATCATAGTTACTTTCATGTAGCTAAAAAATAAAGAAGACAAATAGATCATTCAACGGAATTAGCAGTGATCTGATATTGGAGCAAAACCACTAAAGGGGCCACATGAGATGTTCTAAGCCTGATTATTTTTTACTGTTGATATATGAAGTGAAATTTAAACAACCTGACGGGTAATGAGGTTTTTAGTAGAAGAAACAGGATTGAAACAAGTATGTTTTCCCCTTCCTTCCTAAACCTCTCCCAGATAACGTTTGAGGCCATAAAGCACTAAAGAAAGCACCGAAAGTTCTTTTTCACATTAGAAATCCTAATTTTAAGAAGCTCCAACTAAATATTTTTAAAAGGAGCTATAATTTATGCAACATATTTTGTGCAGATTAGTAACTCAACTGGAAAAACTAACATACAAAAGGGACTGGAAGCCGTGGGGTGTCAAGCTTACCTATCTAGAGAATTCTCTTTCTTTTTATTGCAGTGCAAAGATCACCAGATTGTTGGAAAACAAGTATAGAAAAGAAACAAAACCTCTACAGACACCTACAGGAGCGCATAAAAGCAGGGCTGTCTAAGTCCACGTTCTGTTTCAGCTGGTCACAGACGACGTTGTACCTGATTTTCCACCATAAATTTGGTATCTGCACGATCAAAAGCTGTCTGAAGCAGACAGTAGACATTTAAATCGGGAGAGGTAGAAAAGCAACTACATTAAAAAAAAATACATTCAACAATGAACCCATGAGAATCTCCTTGACAGAAAACACTCTGCACACTGCAGACTTACAGCCCGTCCTGTCTTCAAAGTACAGTGGGATTTTAAGAATTGAAGAACTAGGCCAGAGCTCTGCTCTATGTCTTCTGAAAATGATCTAAAAGAAACATCGCTTGGATGACAAAAATCAAATTATCTTCCTACACCCAAAAGGGCAACAATTTGCATGGAAACTGCCTCACGCAGCCAAGAGGTAGTTTTTCTAACCCAGGTGCTAAGCAAACCAAAGCTTCAAAGCTATCTGTTAACATCGGAGAATTTTACAGACCTTCAGAAGTTCCTTTACAATAGGGACAACTAAAATATGATTCTGTACATTGAGTATCTCCTGCTTTTCCTTCCTACCCAGAATTTATCCTGAGCCATCCGCATCCCACTCTCTAGAAACATCCGTGCTGCTAAACCTGTGCTTAAGAAAACACTTTGACAAGTACCACAACTCTTGAATTTACCCCAGGACAGGTGAACTGAACAGACAGTAGGATACAACTACTGAACTGCGACAGGATATTAACTACTTTGAAGCTATTAATATGAAGTTTTAACAAAACCTGACTATAAGAGGAAAAGGCTCATTCTTCTTATGTCAAGTGGCTGAAATTTTAGAACAGAATTCTGCTTCAAGTAAAAATAGCAAGATTCTTACTGCTGCTCACTTCAGCTATTTGCATCTCTCAACCAATCCATAAGTACCAATTACAGTAACGCCAAACCCCTTCCACCCTGGGGCCACTTCCAAAAAGAACTGGGTTTACCTTATATTGTTTCTTTTATCTTATCTTATCTCATTCACACTGCATCCAGCAGAATGATTCAGAGAGACTTTTAAAAGCTGTAAGTAAATTACTCACATGTACTTCTGTTAAGTAGGTCTAAGTGATCTCTATTAAGAAATAAAGACAGACATCTCAATCAAGACAGAAGGGAAGGGAAGTGGTGGCTGCCCCATCCCTGAAGGGGTTCAAGGTCAGGTTGGATGGGGCTTGGAGCCCCTGATCCAGGGGGAGGGACCATCCTGGATGGTCCCTTCCAACCCAACCCATTCTATGATTCCATGATTCTAAGTCATACTGCACGCCTCCTACTGACAGGGATGAACGTGTTCCCAGCTGTGTTAAAGATGACATGAGTACATTATGGGTTGCACTTCACACCAATTGGTTCATATTTTCTATCGCCAGCAGGAACGCCGCTTGGAAAAACACCTTCATCAGTTCATGTCCACCACGTTACTGGGGCATTCAAAACTTACTTATACTTGGGGGACTTAAAAGAAAGTAAAGTACTTCTGAAAAGAAAAGGTCACCGCTGGGCAAAGACCTCCAATCATTACTTGCAGCGTGCTTTTAGAGCAAAGAGTAATGTTCCCTTAACCAGTGACCTGAACCTTTTTTTTTTTTTTTGTCCTCACCACCAGCTAAACCAACAATAGCGTACAGGGTGTTACTGCAGCAAAACACGCGCTTGGCTAATAGAATGGGAACAAGCATGAAAATCAACCCAGAGAGGTTTTCTATTCATCTCCAGCTTTCTATATAGCACCTACAGGGAAGTTACAGATGCTCTGTGCAATAATTACATGTATATTTGCAGAAGAACCACAGAAAACTGCTTCAGTTTCTGAGAAATCATTTCCTCCCCCTCAGCTACGTGATCTCTGCGAGCTGCTGCTACGAGACGCATTAATGCATCAGAGCCAACGATAGCCCCTCACGCTGCTCCAAGTCAGGGAGAGGTAGTACCAAATATCATTTGATAGGAACCTGGCGAGAGAGGATGGAAAGCGAAATCTCCTAATGCACAACAGTCTAATGGCTGGTAAATCTGCCTCTGCCAGCTCCCGTGACCACACCTCCACGCAAGCAAAACAACAACCTCAGTCCATCTTACATAAGCCCCAAGGCAACTGATAAGGGTAGAAAGTTCGCCTGGCAGTGCGAATGCTCAAGGCAACACTCAAACACCACCACCGACTTGAAACTTATTTTTAACCTGTTTTTTTTAAGACTCTCCTGGTATGCAATGCCTACTTAGAGCCATGAAAATAAGATGTTGTCTTTTCTACTGGGTACACACTCATTTGCTCCTTGTTTCCACTCCAGCACTGGGAAGGAATCCATCTTGAAGAAAAAAAAGCACTGTTTGTTTTGCCAGCTCACCTTGCAAATGCTTTTTGCTGTGCATGCCCCTACCTTGAAGATTTTTCACTTAGGAAATCTGGCAGTGTTGAAGAGAATGGTGCTTCTGTTTCCTTTCCCTTTCTGCTCCCTCCCAAAACACGCAGCGATGCCAAAGCTTCTTTGTAGCTTGGAGGGCATCTTTATTTTGCCTCAAGGACAACACGTGTTTTCCCTGGCAGCCCGACTGCCCAAGCAGTTCAAGCTGCGAACTCAGACGAGCCCAGAAAGAACGGAGTGGTCTAACAGGCAACCGCTCTGGTTCCTGACAAACAGAAGAGTTTCCAGGCCATCAGAATTGTTCCAGATCAACACAAGCACTTTCAACCAAGTAATTACATTAATAACAATCACAAAACCCATAAGTACAGACATGAAAGAGGAAGAACCACATAAAAGAAAAGATACAGATGTGAAAAGAACTGACAGAGGTTTAGAGACTCCTGAAAAATGTTACTTTTAGCATGCAGAGCTGAAAAAAGAGCTTTTGTTAAGTGCCAGGAGTAGAATAATGCAGCAAAAAGGAAAAACATTTTTTTTTAAGTGCCAGAATTAAACTGACTTGTTCCAATCCAGCTCATTCTCTGCTTATTACTTTTGTTCATTTAATATACACAAGCCCTTTATTGGCAAGCAACTCCAACATATAAATAATAGCTAATGATGACTGCCTATGGTTTCATTAACTTCTGGTTGAACTTCTCAAGGCATTGCTATAAACACGAGATTACTATCCTGTCATGTAGAGAATCACCATTTTTAGCATTAACTCTGCCATCTACATTTTGAACCTCTGTGACATTATGCCTGTATATAAATACAACAAAAGGAAGTAACACAAATATAGTTCATCTTTGAAACAGAAAATACAAGCCTCACTGGACAAGGTGTTAGATTTAAGAAAAATTCTGAATGTGTCCATATCCAAACCCCTCATTTACATTACAAGTCATTAAACAACACCAGGTCACAGGACTTATTACCATAAAGCCTGCACATCACCGCAAGGTTTCACGTTTCCACTACGGCTCCTCGGCCGAGCTGCCATTTTCTGGCTGCCTGGTGTTGCAAATAAATTCTCCTTTTGGCATGGCTCAGCTGTCAGGCACCTCTGTTCTGTAATGAACCCATGAATTACATCTTGCAGCTCTGACATCTCTGGTCTTGCTCATCAAAATATTGTTCTTCAACCATAATTTATAACTTAATTTAAATGTCCCTTTTACTGTGACCTTTTTAGATCAGAACGGCATTGCATCTGGCAGCTTCTCCTTCAGCAAGGCATCCTTTCGCAATTACAGCCATTATGATCCCTGTTGAAAAGCCCATCTGAGTTAGGCTGCATTCATGCCACAATATTAAATAATTGCAGTCCATTAAGAACACTGTTAAGAATCCAGAGTCTTTTTCTCTAAGGAAAAATTGCTACTACGCAGCGAGAAAATAGCACTGAACCACTTTGAAATCTACCCAGAAAATCCAATAAAAGGGATTGTTCAGCCAGAACACCCTTTTGTGGGGACACGGTCACATCCAGCATTTAGAGCACAGCACTGGAATTCAGGAGTTTTCCAGGTGCTGGATTTTCCACTGGTGATGGACAAATCCCATCACTTGTCAGGGCACAGAGACATAAAGCCTAACCTGCCAAACAGGAGGTAAATGCTATCCATATTGCGAGAGCATTTTAAGATTCAAGTAATAGAGACAAGTTTGTTTTTTCACTGCTGCCAAGCAAAAGGCTTCAATGGAAGCATAGATGATGCTGAGTGCTGGGTGCTGCATCATCGATATTTACACAACCACCCCTATTTGAGCAGCAGTTATTTTAATCTAAACATGTTTGCGAACACTTAATTATTAATGAGGGATTTGCTCCTCTCACTGAAGAGGTACAACGGTCAAGATAGCCAGCAGCTCTGCCAAACTAGCCTGTTTAAGAAGGCAGGAAATAAGAGAGAAGGAAAAACAACAAGGAAAACAAAAAGCAGAATGAGAATTGATGCCACGTGGCTTGAGTAGGTAGGGCTCTTGGTGTAATTACTTAATCCAAGCACTTGACTTAATACAAAATCTAATTCAGGCCATTTCTTTCGGTACCAGAGCTGACAAATTTCAATTAAGGCAGGTTCCCTTTATAGCTACGGACATCTTGCCCTACTATCAAATGGAATAAACTCCATAGCAACTGTAACTTATTAGGTGAAACAGCAAAATCTGTTTTCAAACCTGCAGCATTTTAAAGCGTTCATCTTCCCAAATGGCAAGATCTGATGTTCATCACCTATGTCCAGCACCCAAGAGAATATTAGCCCCAAATGCCCACTAATTCCAGGAATTCCTTTCCCCTGTCCTCTTTGAAATTCTACCTCATCCCCATTTGCTACAGCACATGGAATAATCAACACGCTGCCCTCAGAAAAGAGAAGTACTTAGCTGAGCTCCCTCTGGTGCCCAAGGACAAGGGAACCTTGAACCATCCGAGAACCTTACTTCCCAAAAAAACCACTCTGCCAAAGCCATGTTTTACCACCAGCTGCCACAGCTAATAGGACAGGTTTGGCTCACACCTCGTAGGCGTGGCTTGGTAGGCTAGGGAATTGGAAACTACCTGAAAAAGGTGACAGAAATCAGTAAGCTACTCCCCTACGAGGCCAGGCAGAGAGAGTCAGGGCTCAGCCTGGAGAAGAGAAGGCTCTGGGGAGAACTTAGAGCAACTTCCAGTACTGAAAGAGGCTCCAGGGAAGCTGGGAAGGGGCTCTGGATCAAGGAGGGCAGGGAGAGGATGAGGGGGAACGGTTTTCAGCTGAAAAACATGGAATAAAATAATAAAAAAAAAAACCACCACAAACTTTTTTCTAAAAAAATATTTTACATATTCCAAACCCATTTTTAGAAGTAACCAGTCATTTCTGGCCCTTTTATCAGCCCATTTCAATGGTTTCTCTAGAAAGGTTTCCTGACTCATCTCACAAATAAAGCGCTGAAGTGTTTCCCCTAAGAGCAAGTATAAGGATGAATGAAAATTCAAAGTGGCAAAATTGTCTTAGGCACTCGAAGTGGCTTCGTTTCCCAACGTGCCCAGGCAGGGAGCGATGGCCCCTGAAGTGCTGTGCTACCTCATCTGAACCATGAGAGTAGCTGTTAATTAAGATTCATCCAAAAGGAAAACTAGTAATAATAAGAAATGCTAACATATATTTAAATAATTTTTTATGCTTTCAACCTTGTCTGTAGTTAATGAACAAGAAAATCTGGTCTAAGGGCAAGTTAAAACAGGGAGTAATTTGTCTGGGTGACATCTTACTTAGAAGTGAATTTCCTTAAACTGATATTAGCCTGTCATGTCTGTCACTCATAATGACACGTTCCCATGTAATAGTGTGGCATGGAAGTCAGGACAAAGCTATTAGTAAAGAAAGATTTATACAATATTAGCATATGATTGTTTTGTCTTTCTTCCATGTAGCAGCTCGCAAGCGTAAGCAGGGGGATTTTCTTACCATATGAGGAGAGAGCTGCTGGCTCCGACTGCCTCAGCAAAAATAACACGTGTACTACAATGATGAAAAATTGCGATTCCCCCCCTACCCACCGAATCTACACACTGTCAGCTCCAGTTTCTGTTTGAGGGATTGCCCTTCTCTATACCTGATGCTCATTTGTACTGTGCAATCAGAACAACAGGTAAGGCAGAACTTCGAGAATGAATTATTATCCTGGAATGTTTTTAAAACTGAGAACAAAGAAGGAATTTTCATCTTTCTTTACCTGGATTCTCTGAGAAAAGAGCTGCAGAAACTCTGATAGCAGGCACAGAGCAAAAGCAGCAAAGAATACAAGTGATGAGTTTCTGGCTCAGTGTCAGTATGGAGGACAAGAGGATCCTCAAGCAGATCTGATCCTAAATTAGAGCTCTGGAGGTCAAAGAAAGTTCCATTTTCCAGAGCACTCAGGAAGACACTGTGTTGGGTGCAATATCGATCTCTGGGGCACGCCACTTGTGACAGGCTGCCAGCTGGAAAAGGAGCCACTGACCCCCACCCTCGGGTGAAGCCTGTCCCCCAGTTGCCCACCCCTCACATGGGCCACTTCTCTAGACCCGTAACAAATACCGTGCTCTAGGACGAGACTGTGAGAAACTCACGTTTTCATTTTACTTGACTAATCTTTTAAGGTTTAACACATCAAACAGCCTTTTTCCGTGAATATTTAAACCAAGCACAAACTCCAGCTAGTTTCAGAGTCAGTTGAACTCAGCTACCTTTACTACGGTAGCGTAACACGACTGAGCCTCTCTAGCTAAAAATGGTGAAAGACCCTCAGGAACTAAAATGTTCTCCTCACAGCTCTCACTAAAACAGCCACCAATCATCAGGAGGGTAACAAACTCCACATAAAAACTTCACTTCCTTCCTAGAGGTTACAATGATAAACGTGGCATTGACTCCCAATAGCCAAACAAAGGAACAGGAGTACAAATTTACCTGGAACATTAAGCGAACAATCATTTCAATGAGCTGATAGATATGTTGCATTGTGCCTTCCGTGATCTTCGTTTCTATCTGCTATAATTAATGATAAATCATTCTGGGGGCTACGGCATCTGTTATTACATAAATAAAACACCAGCAAAGGAGCTTGTCAAGCCTGATTTACATGAAGTGCTGCTCTCAAGTTTATTGGATTTCCATAATAAGAAATTATACCATATCATTTTTTTTCTACATTAATCTTCTGGGCCGCATATGATAATTTCTAAACAAAAATACGACTCAGTGCAGGGAAAGGGTCTCATAATTATTTATCAGATAAATCTTATGATTTAAATAGTGAACAAAAAGACAGGAAGGGCACCATTTTGTCAGGATGACTGATTGTCTTTCTAAACTGTTTTAAGTTAGCCTAAAAATGTACGTGCTAAGAAACAAGGTAAAGTTTCTCAAAACACCAAACGTGACAGAACTCTCAGTCATAAGAAAACACTTTTCTAGAAGAACTCAAAGCGAACAAGGAAAGTATTTTCACTGATTTCTAAAAACGGCAATGCATGGTGTTAGTACACAGAGTAGATTTTTGAAGCAGGAATAAATGAAACATCAGAGAAGCCCAAGGACCTTTCAAGAGCCATTAAGGTCAAACCTTGCAGACAGCCTTTTTGTGGAAGCACAACAGTCCATGTACAGGCAGAATATTTAACGAGAACCTCATAGTGTCAATACAGGGTTAGAATAAACCTGGAGATGAAGAGGGCTTGCACCACAACACCTACAACAGAGACTTATGAAAAGCTGAGGTTACTGAATCATAGACTAGTTGGGGTTGGAAGGGACCTCTCCAGCTTTCTTGTAGCCCCTTCAGGTACTGGAAGGTCACTCTAAGGTCTCCTCAGAGCCTTCTCTAAGGCTAAGCTAAGGTTCCATAAGTAATACTGCTCATGTTGAGAATACAGACATTTTAACCTCAGCGTAGATCTCAAGTCACACACACCTTATCACAGATTCCACCAGTGACAAACCAGTTAAACAAGTTACACAGACTGCGCTTCACTTAATGAGGTGCTTTACTGGCAGTAAAGAATCAGTTAAGCATATTTAATGTGATTAATTCGATAAAGTCAGTTCCACTCACTTTAGTAAAACAACCAAATAACAACATGCTCAGGATCCTTCCTTTAAGCAAACCAATAATCTGCAGTCTGGTGCAGTGATTACTGCTCGGTTGCTGATGCTACAAGCTTTAAAGAATTATATAAATAAATGGTTTAAAGCTATGCATCTGTAAATAATTAAAGCATAGCGAGTAGCGGCAGACATAAACTTGTGGTCATTAGGTGGTATTTAATATCAGTCTGCAGGAGTACAGCACACTAAAGAGTTTTTGTGTTGATATCACTACTTATTTTACTCTTACTGAATGAAATCAAATTACCAGAGCCTCAAGCACAGTGAACAAAGTAATGCACGAGTCACTGTAGACAGTTACAGTGCTGGATGCTGAGGCACAATGTGCTTTAAATTACCTTTGAGCTCTAAAGCTTAAATCTGAGGTTACCCACAGTATCCTCCTTGGACAGTGGCACAGAAACATGCTCAAACCAAATCACTCCCAGCTTCCAGCCCTATCAGCCATCCACGGGGGCTGCACGTTTCTGTTGTGATTGTCCCTACAGCATTTTACAGATTTATAAATTCCTTCAGCAAAGGGCACATTCTATCCCTTTTACAACTTCCATAAGTGCCCATAATCATCCAATAACCAATAATCATCAACGTGACAGGGTAGAACACAACTGTCCATATCACCAAGATGTGTTTTGTGGATAAAAGGGGACATAAAAAGAGGAAGAAAGAAAATTGCTTGTTGGTCGAGCCAGCAGATTTGTCTATCTGTTTCTTCAGAGTCACACATGACCAGTTACATATAATTCCTTTTATTATTTCAGGAAGGAAAACAAAGGATGACAAAGGTCAGCTTATAGTCACTGCCACCCCAATTCTCCAGAAGCTGCAGATGGGGCTCTGGAAAACGAGCAACTAGCGATTCCACTGTGTTACCAACAAAGATGGAAAGACAGACAAGTTTCTTCAGCTTAATCTTAAATAAAAACATTTCACAGAATCATGATTTACTGATGTTAGTTACACCCCCTCCCAATATTTAAATGGTTGTGGCTGCTCTGAAATTGTGTGAGCACCTCAATGCACACTCGTGTCCGTATCACTACTCAGCGATGGTTTATTCACGCACGTTATGTTTATGCAAGAGATAACTTAATATAATAACTATAACTTAATAACTATAATACAGGCATCCATATATAAATGATAGAGAAGACTGGATCGTGAGGGGTACAAATCCCAGGTATCACCACATAAATGACACACATATCTGATGGAATTACGAATTCTCCTTCTAGGAAGTAACTATTGCTTGGCTACAGCTGAAGGTAGCTGGACTGAACCAAAGGATAAAGAGTTGGGTCTGCTCTCAGGTGAACTAGTAACAATTCCAGCAGGTGTATGAGACCTGGGTAGCTCCCCCCAGCTGTCACTCTAAAAGCATCACCCAACACTTCACCACTGTAGTTCTGGAGGCTACACTTTTAACAAATAGTTGGTGTTTGAAAGGAAGCAACAATATCCTAGTCTACTACTCATAGTGTGATCCACAAAGCTATTTTACCTGCTAAGTATTTTACACACTATACGCTTAAAGGAGTCCAGAAATAAATGGAAAGACTGTTCCTCCATACAGTATTTCTATATACTTACTGTATTGAGTGCATTAAGTGTAGTGTCGTCACGGGAGGCTGCAACACAACCGTCTTCTGTGGATCCTCCGTCACACATGCCTGCAAAAGCTGCCATGCTCCTTTATAATTTGAGGGAAGAAAAGTTTAAATTCTTCAGCTACTGTTTGAGGCACACATCATGCAAACACAAAGAGTATATTTATAGCTTCTATCAAATTTTAGGGCCTCGCCTCACTGTTGAAACAAGTTAAACAAGGCACCACACAGACCGTTATTTGTTATGTAAACCTGAGGCACCTCAGTATATCAAGTAATTAATTCAAAATTAAAATCCAATTGAAGTGGGTTTCACCAATTAAAAACCTGCACTGCAGTAGCACCACAGCCTGTGATCAGGATTATGGAAGATAAAACCTCCACACATGAGGACAGAGTCTCACCAGAGACAGCAAACTTGATGTTTTCATCTTAGCTTCATTATGTTAGAAAACGGAGTTAAACTGCAGATTCCCCACATCTCTGAATTCTTGCAAACAACAGGTAATTTACTCATACTCTGACTTATTATGAGGCCCATTAATGCAACAAATCAACCTACCAGGCATACAAGAGACTGAAAGGCAAACCAAGAGCTCATGCAAAGAAGACAGGGAGTCTCTGAAGGAACCCTGAACTATCCCAGCTATTCCACTCAGTCACAACCGTTGGCACACGGTACACGTCCAAGACTATCAGACTAGCACATACTGCTGGCTTGGCGTTAGAAACCCAAAAGCCACAGCCAACGGAAAGATTCTGTGTTGGCCCAACATCAAACTACAGCATTCTTGTCTCAAACTAAACATTTCAGGTTCTCCAGCTGACATCCACGCTACACCCAAACAGGACTTTAAGATGTTCCGAAGGCATTGGTAGGATCGTGGCTGAAATTACCTTGCTGCCCTAAGGTACATAAGTAAGTCACAGTCGTTGACTCCTGGCATCCACACGAGTTCTTCATGCTGTGTCACCGTGTCACCATCTGGGGAAGGAAACGGCTGCAGATCGGGAAGCTTAGCCTGGAAAAAACGAAGATCACATAGACGTTACAGTTATTAACAAGGTTAGGAGGATACACAAGTGTCCTTAATAACAAAGTTTGTAGTTTCTCTGCAATATTACAAGCTCACAGATGTGAGATGCTCAGACAACAGAGGATGAAGCCATCTGATCCAAGTTTCACAAGTTTATGAGTAAACTGGATCACTAAGCCCCAGTCCATTTCTTTTATCCAGCATGTCTTCTTTTACAGGGGCAGTTCTTTTTCTGACAATTCTGCAGGGCTGACACCACCTCTCAGCCCACTTTATGTAGACACACCAAGCGTGAGCACGTTTACAGAAATGCCACAGCTTGGAAGTAAACCATTTTATTCTGGATATGTAGTTCTCTGCTGGGTAGAAGTCAAACGCTGTTGGAGAATTTACCCTCAGAGACAGCTCTTCATTTGTCTAAAAGATGCTGTAACAACTCCTGCTTGTGGGCTAAAAAATACTTATAGAAGATACCAAATCAAAGATGGCAAGAACATGGTTACCATACACGTACCATTTTAAATAAGTGAAAACATTCAACACTAAGTTTATAATTAAATCCTCAGTAAATCAGTAAAACTCTAAAGAGAAACAAAGAAATTTCCTGAAAGCGAGGCAGCTCAGCAAAATGAAGGCTGCCACTAAGTATTATGCTGCATCCAGAGACCCAATTAGCATCTTTAGTCATCTGCTGCTATGGGATGAGATAGCCGAGAGCCTCTTCCAAACAGCTTTTAAGCCCTGTAATTACCTCCAATACTCAGAATGCTAAACACATTTGAGAGGCAACATTCATACACAACCAGTAATTACAAGTCACAGGTTCAGACGTCTTTCATGTTCTGCTCTTTAATCTGTACTTTATTTTACTCCTTCCCTGGGAAAATGGATGTGTTATTGAACTTCTCTTCTGGAAAAGGTTAAGCAGGCATTATACCACAATGAGATTTCCACGAGCTCCATGCATTCTGGCGACCACGGTACCTTCACAAATGACCATTTATCCTCACGTACCCCAGGAACACTCTTCCTTATCAAAGTTACTCCTGAGAGCAACTTCCCCTTCTAACACCTCTGATGGTTAATTTGTCACCGAAAGTTTTCACAGGAGAACATTTAGTAGAGACTCACTCTCCTCCCACGTAGGTGAATTTTGAGAACAACTGCAATTCTACAAACACTTCTCGCCACTTGTGCCTCTCTTGCTGTTACGAGACAAGCAATGGCTTGAGGCATCTGTGCACCAAGGATCAAAATCCCCTCAACAGCCCCCTAGCACCTCTAACACCCACAATTTAAGGAGAACGAAGGCAACATATATTTTATCAGAAACCACTACTGGTATCTCGGGGCTTTTTCTGGATTCTGCTACTCATCTTATTCACAAAGAGGTGGGCGGAGGAAAATTTATCCCTTCCCTGAGCTGAGAAAGCCCAGGGCGTAGAGGGGCCTATTTTTATGCTTTCAGACTACAGAACGGAAAGCAACAACCATCATCGTCAGTCTGACTTCCTACCATGGTCTACAATCAACCATTCATATATCACTTTCATCATTCATTACACCTTCTACTAATTAACAGGATGAGAATACATCCTCTCAGCGATGACATTAGTCAAACTCAGCAAATGAGGGGAAGAACAACAGATGTTTAAAATGTTAAGCAAGCAAAAATTAAGAGTACTCTAAATCAGTGGACTTTCTTCCTACTTTTCCCATCCATAAATACACTTGGTACAAATCATACCTTATGGCGTAGGTGACTAATGCCAAAATATTATATGGCAATTTGAGATGAAAGTTGTTTCGAAGGTATCATTTCCAGGACACTTATTATGACTGGTGAAAATTATACTGCAAGTTTCTTGCCAAGAACTTTCTTCCTCTAAAGCCTTAAGAATGTTACATAGGTTCCCTAAAAGTTTGCTTTCCCAGAATGTGCCAGATAATAGCAGAATTTTTCTTTCGTTCCCAGTAGTCACTCATATTCCTTCAATCTTCTTCTAGAACAAACCCAACAGCATTTCTGGTACTAAAAATCTCATAAAAATATCAACAGATGACAGAGAAAAATCTCATTAACTTAAGATGAATCTAGAAGCTACTAATTATATTTGAATGCATACAATTTGAAATAAGTGCCCTCTGAACAGATCAAGCAGCAAGTCCTTTGGATACGAAAATACAAACAAAATCCCTTACCTGATGGCTGGGTCCAACTCTGATTTCACCTTGGGTGCTGTTTAGCCTCCTAATATAAGAAAAAAACACAAACCAGTATTGAGAAAGAATTCTAATTAATGAAGTTTAGGATTATATTCCCTATTTTTTATCATTGCATTTCCAATGCAAATGAAAGAGAAGCAAAAGAAATGCATTGCTAAGAAAACAAAGGAGATAGACAGACAGACAGACTCAGTGTATTACAGGTCACTCTGCAAGTGGTAAAAACCAACATGGAGGTCTGGAGAAGGACCTGCTACAGGGAGAATCGCCTTCCAGTGGCACCCGACTGTTACCAGTCCCTTGTGCTTTTAAGTGCTTACCTCAACACCAAACCTACAATGACATAAGGAGGAATTTCTTCCCAGTGAGAGTGATGAGGCCCTGGAACAGGTTGCCCAGGTAAGTTGTGGCTGCCCCATCCTTGGAGATGTTCAAGGCCAGGTTAGATGGGGCCTTGGGCAGCCTGATTTAGTGGGACAAGTCCCTGTCCCAAGCCCCATCCAACTTGGCCCTGAACACCTCCAGGGATGGGGCAACCACCACTGCTCTGGGCAACCTGGGCCAGGGCCTCCGCACCCTCATACTGAAGAATTTTTCCCATGATCTAACCTAAATCTCCAAGTACCTCAGAGCTGAACGCAGGGCTTCAGGTGAGGTCTCATAAAAGCAGAGTAGAGGGGCAGAATTACCTTCCCTGCCCTGCTGGTGACATTTTTCTGATGCAGCCCAGGGTATGGATGGGTTTCTGGGCTGCAAGCACACGCTGCCACCCAGAAAGCCAACAACACACACATGCTTCATTTACGAAGTTCAACTTCACCTCATGACCATTCTGAAGTGTTATTCACTGGGGCACAAGTGGGCAAACTACAGCAGTAGATCTGCATGAACCTCATCCAAGAGAACACAAGAGAACCTGTCAGACAAGAATACACAAAGGTTTTGTAACGCTCCATCTCATGGTGTGATGTCTACGCAACGCTACCAGCCTGGGAAGCAGCTACACGCTGAAATAAGCGCCGAAAGACTCGTAACAGGAACGAGTACATGTCAAAATGCTTTTCTCCAGTGTGTATTTTGGCAAGACATGATCTGACACTGTTCTCTTGTTTTCAGGTCATGCGAAGAAATGCCTGCACTAGAAAATCAATTTTATATTTACAACAAAATTATAAATTAATTGCTTGGATACATTTTTTTCAGCTACCAAGTGTCAGAATTTTTCCCTCTAAGGAACAAAGGGGAAGTTGACAACAGAAAATGCTGATGCTCTTCCTTTATTCCCAAATTCGCTTTAAAGCCACAGACACTTCTGCTAGTCAGTGCAAGTCAAACCCAAAACATGTCTATGTGGTTTCTGCCAGCCACGACACTTCATGCCAGCCCAAGGCCGCACAAGCTGGGTTTGTATGTAAACAGAAGATTAAGTTGTTTTCTGCTTAGGTAGTCAAATCACCAGTCAAAATATCCCCCAGTACCTGATTTCTCCAGTTGTATCATATCAAATATGATAAATAAAGCATTTAGGAATGGGGGCTGATTATAGGATGCTGGAGCATGGTGTAACTGCCAGGCAAAAAGCTACGTTTTGGACAGGACTGATGCTCCTCACTCTTGATGTGAAGTTACTTGGGGAAACTCCAAGGAGCTACCTACCCATCCAACCATGATTCCTCATGGGAAAATTAAGCATGAAGAGAAATATTTGTGTGCCTTTTCATCTCTCACATACCATTCTTGATTATATTCACGCCCCAAAGGTGTTCCCTCCCCTGCTCCTGAAGGTCAGGACTGCACTGAATTCAGACTCTATCAGATTGCACCGCATCCCACTTGGTTTCAGAAAGGCACGAAGCCGATGGCTCTGCGAGAGCACTCAGTCTGTTAAATAATTTTTACTGACTCCATGTCCCCAGGAATGGGCTTGCAAATGGAAAGAAAATTCTTGCTATGGAAACCGAAATGCCCTGTAGATTTTTAAGCTAAATTATATTGGCAGAGAGCAATTACAATAATGGAACGTCTCTCTGTGTCTGTTCTCTGGGAAAGAAGAAAGGGGACCCAATGCTGTATATGAAATCTGACACAAAAGAAACTGCTGTAACAAAGCAGTATCCATAGCAACAACAACTTAATATTTCAGTCCTCTTCAGCTGCAGTGGATTAAATATAATGACAAGATGTTCCCTTTGAAAAGTAACCTGTTGCCATGACAACGTTGTATTCTGCAAAGTAAACAGGGGCTGGTCAGAAAGGAGACGCAAGCCAGCGACTGCATATCAAAAAGGCAAGGAGCTTCTGTACAGAGCAGGGCAAAACAAGCCCGCTCTAACCCGAGAGGGGCTTGTTCCAAACAGTTCTAGAGAAGAGAGAGGATGTTCGGTTCAGTGACGCTTTGTCCTTACAGTTCTAAAGCAACAGGGGAGGCTGGAGGGTCAAGGCCAAAGCAGCGCCACAAGAAAACAGGTCAGAGGGGAGGATGAGAGGGGTGCAGGAGTCAGCACAGGCTGCAGGGCTTTCATTTATCAGCTCTAGAAAGAAGGAAAGAGGGGAAGGCAGGCCAGCAGCAACAGCTCCTGTGTGACTTCCAGTACAGACACAAGTTTAACTCCAGATTCACACAATTTACACCAACAGCTCGTAGCCTTTGTCCATGAAAATAATGCTACGTTGCAATGCCATCAGGGACCAGATGGCACCAGAGTAGCCTTAGGGACACCTTGGGATTGGTATTTGTAACACCGATTGCTGTGGCAGAACCATCAGAGCCAGACAGGATTCAAAGTTGGAAAACTCTCCAGAGTTTGGAGGCAATAGCAAAGGCGTCAACAGACTTCTGTGCAGCACTTCACTGCACTGTTCCATCCTTGACATAGCAGGAATGGGTTGCCCAAGGGCGCTGCCCCATCCCTGGAGGTGTTCAAGGCCAGGTCAGATGGGAGTTTGAGCAACCTGATCCAGTGGGAGCTGTTCCTGCCCATGGCAGGAGGGCTTGGAGCTGGATGGGCTTTGAAGTCCCTTCCAAACCAAACCCTTCTGTGATTCCACGGCATGAATCCCAGTCAGTTCTTTACCCAGCACATCTCTACTAGCAAGCCAGGCTTCTGAAAGAAACCACACACGCCAGGTATGGAAGGCAGACCTTCAAGGTCAGGGACTGCGTGTACAAGGTGGAATCTTGGAAACTATGATACTGTTTCTTTCATGTTCTCCTTTTTACTACTGAAGTTCAGCAAGACACACGCTACACAGTTATTGCACATATTTTATACTGACTTACAAGTCCGAGACACGGGTGAGGGAGGTGGCACAGTGCAGGATCACACAGACCCAGCTATGGTCTTCAACAGCTTGTTTCACCACACACACATATGGTTTAATTCATCCTGCTGCAGTCACCACACACTCAATGCTCTCCAACACGTACTGCACTTCCCTTGGTGTTCTGAAACGCTCGCTGCTAGCCAGCAGCAGCTCAGAAGCCACCAAAATAACTTCATGCTGCCATTAAGTGTAAAAATCAAACCACCACAACCCAAATGTTGTCTGTAGGAGAGCACTCCGTGCTGCTGGTTTAACCACTCTTGGCATGATCATTCCCGATTCTGTGCATTGCGGTGATGTGAGATGCTTCAACAGAACAAGACTTTTCAACCAGCCAGATCGCTCAGCTTGGATGACCTGTCAAACAGCCTCTCATTCTCTTCAGAGCTCTCCAAAAAGGGTTTTCAGATCCAACCTGCTGGAACCCCCTGCAACACACACTCCCCCCCCAAAGCAAACTACACCATGTAAAAAGAAGGTTTTTGGCAATTAAACCAGCAGCACAATCAGTCCAAAGCAGGTTTCCCACCCTGGAACACAGCCTGAGGAGGGGATGGGGCTCCAGACAGGTACCAAAACAGCAATTACTATGCAATCAGCAATCAGGGTGAGGACATTGTTCACAAGGAAATGAGGGAAAACAGTTGGAATATGTCACTTTGATAAGACAAAAGATTAAAAGAAGAAAGATGCAACTTAAAGTTAGGATATGCAGGGGTTTGGGGAGGGGGGAGCAACAACACGCTAGAGCAACAAACAATTACACTTACAAGATTTGGGTTTATTTATGAAGCTTAGAAAGGAAATCAATGGCTTATTAAAACCAAAACCAACTACGTGTAAATAATAGTGAGAATAGATTCTAAATTGCAGTCACGCAGTTTAACACTTCTGTGGCCAAACACTATTATTGGCAAGGTAATCAGATTCATAAATCGACAGTGTGGTACTATAGGGTAACTCCTCTGTATTTGTGATTTCTGTCAAACGAATATAAACCTGAAGTAGCTAGGAAAGAGAAAGACTTAAGAAAAGGATTCTTAAAAACATACTTTTATGCAAATGGCCCAACACCCAAGATGAATAAAGTGCTCCTCAGCAGCAGTTCTAAAAACATCTGGCAAGGATCATTTTGTTCCATTTCTAGAGGGACAAAACAGGAGAGAACTGAATTCCTCTGCTCCAACTGCAGCTGGTTAAAAAGCAGTTTATCAGAGCCTGAAAGGGACTGGCATCACATTCAAGAGATCCGTTTGGTAGGACATTCTGTTTCTTATTATCCATGCATCCATAAAACAAAATCCACACTCCTCACTCATCCGATACTACGCAGGCTCTGTCTTTGCTATAAAAGAATTGCTTTACATGCATTTGCTCTTTTGCAGCACAAGAGAAATCATAAGATCTCACCACAGTGATGCAGAATAGCCTGGCCTGCCCACAAACACAATAAAGCCTCTGCCACACAACAAAGCTCCGAGGAGACCTTTTAGCAACCTGCCAGAATCTGAAGTGGCAACAAGAAAGCTGGGGAGGAACCATTCACAAAGGCTTGTAGTGATCAGATGAGGGGTAATGGGTGTCAAACGGAGAGGGGCAGATTTAGACTGGACGTAAGGAGGAATTTCTTCACTATGAGAGTGGGGAGGCCTTGGCACAGGTTGCCCAGGAAAGTGGTGGCTGCCCCATCCCTGGAGGGGTTCAAGGCCAGGCTGGATGGGGCTTGGAGCCCCTGATCTAGTGGAAGGTGTCACTGCCCATGGCAGGGGGGTTGGAACTGGATGATCTTTAAGGTCCCTTCCAACACTAACTACTCAATGATTTGCTTTTCCCAACAATTATTTTCTACATGAAAAAATTCACTTCAAGTTCCCCCATTTCATACATCCAGTGCGCACTTGTGCCTTAAAACTTTTTTAAGTAAGACTTTAAAATCCCTTCTCAAAGTATCTTAAAGCTCAGAGAACACTCTTGCTAAAGGCCAGCCTCTAGAAAGTTTAAGTTTTGTTTAAAATCTGTTCTAACAGTGTGTTACAATAAAAAAAAGCACAGGCAATTTTGTGTTCCGAGTGAAAAAAAAAAATCAAGCCTGTGTTTCAGAGCAAATGAACTTATATGGGAATGCTTTTAGTGATTGCTCCAGCTAAAGCAGGAATGAATAAACATGTGCCAACACTTTCATCTTCAGTGCAAGCTTGAACCTGCTGACTGATTGCAATCAAAACTTTAGGGAAGGGGAGGACTCCATGTTCTGCACCCGTGCTCCGTTTGGGGAAGGAAGCACTTGCAGAAGTTTGAGTCAGACAGGAAAAGCTTTAAGATAATGTTGTTTTTCACCAGGTTTATGTATATACATGGATATATTATTTATATACACGCTCCCCTACTCAAAAGTTATGATGGAAGTGACCATATTACAGTAATTCCGAGACATGAGTTATTGCAAGGAAACGAGCATTCTCTCCACACAGGAATTACCCATGTGCATTTTATTCTCTCTCATATTTGTTTTCCAATATTTTTCACCTTCAAGTAAGGAACACACCCTTATTTTCATCAGAAGTTAAAAGAAATGAATTAGTGGAAACCTCTGCAGGATAGAAAGCTTTTCATCTGGTCTATATGTGGTATTAATAAAACCAGAACGTTACTTATTTACAAGCAACACTTACACTGATAAGTAAATATGCAAATGAATTCAACACGGAATTATATCATTTTAAGTTTTTATCCTGTATCCTTTTTTAAATGGCCAGGCAGGACCTTTGCACTCCCCAAAGCAACTATTCCCTACTAAACCAGACTATCTACTCCATCAACACCATTGCTTCAAGCCAATCCCAGTTTACATGCAGGGCAGCATCCTAGCAGTTAATTTTTCCCATCAAGCTGTGTTAAGGTTAGCTGCAGTGGTCGATAATCGGTCTTTCAGCTTCTAGACAACACAGACCTCCAGCCTCCCTCAACAGCAGATAGATGGAGAAGCAACAATATATGTTAAAGGAAGCATGAAGAAAGTGGAGCAAAAAACAAGCTTGAAGACACCCCCAGTTCCACCACACACATATTCCAGCCTAAGGAACTGGAAGGAAGGAGGAAGAGATAATCTTACTGCTTTAAGTCTTAAAGCTAAAATGAAGTCAGGACAACAGAAAATAAGACTATGAAGAGCACGGCCATTGGTTCCTCATCCAAAGGACAAAATAAAAGCACTTCCCATCATGTATTTGTAACTTCAGGCAGCCTGATCCAGGGGAAGGTGTCCCTGCCCATGGCAGGGGGTTTGGAAATGGACGGGCTTTGAAGTCCCTTCCAACTCAAACTATTCTATGATTCCATGATTGCTGCAGCCCCTTTCAGTACTGGAATTCGGATGAAGAATGTTTCTAAGTCGGCCCATTCATCTCTGAGGTGATTCAGCCAGACTGAAGTTCAAGAGAAAGAAGGCAGCCCAGTAACTCCCACTGCCCAGGAACATGGGTGCAAGGTTAAAAGTCAGCTTTCCGCTAAGAAGTTCCAGAGACGTCACCATAACCAGCACAAGCCATCCCATCACCTTCAAACTCAACACACTCCAGTAACTCACAAACAAGTTACCCTGATGGAAGCAGGTCCCCTCAGCAACAGTCCCCACGGTGCCGAGATCCGTTCTGCGAGCCATGGGGCCAGGCAGAGGGGCCAGAGCACAGCAGCACCCAGTTTCGCACAGGTTCAGACACTACTGTGAATGAGAAAACCCTGCAGAATCAAGTTTGCTCCCAGTTCAACACACTCAAGTCCTTTCAATACCACTTGTATCTAGCAGTGACAGTGACAGCTCTCCCACAAGGACCTCAAAGCCAGCTGCAAACATACCATTACACAAAACTGTAGAGTTAAGTCCTCTATTTTATTCAGATCAGTCTAAAAAGTAAAGTAGGCTGATAAAGCTGATGTGGGTACTGCTTACCCAGCTGCCACGTGAGAAGCTTCTCAATGCATACAACAATATTGCTGCATTTTAGATGCAGAAGTGGTACTTGCAAGGGACTGAAAAGCAAGCAGAGCTATCATAGGATGTTTTGAGCTGGAAGGGACCTCAAAACCCAGCCAGTTCCAACCCCCTGCCTTGAGCAGAGTCACCTCCCACTGGATCAGGTTGCTCCAAGCCCCATCCAGCCCGGCCTTGAACACCTCCAGGGATGGAGCAGCCACAGCTTCTCTGGGCAACCTGGACCAGCGCCTCCCAACCCTCAGAGGAAAACATTTCTTAATTGCTTATTATTTCTTAACTATGTTGCCTACTTTCCCCCCCCTTAATACTGAGGAAGCATCAGCAGGACCACAGCGCCTTAGTTCTAATGCAAACACCCATCCTCAGAGCAGCCACTGGCTGCTGACACCCAGCCCTCCCTGGAACATCATCAGAACAGCCTTCAGCAGGCCCAAACAGTTGCTAATCGCTGCTCGGGCAGCCCTGCAACCTGCAGCAGCGCCTCTGCAGCTCCCTACGGACCCACCAGCGGGTTGGCATGCAGACAGCACAACTGACAGCACAACTGCACCACGAGGGGAATAAAATCTAAACCCACACAGCTCCAGCGTTTCGCTCCATGCACCCCGTAGGCAGCAGAGTCCCTGCTCAGTGCCCTCATGCACCACCCGAGCAGCTGCAGAGCAACGCTGCTGGGATTCGATGGTTCTGTAGAACATGCAACAGTAATGAAATGATTTCATAAACATTCCAGAAGTCACAAATAACAGCAAAAATCATCATGGTTTAGGGGAGGCCAGAGTGATGCAGCCTACCTGCAGGGGCTGAATGGATCATCCATGACTATGACAGGCTCTTGTGGGTTTAGATGTATTCCTGAACCCTCTACTTGACAGCTAAAACTCTGCCTTTTCCACTCTACCAACTCAAAATGGAGGCACATGCAGTCTGAGAGACCTCGGAGAGCTTTCACTGAGCTTGTGCTATGACCTAAGCCTGCACGCAGAACGCAGAAACTTCGCCCTCAGCCTGACAGGACTGAGCATGTGCTGTGACCCTCCCTCATCCACACGCTGTCTCACCACGCAATCAATCTCAACCCCGCTGTTTCCGTAAATACAGCGCTCGGCACAGCCTCTGCCGCTCTCGCACGCCTATGAGAAAAGGGGCCTCGGCTGGGGGATCCGGGATGGCCGAGTCGCTCGGCACTGGAGGGGCTGCTTGCCACAATTTCTCATCATCTCTTCTCCTAGGGACAGACACAGTGGTTTAAAAAAAAGAGGCTTCTAAAAGATTTTTTTTTCCCCTAGTCTGTGATTAGCTTCTAACAAAATTAGAGGTTTCCACGACGCAAACGGCAGGAGGTTCGTATGTCCCTCAGGGGTCCATGCAGGGACCAGGGCGGTTTAATATCTGCATCAACGATATAGACAGCGAGATCGAGTGCACCCTCAGCAAGTTTGCAGATGACACCAAGGTCAGTGGTGCAGCTGTCACACTGGAATGACAGGACGTCATCCAGAGGGACCCAGACAGGCTGGAGAAGTGGGGTTGGGAGAACCTCAGAAGGTTCAACAAGGCCAAGTCCAAGGTCCTACACCTGGGTCAGGGCAATTCCCATTTTCAATGCAGGATGATGTGATTGAGAGTAGCCCTGAGGAGAAGGACCTGGAGTCCTGGTTGATGAAATCGACATGAGCCAGCAACGTGCACTCACAGCCCAGACACCAACCGTGCCCTGGGCTGCATCCAAAGCAGCATGGCCAGCAGGGTGAGGGAGGGGATTCTGCCCCTCTGCTCCTCTCTTGGGAGACCTCAGCTGGAGTGTTGTGACCGGTTCTGGAATCCTCAACATAAGAAGGAGATAGACCTGTTGTAATGGGTCCAGAGGAGGCTACAAGTATGATCTGAAGGCTGGAGCACCTCCCATAGAGGACAGGCTGAGAGAGTTGGGGTTCTTCAGCCTGGAGGAGAGAAGGCTCTGAGGAGACCTTACAGTGACCTTCTAGTACCTGAAGGGGCTACAAGAAAGCTGGGGAGGGACTCTTCACAAAGGCTTGTGGTGACAGGACTGGGGACAATGGGTATAAATTGGAAAGGGGAGGATTTAGGCTAGACATAAAGAGGAATTTCTTCACCATGAGAGTGAACATGAGAGTTGCCCTGGCCCAGGTTTCCCGGAGAAGCTGCATCTGCCCCATCGCTGGAGGTGTTCAAGGCCAGGCTAGATGGGTCTTGGGTAGCCTGATCCAGTGGAAAGTGAACAACCCAAGGAAGTTAGATATCCTTTTATCTAAATACAGTTTGGGGGCTGTGTGTCTCCATTTTGGTTAAAAGAAATAAAGTGCAAGGCAATTCAGCGCATGACAACACCTAGTGACACAAGTGAGGGTGCTCAGCATCTTCCATAGTTCTTTCCTGGGAATAATAGACAAGCTTGATACTAAATTACAGCAAATTTGTTTTGTAAGACATCCAGATGCCATCTGTTCCATATCACATGGGTATACCACACAAACAGCCCTCCACAACAGGAGGATTCTGGTATTTAAGTGCTAAACCTATCTTTTTTTTAAAAAAAATGGACTCTCAATACACTTTAGGAATGGTCTTTAATATACGCCACAAACTCAGTGTTCTACTAAGCGTCAGCACAAAAAGTTCTCATTTCAAGGCTCTGATTTGAGACGTAAGGATGGACCCATTTCAAAACTACAATGATAATTCACCTTTCGTCACTGCCCTAAGCATTACAATCCCCACAGGATCAAAATCATAGATTCATAGAGCGGTTTGGGTCAGAAAGGTCCTTTAAGATCACCCAGTTCCATCCCCTGCCATAGGCAGAGGCACCTTCCACTAGAGGGTGGACTGCCAAAAAGAACCAAACTAAAGATCCAAAGAGCAAAGCAGAGCTCTGCACTCCTTTTGAGCCTCTGCTCACATTTCAGTTATAGATAGCAATTTCTCAAGGGCAATATTAAGAAGGTTTGAAAGTGCTACGTACACACACGGTTCCATACCAGCTTCTTGACTTTGTAACCACCTCCACTATTCTTATCTGCTGCTAGAACTGAAACTTGTACTCCTTCCACTGTCCTTTCCATTGAAAGGAGAAAAGAATAAAAGAGGCTCTTGATCCAGGCTTTCAACAGAAAATAGGAAGCCACAAAGGACAAGAAAATTAAAGAGCAAGTCCCCTTCAATATCATCCTTGGGAACACTTGGAGACACCAACACTTATTTAGCTCAGACTATTGCCCAACAACAAAAATAAAGGGAAAACAAATGTTGTGGAATAAAAACACAGACCAGATANCACCAACACTTATTTAGCTCAGACCATTGCCCAACAAGAACACTTCAGAACAAAAATATTAAAAATAAAGGGAAAACAAACGTTGTGGAATAAACACACAGACCAGCTCTGGCTCTTCCCAAAGCACCTATTCAAAACATCACCCATGCCTTGGATTTGGTATTAAGTTCTACAATGCAAAACAATGTTGTGGGAGAGTAATTTGGACTCATGGCCATGAAAACTGTTTGTAAAAACTGATTATTTACAATTCCAAGTGATAATTCAGTGGAACTTAAATCTATGTCAGTGTCAGACAAAATTTTATCCTGTATTTACTTACTCCTGACATCAAAGAGCTGATTGCCCAGTATATACCAGTACAAAGCCAACAGGGCAGGCACACTCATACCCATTCCAAGACAAAACAGAGCTGGAATTAAAAAAAAACAAACCAGAAACACACAGAAAAAACCATTGTGGCTGCAACCAAATGAAAAAAAACTCTAGGACCGGAGCACTGGTTAGTCCCAGTAATTAGCTGATCACTAAGAGCCGCACTTTGTCATTTCATTGATCTCAGTCACTTTCTAATACCTGGAAGAATTAGCACTTACTTTTACTCAGAAAGTGGCTTTAAAACTGCACTGATAACTGACATAAATAGCATTTCAGAAGATAAATCATCCATTAAACACAGAACTTGAACACTAATAGAAATAATTCGTTTGGCATGTACACCCTCAAAACTCAAACACATTGAAGAGTGACAGAGTTAAATATACAGGTCAAGCCTGATGAGAAACCTTTGATATTCAGCATGACAAACTTCACAAATGCTTCACCTTGTCAGACCGCACAAAACCCCACACAAATGACATTACAAAACCTCTTAACACATGGGTTTTTTTTAAATATTATAGGATTTCAAGCCCTTTTGACAGAGCTCAGCATCACATTAGCCAGATGGCTTCTAGCGACTTATACTGACATCACCTGCTATGAACATAACCTGAATCGATTCTGGGAGTTCACCCAGCCCAGCACCCGGCCTCGGACACATGGGCAGCTCAGTACACTTCAAAGCAGGGTACAGGAAGCCTCGTAAACAAGCAATTACAGAATAATATGCCCCCACAGAGCGATTCTTCCTAACTGCAAGCAGTCAGTGGCTGGCTGCACCCTGGAGCATAAAGATTCAGATCTGCCTTAAAACCAGTAAACAGACAATGTAACAATTACAATATTTATTTTTTATATGTGTATCTAATGCTGTTCTCCACAATAACTCCAGAAATCCAGACCCACAAATTAATTATGTTTCCTGCACCGAAAGAAGCAACACAACCTCCTGTCAGCACAGACCTTGCTGAGCCCTTTTACACATCATTAATCTTATACCCAAGTGCTCAGGGAAACACGCTCCTGGGCAGGAAACTCTTTAAGGCTGGTGTTTGTAAGACATGATTGTGTTCACAAAACTACAGAAATGCAAAAATAAGAAACACAATGAAGGTGCAGTCTAGGAAGAGCTTTGCTTTCCCAACACAGATGAGGAAGGCTGGTTGGACAACTCCCAGGCAGGCTGAAAGAACTGCGAGATGAAAAAACACACTGAACATACCTTCCTCAAACACGCATTAATTCCCCAAAAAGCTCTTCCTGTACCTCTAATTTGCTCCAGGCCAGCAAAGCATAAAATAGAAATTGTTTCTATGGGACCCATATGAGCGTTTGCACATGAATCACAAATTCCCACACTTAAAAACTTCCTATTTCATTACTTCGAAGTGTGGAAATTTCAACACTGCTAAAAATTCCAGCTAATAGTTGAAACCTTCAAAGGAATTTAACAACTGTTAAAAACTCATTCTGTAGCAGTGTGTTATTTACCCAGAGAGGCAACCAGGTATCACGACTCACAGTCTTGTTTTATCTACTGCTCAGTCTGCTCCTCTCCACGGACTCAGCAGGAAGAGCTGGCTGCTTCTTCCTTGCATTCTCTTCCACCCCACCTTCCTATTAGCATCACACTCAATTTTAACTTTTCTTCCCTTGAGTAGTTTTCCTGCTCCTACAGGCCCAGACCAGAGGCAAAACATTTGCCTTTAAAAGATGCTTTGCTTACCTTGTCTCTGGATTATATCCCAGTATGTAGAAAAACGAATCCACTCGGGCTTTAAACTCTCTAGCAGCAAAGATGTCAGAGAAATGGGAGATGTTACACTTCCCTCTGCAAGAAAGAAGGAAAATGGTATTAGAATTCTATAGGCAATAACAGCTATTTTAATTAAGTGTCACTGGAATCTGTATAAGCCACAGACATCCTTGTGTTCTCATACACATCTAGAACTTCATAAACATAAGCTGTTGTAACAAATAACCATGCAGATTCTTTTCACTTCACAAAGGGGAAAACATTCAGTTACTGTGTCTCAGATGGTGTTCTACTGAGATTCATTAATTCTCATTTGGCCCGCGCACAGTCCTGAGGAGCCCAAATTTAATCAGACAAATGAACAGCATCTACCCTAGAAATACAATCCCCCAAATGTCACGTCTTTGAAGTTTTTACAGACCTATTACGCTTACATCTTTAAAGAAGCTTCCAAAATTCTACTATATTATTTGGGAAGTCAGCTTTGTACTTAGAGAGCTAAACACAACATCAATTTAATAACATTCTAAATAAAAAGGAAAGCTATGATGGTTTAACAATCCTAACAATGCCAATTCCAAACACCCAAGTTTCTTCCTTCAAAGAAGAGAATGAAACACAGACCTTTAAAAAAAGAGGGAAAAGGAGAAAAGAGGATTAGCTTGCTCTACAACAGATTGTTAATAATTTTTAACATAGTTTGTTGATGAAGTCATTATCCTTAAGGACAAGCATGAAGTGTGGCTGTAAGAAGCTGCATCTCATTGCCTAAGGGTTTGTAGGAATGTTCATGTCCAAGCGCTGCTCGTGTTTTGCCATGCGAAGCGCTGCAGCTCAGTGCCCAGTAAAAAAAAATAGATAAGTGGGTAGAGACCAACGGGCCAGACAGCCAAAGAGCAAGTGTTTTTTTCCTTCTAAACCTGATTCCATGCAATACACAAAACACAAGGTTTGGCTCTTTTTCAGGATGTCAGGCTTTCTGGTATTAACAGCAATAGCGTCTCTTTTCACTTGTATTTACTGAGTAGTATTTGCTATTCTAAACCAAGCTGCTATGGGGCTCGTTTAACACTGTAAAAAGGTTTGCCAGTCTTAGTTAAAACGGAATGAAAAGCGCTATTGCCACCAGCACGCCAAGACGAATAATTATCTTGCCTGTAACAATAGTCGATCTGTTTGCCTACTCTTCTCAGCAGAGCTTAAACAGCACTGCACACTTGAAAAACTGCACAAGGAGGTGAAATGCAAAGCTCCCAATTTTCAACTTGCTAAAGCTCTTCAGAGAGACTTACCAACCCCAGCCACTAAGGGCTTGGTCTTATAACACAAGCTCTCCAGCACACAAACACCAACTCCTGGTGGTGAGGAGAGCACCCCGGAAGGATGAAGGATGACTTAAAGTTGCCGAACGTTCCAAGACAAAATCAATCCGGCCAGCCTGTGAGCTGAGGCTGCAAAACTATCCTAATTGCCTAATTCTCAGCCAATTGCCATCCCGGCCAAGGACAAAGCCACCCTGGATTGTGCACAGGTCATGCCAGGTTGCAGCGGAACATTACCAAGGTCTGGAATTGAGACATCACACACAGAAATCCTGAAGGGCACACTCGGTCACTAATACTTATTTCACCCCCAGTGGCTGAAGCTGTTAAGAGGTTCCTACTTGAGTCATTTAGAAAGAAAATGAGAAGGGGGGTTGTTTAGATATTTCACATTAAGTTCTCATTTTAAAATTATTGGAGGGAAAATAAATTTGTTTCCTTTCAATAATTCCTGACAGTTAATAAGCATTTTTCAGACAAGCTTGTATTACCTATATTCATGAGAGCGGTACATCTCGTTCAGTGCATTCTAGACAAGTAGCACTACATATTACTGCAAAGATTTACCATATAGGTAAAAAGGACATAACTTTTATTACACGCTTCCACAGGGATCTACAAGTATCCTCTAGTTAAATGTTTCCACCGGTTGGAGCAGAAGATTGATAGTTACAATCACTGGTTTTATTTCCCAGTTTGTCATCAATTCATTGTGTGACCAGAGCTATTTGCTTGCAGAGAAATAGTCTCCTATTATAATAAATTAGAATTTCACGTTAACCCTCCTTTCATGCATCACAATACATTCTGCCTGGTCTGTGTTCTCAGCCTGCAAGAACACCATGTGCAATTACCCTTATGTTCCACTGGTACACTGAAAATTACTGGCGTGTATTAATCGCAACTTGCTAGAGAAGAATCAGCAAAAACATGACTTTTATCCTGCAAAAGTGCATTTCCCCAATTATCAGCATCTTGAGATGCTACCTACAAGCTCGTAAGGATTATCGAAAGCACGAACAACCCAGAACACAACAAAATAGCAGTGAAACCACAGGCCAACAGACACAAGGGAGTGATCTGAAAGGTGTCCCTGGTCGGCTGGGTGTTCCAGCACCCTCCATTCTCTTAAGAAGCAGAAAGAAGTTCTATTTCAAGTTTGCTAGGAAAAAAAACCCGCATTTTTATCTTTCTTTCCATTTTTAGCTTTTCTTTAAAGAAGAAAACAGAAAGTTTGTAGAAGAGAAGTTAAAACATTCCCAGGGAAAATTTTATACGTATAGTTCAGTTGCTCTCTGTTTAAGCTGACAGGTTTCCAAGACCGATTCCAATCAGACAGCCAACCTCCTGCTGGCTCGTTTCTAAGAATGTCCATTTAAAATGGGAAGGGACCTTCTGTAACTCAGAAAAGGTATGGTGGAATTCCACGAGATTACGACATCCAAGTTTATTAATAAACTCCACTATTTCAACCAACAGCCTCTTCCCTCTGAACAGCAGTTGCGGGTAATTTGTTCTAAAGTAAGCGGGTTCCGTAGAGGGACTGAACAAAATGTGTCCCCAGATGGTTCTGGCGAGGCATCATTGGAACATTATCATCAGGGATATTGGTTCACTTGCATTTGAGAACAGCCGTGCATGTCTGGCATGTGGAGAATCCGCTAAAAACGATGTCTTGCTATTTCTACTTGAACATGCTTTGAAGTGATGGAGCAGAGAAGGCTCCAAGGAGAAGAGAGGGCTCCGAGGAGACCTTAGAGTCACTGTACAGTAGCTAAAAGGGCTACAAGAAAGCTGGGGAGGGACTGTTTACAAAAGCTTGCAGTGATCGGACGAGGGGCAATGGATATAAACTGGAGGGGGACAGATTTAGACTAGACAGAAGGAGAAATTTCTTCACTTTGAGGGTAGCGAGGTCCTAGAACAGGTAGCCCAGAGCAGCTGTGGCTGTCCCATCCCTGGAGGGGTTCAAGGCCAGGTTGGCTGGGCACTGGGCAGCCTGATCCAGTGGGAGGTGTCCCTGCCCGTGGCCGGGGTTGGGACTGGATGATCATTAAGGTCCTTCCAACCCAAACTACTCTATGATTCTATCCCCTCTACCTCAGCAAAGATGACACACTTAACACCTGAGTGGGTTTTCCGGAGCCTGCAGGAAGGGCAGATGGCGCAGAGCACAGCACCGGGGTCCGTTACCTCCTGTCTGCGTGGCTCAGGGCTCAGTTCTTAATGGAGCTCTTAGCCAAGTTGCAACAACGACAAGTGCCTCAGAGCAAAAGCCTTTAATGCAATTTAATCACAGCAACACACCAACAGTCACTTTACTGGGAGACACTATTGATAACAGTGAAATCAAACCCAAGGAGGGAAGGGGAGTATTTCTGTCTGAGCAGAAATTTGAACTAGCAATAATCTCAATTGGCAATAATGGGAAACAGTATTAACTGAGCAACATTGATTAACTGAGATTATAACGAGATTGTAGAATTATAGCTTCTTTTTGAATGCTAAGAGATAATAGCAGTTAATTACTGCAGGAGATGAGAAGAAAGCTGAGCAGTGCGCTAACAAACCCACACAAATTCAGAAGAAGCAGCTCTCTCAAAAGAGATTTTTTCCTCATCCACGGCATCACACCCCCTGTAACTTACCTGAGTGCAGCAGCGTGGTACGTGTCAACGTAATCTGAAATGAAGAGCTCTCGGTTCTTGATAACCGGGTCTGTAATAACCAGCTCTCGTCCAGAGTCTGCCAGAAACCAAAAACACAAACAGAAACCATCAACACATTAGTTGGGAGTCAGAAAACATCTACCATCACCATTTGCGGGTAGTTTTTAGAGGTCAGAGTTTAAAGATTTTTGTTAGCTACACACTCCTCTGTGTGAGGGATGACAAATGTTCAGATGGTTTACGTGGCCTGCAAGGTATGGAAATAACGTGAAACCCACTTTTACACACAAACTCTCTTGCCTTCTCTAACAACCTGCTGAAGGAGAACAAATTTTAGGGCTTGGATAACACATTTTATCCACTGAAGTGGTCACTCTCGAGTGAAAGGAACAAGGCAAACTAATTAATTACTGACTTTATGGTTCCAGGTTAAGGTTTTGGTTGTTTTGTGTATTTAATCTCACATCTTCAACAAAATCATGACAATGCTAAGTGCCCTGGCTTGGAGATAAATATTGATGCTCGTGTCCAAATGCAAAAAATACTCAGAGCTAACAGACAACTGGAAGACAACTCTTTCCATGACTTCTTCATACCTCTGAAGAACACACAAAAATAGTTCTTCTCCAAAATGCTCACTTTTTGATACTGTGTCTATAACACCATTATTAGAAATTTCAAATAAATAAGAGAAATGTTAGGTTTGTGCAGCTTTTGCTAAAAGCACACACGAAATGTCCTTAATGGCTGCAAAAAGGAGAACATGTTTCATGTTTCAGGCATCAGTTTTTATCATCGCAATACAGCTTAGAGTATTTTCTGTTTTAGCAGTTGCCTCAAGGAAAGTACCTGGTAAGAATATAAGTAAATGTTCTGTCTTCCCTAGAGGCAAGAAATAAACAACACTGGATTATGTGCTAAAGTTTCTTCTGCTTCTATTAAACCCAAGATCACCCTTGTTTTTGCAAAGAGAAAAGAGGGAACTCTTCTACGAGTGCTTCAGTCACATCACGGGGGCTGGAACTAGATGATCTTTCAGGTCCCTTCCAACCCAAACTATTCTATGATCACTTATTGCAATAATAATCACAGTGAGCATCCAACACATTAATATAATGAATGCACAGATACAATTCTCATGAAAGCATGGCAGAATTTAAAAAAAAACCAGAAGAGAGAAACCATTTCTTCAGACAACTTGGTCTTCAATAAGTTAGGTGTTAGTACACTGTCCAGAAGGCCTACAAAGGATTCAACCTTATTTTTCACTTCATAGTACAGTAGAGTATGTAAACCACACCTGAAGTGCATTTGATGATCACACACTAGTTAGAACAAATAAGGCTGATATGAAACACTATGACCAGTCTTCTAATGTATTGTCTTCATCAACAATCCTNTATAACACCATTATTAGAAATTTCAAATAAATAAGAGAAATGTTAGGTTTGTGCAGCTTTTGCTAAAAGCACACACAAAATGTCCTTAATGGCTGCAAAAAGGAGAACAAACGCTCAACTTTGGACTGCCACGCATGAAAAAGCTGCAGTGTTTCATGTTTCAGGCATCAGTTTTTATCATCGCAATACAGCTTAGAGTATCTTCTGTTCTAGCAGTTGCCTCAAGGAAAGTACCTGGTAAGAATATAAGTAAATGTTCTGTCTTCCCTAGAGGCAAGAAATAAACAACACTGGATTATGTGCTAAAGTTTCTTCTGCTTCTATTAAACCCAAGATCACCCTTGTTTTTGCAAAGAGAAAAGAGGGAACTCTTCTACGAATGCTTCAGTCACATCACGGGGGCTGGAACTAGATGATCTTTCAGGTCCCTTCCAACCCAAACTATTCTATGATCACTTATTGCAATAATAATCACAGTGAGCATCCAACACATTAATATAATGAATGCACAGATACAATTCTCATGAAAGCATGGCAGAATTTAAAAAAAAACCAGAAGAGAGAAACCATTTCTTCAGACAACTTGGTCTTCAATAAGTTAGGTGTTAGTACACTGTCCAGAAGGCCTACAAAGGATTCAACCTTATTTTTCACTTCATAGTACAGTAGAGTATGTAAACCACACCTGAAATGTATTTGATGATCACACACTAGTTCAAACAAATAAGGCTGATATGAAACACTATGACCAGTCTTCTAATGTATTGTCTTCATCAACAATCCTTGCTTTGTATCCCTAGGCAAAAGGACTGTTGCCTTCTGGACTGTTAAAACTTGAAATTGAGAGTACAAGTAAAGAAGGCCTTACTGTCCAGAGCCTAACTTACCATTCTCATTGTGTCTGTCCTGAACCAAATGCTGATAGACTGAATCTGGGACTTCAGACTGGCGATAGTACCATTTGACATTCATAAGGAGGTGGTCCCGTTTACTCTGAAAAAGAAGGTCTAAAGGCATTACTAAAAAGGAAATCAGATCATATCTGACACAATCTTATTAAGTACAAAACACGTTTTCACGCTGAAGAAAACTTGGTGAGACCCAAAACGGAGGAGAACATTTTTCTACAGCAATGAAAGAAGGTCAAGGCGCTAACGATTGACTGTCAAACTAGGCAAAGACATCGAGAACCTGCTGCACCACCGCAGTTGTTTCTCTACAGAACAGACCCGCAAGTACTCACGTATTCACACACAAAATTCTAAGCCAAGAAAGAAAGAGGCAGGGATGAGAAAAGGACTGGAAGTTTTGGCCTCGTGCATCGTGATCTTAGCCTGTCGATTGCTACAAACAAAAAAGCATCTATGGCCAAACACAGAAAAAGGATGACAAACAGCAACGTAATTCAATGCAGCTGTTCTTAGCTGAAACCCGTAGACAGCAGATTTTTCTCCCCCTGAGGACAGATGGATTCAGACATAATCATAGAGACTCTTTATTACAGTCTTCTACACAAAAGAATGGGATGCTGCTCTTCGATCCCAATAACTACAGGCTCTGCTCACGTACCTCACAAAACAAACGGCAAAACCGACACAGAACGGACTCCTCCTCTACTGCTCCTTTTTCATTTGAGAAGCCAGGCACCAGATTGCTCCTTCTTAGACAAACTCAAGCATAAACCACTCGAAAAGAAATTTTTTTCAACCAAGTTATTAGAGACTCTGCTTCAGTTTATCTTTGAAACCCCTGGGTAGTGAACTCTTTCTACTGCTCCAACACACTTGAAGAAACAGAGGAATGAATGCCTGAAGGGAAAGGAACATTCTTTCAGCATGAGGCAGCTGCAAGTGGCCTTTGTTTTTTCTGGACTACACTTCCCTGGACCCTTCAAAAGCTTAAACATTCACTTATAGAAGTTAAATCACAGGTTACTGCACTAGAAATCACATATCATATCGTTATCGCTTATTGCTTCATCATTCCAGCAATTCCCACTTCTTCTACTTAATAAATATCATTGAAATATTTCCATTAAATGCATTTCTTCCAAAGCCTTTAACTAAACCCACATGTAATACCATCAAAAAGCTGCTAGCGGCAGCATTGGGCCAGAGAAGAGCTTGTTACCGAATCCCTCATGTGCTCGATGGAACCAAAAACCAGCCAGGAACATCCTGAAATCTGCACCTACCGCTTGTTTTTCAAATAACACGTTCAGCAGCTTGGCTAAAGCATGAAAAAAAAAATCAAAAGCAACGAGTCTGAGAGATCACACTGATCGCTGCTGCCTGCTGCTCAATAAAGGAGAGTGCAGGCTTTTCTGTTCCCCTGAAATCAAGTTCTCTGCATCATTTATGAAGAGATTCTCTGAACTGAGGACAAAAAACTTTAAACATTTTGTAACCATCTTGCTAAGAGCTCATAAATTCTATTAAAGGATGCAATAATGAGAGGAAACATTAACCCTACGCTTCTCTGCGAGTTCTCTTTGCATTGCTTAGTCGAGAGGGAAAAAGCCCCCTTCTCGTGTTATGGGAAGCCCTGAAAATGTACTCAGAGAGCGGCACTTTATGGATCTACAACTGCTCGCTTACACATGGGGACACTTCACAACAGGCATCAAAATCCAGTGCTTCCAATTCTTTCCCACGAAAGTCGGATGCACTGATTGGATCATAGAATCATAGAATAACTGGGTTGGAAGAGAACCACTGGATCATCGAGTCCAACCATTCCCATCAATCACTAACCCATGTCCCTCAGCACCTCGTCCACCCGGCCCTTAAACCCCTCCAGGGAAGGTGACTCAACCCCCTCCCTGGGCAGCCTCTGACACTGCCCAATAACCCTTTCCATGAAAAATATTTTCCTAATGTCCAGCCTAAACCTCCCCTGACAGAGCTTGAAGCCATTCCCTCTCATCCTCTGTCCCCTGTCCCTTCAGATAAGAGCCCAGCTCCCTCCTCTCCACAACCTCCTTTCAGGTAGGCGTAGAGAGCAAAGATTATTTTACAATAAGGGAGGGATCAGGACAGTCAAACGTTTTCCTTGCCTCAGCAGCACACAGAGAAGTGAGGTCACAGCTTTACTGTGCTTTGGGCCAACACTAATGGAGATGGTGATGCAATCGCTTCACTTCCCTGTCTCTGCTTCTTGCTGTGTTATGGAATAGCACAGGGCTTTTAGCCGCATGGGGATGAGGCCAAGGTCAACACTCGGCAGGCATCCTGATACACTTGGATAAATTTCAGTGGTTGGAAGTGAGGTTTTTCCACTTGCTGCCGTAAGGGACCACCTCATTCTCTCCCCTCCTCCCTGAGGCCCTTCCTAGTTTGTCGCTTAGTTAATGCAAAATGAAGTTTGGGATCATTGCTGTATCCCTCCTGTAAGCTTCACCGTGAATGCTGAAGTTCCCAATATGTGTTATAAAAAAGGGGAAACAGCAGAGGATCACACAAGAGCTTATCAGGAATATTCACACAAGAACACACACAGAAGGCAGGCAAAGTATTTATTATGTTTTGCAGTATTTAATCTTGATCGCTCAGAAATATCACACTTTAGGAGAGCACAACATCTGCATGTAGTCCAGACCTTTCTGCTAGATGAAGCATTTTAAATTTGATGGGAGGGTGCTCAGTTCCCACTTAGAAATTCTCAGGCTCGCAGAATACCCGAGTCGTTCCCTTGGCTGCGTTCTACTCCACAGGCTGGCATTTACTCTGCACAGTGAAAGAGAACGACAACATCCCCTCCCCTGAAATCAGATTCACAATCAGGAAGCACAGGGGAATGAGATTGAATTTCAGGAGGCTGGCTGAACCGAAGCTGTTCTCAGGGAGATGATGAATTGCCCTACACTGCAACCTGCCAAGAGGAATGCGATTGACTTCTGGAAGCTGATCGTGTAGTTGTGAGACATTGTCAGAGGGGAAGATTACAAAGAAAAAGAATTTACAAGGGTTTTCATAACATGGAAAAGTGGCTTTTCTTCCATTATGCTTCAGAAACAAAAATAACATCTCTTTAAGAGACACAGACGAGAAAGATGAAGGTAGAATGAAAACTGAAACAGATAATAAAAACAACAGACAATCAATCCATATGTTGTGTGTAAGCCTAGATTTGAAGCTGTGGCATATATCTAATTTCTACACTATTAACCCCTAGAAACTAAATTTTAGGAAACAGGCATTTAAACACCAACTATAAGTGAAAGGAAAAGATGAAAGCAGCCCATGTACATCTCTTAAAAAACACGACTCATCTTTCAAAAAAGGAAGCAGCACCAATTCCACAACACCAACTGGTCTTCACCAACTGAACCAAGTAAAATGCACGGCACAACTCAGTGCCTCTGTATGAAAGGAGTATGGTAATAAAATCTAATTATTTACCAGAAAGATGGGAAAGTGATGGTTTATAGAAGAGTCTCTGGACAAAGATACAACTAGAAATATGCTGACATCCTGATGAGCTGCTATTTGTGCTCTGCTGGTAGTGGTTGGGTTGGGATTGGGCTTTTTGGCTTTGTTGGGTTTTCATTTGGTTTATAGTTAGGGGTTTGGGTTTGTTGGGTGCTGGGTTTGGTTTGAGGGGAAGGTGTGCCTGATCTCGTCCCTAAATACCCCTCTTAACCATCACTGCTACTTTTCATCCAATTAATTTAAAAGCTTCCTCTTTCAAAGTGATTTCTGGATCTACTCTCCATGCACGATAACGTGGGGTTTAACTCGAAGCTTAAATCTCCCTGAAGATTTAAAATGTCTGTCAGAATCCTGGTTTCCACATTTACATCCTTCATTGCATCGGAATTCCTAGACATGCTGTTTTGTCAGCCAGCTTTCTAAATACGTATGTCATTTTGAGCAGACTACTCTCAGAGGTGTCACGGTGCCAGCTTCTGTGGTAGACTATTCATCTTAAAACCATGTGCACACAAAAGAAACACCCCCCTCCTTCGTACACTGTTACTTTTCTTTTTACCTTTACATAGGAAGGCTGTAGACACGCCAAATCCAGCCTTGCAGAAACCACAGGAACAGCAAGGGCTTCAAAGTGTCTGTCTGTCTGTCAGCAAAAAAAGCTTCCCTGTGCCACAGAACTCCATTTGTCCCTTAAATGAAAATACTATCTGACACAAAAAGTACTCATGTGGGGGGTTCGCTGTTGCTGCTGCTCTGGGGTTTTTTTTGTTTCTTTTATAAGGCGTGAATCAGTTTTGGACATTTAGCAAGAATTAGATCTGTAAACAGATTGATGCATCCCAGTTCACAAATATCAGGGCAACTTCTAGTTAAAGACGAGTCTCTCCTTGAAAAGGGATAAAACTCATCTTGCAGGCTCTCTTTCATATAAACACACAGATTTCCACAGCATTTGTGACAATTCCAAGGTGCCAGCAGGTTTTTATTTTTTAGAACACACTTGAAAACAGCTTTACCGTACGTTACAATTCCCATCTGAAGGGATTCCACGTTCTCTTCCCAGGGTTACGACTGACCGAACCACGCAAACGATCACAGATGTCCTGCAGACTCTTTCAGAGGGATTTAAGCAGTATCCTTCATTACTCGCCCTATTTAGATACCATGTTAAATCACAACGAGCTTTGGAAGCAACATACCAATTGCCAGCGCTGACAGATGGGCACGCTGGAGTCAGAGAATAGTGGTTACGGCAAAGAAAAACAGCAAAAAGGGAAACAAGCAAAGGAACATCTTCCATTAATAGATATATTTGAACAAATGAATTTTTCTATCAGAAAAAAAAAAAGTGATTAATTCTAAGCTAACAAATTCTTTGTATTATTGTACACTAACACAATGAACACTGCAGCGCAGCAGCTCTGGCATATTAAGCCAGGATTCAAGTAGATATTAGATTTATTTTTTTACACTACAACTTGACCCACTCCTTTGGGACACTGATTGTTCCCCAAACCGCTTATCTCATGTCACACAAACAGTTCTAACCATGTCCCAAGAGAGAGCATCACCTTGACTCCAAGACACGAGACGTGACCTGCTCTGCTCACCATGCCCTATCCCTGCTGAGCAAAATTGCTACCCACGTCTCTACTCCTGCACAAGTATTTTTACACTTACTCAGTTCTGACATTCACTAATATTCACAGGAGGGGAGGAAAAAACCAAAATAGAGACCAGATCCCCCAGGGTGGGGGTGAAGCAGAGGGAAATGCACAAATAAGAAGCCAAAGAGATCCAGCAAGGATCATTTTTCTTCCCGCTCTGCAACAGCACATGTCATTTCAAGTTCTCGGGATATCTCTTTGTAGGCTGTTTTCTAATTAAATCGGAAACCTGAGCAGCTGTTTGTAAGCCAAGAAAGCCCAGCTTGGAAACACAGAGGCAGTTCCCACAAATGAACATTATTTTTGCAGCTGATTATTTAATTTGCATGCATGTATGCATATTAACACGTAATCGCTTCTTGCAAACACAGAGGCACTGTCAAAAGCGAGAGCTATCCATATTCAAGAAGAAATAAAACGTTAACTAAGAGCACTAAGTACTGCAACGTGCGATTAATCCTCTCTGCCCCTCAAACACAACCACCCGAGGCAGCTGCCCTTCTGGTTCCTGTCCTCTTAACCCCAAGCAGCACAAAGACTGCAACCTTTAAACCTGTTAGTGTTATCTAATGACTATTCCATCTACAAGAGCTTTTCTAATAGAAACATGCCTTGATGGCTTATCGCCGCGCACAAGGCAGGCCACAAAGAACCAGCAGCTTGATTGAGCGCGGTAATGGAAGGCAGGAAATGAGAAGGCTTGGTTAAGCCGCGGATAATCGATCAGTGTATTCAGTGAAGTGTGAGCTGAGCTGGGAATAAGCTGCCTGGGGTATCAAATATTGCTGTTTCCAGGGTAAAGTCCCATTTCTGTGATCTATGCAGGAGAAAATATAATTTATTGACATAACAACGCTGGATTCTTTCCCAGTGTCTTGCCCATCGTGTTTTGCGACTGTTTACAGCAAAAACGTCTCATGTCAGTTTTAGTCACGAGTTTAACAAATGAAACTCCTTTCAGAATTCATGAGGTAACCTCAGCATGCTGGAAATTAATTCAGCCTCATGTACAAATAACTCAGATGTAAAACAAGCATCACACTCACCTTCCCTTGTATTTCAAACCTCTACACTCAGAAAGCACAACTGCTTTCACACCCCCAGGGATGCACCTGTCCTGAAGACCACGCTGTAGAATCACAGAATGGTTTGGGATGGAAAGGAGCTCAAAGCCCATCCTGTCCCACCCCTTGCCTGATCCACTGGCTCAGGGGCTCCAAACCCCATCCAACCTGCCCTTGAACACCTCCAGGGATGGGGCAGAAACCACTGCTTGGGGCAACCTGGACCAGGGCCTCCCCACCCTTGCAGGAAAACATTTCTTCCTAAGATCTCACCCCAATCTCCCCTCTTTGAGCTTAAAACCATTCCCTGTCTCCAAGCACCACTTGATAAAAAGCCCCTCTCCAGCTCCCCTCTAACCCATTTCAGTACTGGGAGGCTGCTCTAAGGTCTGCTCAGAAACTCAGTCCTGCTCAGAGCCACTCTGCTTTTCTGGGAATATTATTTGGTCTAGACCTCTACTGGAGCTTCTACAAAGTTTGAAGCAAAGCTAACAACAAAAAAAAAAGTTATACAGTACAGATGGATTGTTTGTAGACAGAGCTGCTTCCTACACAAGGAGAAGGGAAAGCATCCAAGTCCCATAACCACACCTGTAAATGTCAGTATACAAACACACCAACAGACACACATGCAAGTAGGAAACAACAACCTATTTGCCTAGACTTTTAAACAATTGGGGGGAAAATGGCCAAAATTAGTCTAATCTTGACTCATTATCTGCAAGGCTGGGTTCTGTGCTTTGTGGGTGACAGCCAGACAGCCAAAAAATCTCAGAATCCAGCTATCAAGGCTCAAGCCTTTAAAAACACAAGGTGATATGCTACTTATCCGCATGTTAATTCACAGTAGCTGCCATATGCCGTCTCCTAGTGTGGGTGGTTTGGCATTAGAGTTGCTAGACTGTCTTAAGAAAAACACAGTCTTCAGCTCCCCAGAAGAGCTGTATGATCAAAACCCACCGCGCTGCCATTTCACGAGCACTCGATGTTCTGGTGGGACAGCAACGAGCCACAAGGCAAGAACTCCACAGCATGTATGACAGACAAAGAATAATTACGGTAGCTGAGAACTAGGGAAAGATCCATCAGAAACTGCAACAAATGTGCTAAGACTGCGTGAACCGTAGTGAATCCCACAGTACTGTCTGCCTCAAGAGGATACAGGTTAGCACTGAATTATCTTTGTGCTTCAAACAGATGCGGTTCTAAGACAAAGCTAAACAAGCAGAACCATCTGAATGCATTTTTTTTCTTCCCTCTGCCTGCTCCTCATAGCAATGTTTGCCCTCGCCACTTACACAAAAATCATCTAACGTGGAATAAACATTACCTCCCAGCACTTAATATTATTTAGTGGCCCCCATATATCTTCCCTTACAATTTCTGCTTTCCAGATGTCCAAAACATCTGGACTAATGAAGCCAAATTTCAGCCCAGACCCCCAAGGTTTGATAATCCATCATTTAAGCAGAGCTATACTCACCCTAACCAGCATCCAGACCCGGTTTCATCAGCAGATCCTACAGTAAAACTAGTGTGCTGGATCAGTTCTGTAGACACCCTCAAAAGCATCCCCACCAAAGCAGGGAAGTGCTTGCAGCTTTAGAAGTTACAACTCCGTTTGTGTCTTCAGTGGGAGGCGTTACACATCAACACCAGTGAGCCAAGCATCACTGCACAGAGGGGGCACCAACAAGGAAGAGCTCCACGCTCCTAAAACTGCCCTCTCCAAGATGTTGATACCAGCTTCATCCTCAAAGACCTGGTCACTCTCGACAAGAATCGGATTCAGATGACAAACCCTTTCAGAGTCTCTATTCCCTTCTTCTGCAGCTATATTCTCACTGTTTTCAAAACAACGTCCTCTAATGATTTGCTTCTAAATGCGCTGCCAAGGGGTGCGTGTCAGCAATTCCCCTTGACACCCAGGCTGACATTGATTGTGCGGAACGCCAACAACAGGATATCAATCTGTGAATTAGGCACCACTGGAAAGAACAAGGCAGCACAAAGAACAAATGAAAACACCAGTAGGTAAATAGTCCCTCCTTTCCAGAACCTAAGCCCATGCAGAACAATAGCTTTAACAAAAGACTTGCCATCAGCCAAATAAAAATGAAGCCTGTCTTTTTGAATCTTGGAAAAAAGAAAACTATGCCACACATCCTTTGCCAGAGTTATTTGTGTTTTCTACCAAATGATTGAGGCAATTTCTTCATCACCCAGTTAGTCCCATCTTCCCTACCCTTACCTGGTGGTGACACAGGGACAGAGTACACTTAGGCCCTACTTACACAGCACACTTACATCCTACAATCCATCAAATATCAGAAATTAAGTACATATTCATTCACAGGCTTTCAGCTTTTGAGCAATCCAGAAAACCGAATTAAGTGCAGTCGTGTTCGAGGTCTCAAGGAGAAAAAGAACGTTACTCATTTCAGCTAACAACCATAATAAATTTCTATATTTAAAACAAACTATAGTATTTATTCAAGAAAAAAATCAGCTTTACTAGAAATAAAGTCGCTTACTGTGCCAAGATCTCACAAGTCACCCGTTTTCCTATCAGTGAAATACATTGAGGCAGGGCAATAGCTTTAAGATTTCAGTGCAATTCTAAATTATAAAAGATAATTTCATCTTGTAAAAAAAGCAGTTAGGCTTAAAAACTGGCTGGCTCGAAGTAAAACTATCAAAAGATCTTTCATGAAGGTTATGGGTCATTGCTTACTACCTCATTTAATCCCTTTGTGGTATCTTTCTGCTCCGTTTCCCTTTTATGTTCTCTGAATCCCATCTGTGGTTCATGGTGTCAGTTATGCTGAGTAAATGCATAAAGTAACCACACTATTCCAGCGTGCGACGGCCCACAAACAAGACTGTTTAATTGTAGCTGTCAGGCCTAGAGGACAGTGTGTCCACCTATTCAACCTCTCCTATGAGGACAGACTGAGTTGGGTGTGTTCAGCTTGGAGAGAAGGCTCCAGGGAGACCTTAGAGCAGCATCCAGTACTGAAAGGGGCTCCAGGAAAGCCAGGGAAGGGCTCTTGATCCGGGAGAGCAGGGATAGGGGGAAGGGAGGCGGTTTTAAGCTGAAAAAGGTGAGATTGAGAGGAAATCTGAGGGCGAAATGTTTTCCTGTGAGGGTGGGGAGTCCCTGGCCCAGGCTGCCCAGAGATGCTGTGGCTGCCCCATCCCTGGAGGCGTCCAAGGCCAGGTTGGATGGGGCCTGGAGCAACATGATCTAGTGGGAGGTGTCCCTACCCATGGCAAGGAGTGGGACTGGATGGGCTTTAAAGTCCTTTCCAAGCCAACCCATCCTACTGTTCTAAAGCTGTCATGGCACAGAAAGCCTTCTCCAATTGTCTGTTCCTTTCCTGGGGAAAAGCAGCAGTGGATCCTGATCAGTTAAGAGTGTAGGTGTGTGAAACCTGCCCAGACAAACCTGGATGCCTGTGCTGCCTCCACGGACAGCAGGGTACAGGTGCTCATCATAGCTGTGGATGGTTGCCTGGGTCCCTCCGGGCTTACGACTTCTGTTCTAGCAACCACGTCTCCATGCGATACCCACATAACCTTGCACCGCGCTTCACAACACACAGACCTCCTACATTTCTATAAACACACACACACAATACACTCTGCTGTACAAAACCACAGACAAGGCAGCGAAGATGCTGCATCTCATCTATTATCTCTACAAGCATCACAAAAGCCCTATCGAAAGACACAAACAGGGGTGAGAAGTCATTAATAGGCTGTAATTAAAGTCACTACTGGAGAGAGAAAGAAGTGCTATTTTTGATCACAGCACCTCTGTTCGTGTTTGCTGCTTCTACAAACTCGGCTTTGATTACAGCTTCTGCCTTTCTCAGTGACGCCGATGTGGCAGCGAGCTGCTGACACGGTGTCGCTGGCGACCCTCCTTCACACGCGGCCTTATTAGCATCTCGAGCGCTGCACCGCCTGCGATACTCCTCGTACATCAAACACACTCTGTGTCAAGCATAATAAGCAAACAGTTACCCAACAACTAATGGTATTACAAACGCATTTAACTAATCATTGAATATATGCTCTGGTAATTAAATTCCATTAAGGTTTTTTAAGCATTATCCTACAGAAGCACAACACAAATGAAGATACCGTTCAGACCGTGCCTGTCATTTGCCATTAAATGTCATTTATAGTATAGAGCTCAAATCTAATTGCCGAGCGCTACCAGCCACAGCATTTATCACTTCCATTAAAACAAGCAGCACACAGCGGTGGGACTATTCGAAGCCATCATATACACTTTAAATAGATTTTTCACCTTTTAAATATCAAGAGGCCACATTTTCTTTAACATCTCACTAAGGGGTTTACCTTTTAACAAAGAGATACCAGGAGCTGAAAGGATAAAACAATCAGGAGACAGTTTGCTCTGCAAACCCAGCCCAGAGTTTGAACAGTCATGCGGCTGTTAAAATATTGCCCAACAGTCAGGGGAATTTTATGGCAGGAAAAAACGAAGCATCTGCAAACTGGCCACTCTGCCAGCAAGCTGGGCTTTAAAAGTATAAAATGAAGAGAATAAAAATATAACACTGATCAGCCAGATCCTGTGACTTGGCTGTTCCAACACATAACGAAATGCTGGTCCTATGAGGAAACCAAAGCCTATTTGGAAAATAAGTGCTTGGAAAGCAAATGTTTCCTTGTGCAGTTTCTCTGAAGATGTAAGCATTAGCTTATGAAATAGCTGGTTACTTCAGTGCTGATATCCTCTAAGAACCTGTCCTGTAAACACTGTGATATAGAAAAAGCTAACATTTCAAACCAGAAAAAGTTCTCTACACGCGCGCTTCATTTATTAAGGTGTGCAGACACCGGCTGATAAACAACCTCAATGAAAACAGCAATTGATGGGAAAGGCCAGGGACCAAACACAGAAAACAAACCAGTAGTCTTAAAATGTCACAAGTTAGAAGGTATGACTGTATCCTACCATGCAGGAATTTCGAATACAAACTACTGCTGTCTGCCACAGTATCAATTGCTAGAATAAGCAACACTAGACTATATTATTTTTCCCTTGCACTCACCACAAGAAGGATGTTGAGGCTCTGGAGTGACTCCAGAGAAGAGCAATGAAGCTGGGGAAGGGGCTAGAGAACAGGAGGGNGGGTGGACGAGGTGCTGAGGGACATGGGTTAGCGATAGATGGGAATGGTTGGACTCGATGATCCGGTGGGTCTCTTCCAACCTGGTTATTCTATGATTCTATTTTATATAAAAAATCAGTAGTAAGCAAATGTATCCTGAAGGAGGTTCACAGGCTGCAATCCAATCCTGTCCACTGGGAAGATGGTCTCTGTTCATCTGGAAATCCTTAAACATTCAAAATGCGAAAATCAGAGGGAACTACACTGGAGAATAAAATGGATGCATTTACCTGCTATAAAAGAAAAATGCTCAAAGGCTAAGCTGGGAGAGGGGTACAAAGAAGACCTTTTCTCAGGTGCTATAAAAGCAGTGTGTGAACATGCAGAGAGTCAAGATGAGCCACAAGGAAAGGAGCTCTGAAACAAAGATGTATAGTTTTTAAATATATCGTACACATATCAGGGACACCATCTGCACTCTCACTTGAATTAAGATTAAAGGGAACAGAGACAGCCAAGCTGACATACAATTCTAAGGCTAATCATCTGTCTTGAGCAATACAATCGTCACGGCATCACAACTTTAATAAATGAAGCTACTAATAGCTTCCATTTACAAAAGTCGAGGTGTTACTTCAGTCAGAGATCCAGAAGTAGAACATTTTCAGACCAACTAGGAGCTCCGTAACCCATTCAGCCTCCGGTAGAATTAAAATTAATTTCCTTTACTGCTAAAGGCACCGGATGGGACCCATCTTTGCCAGACGGAAATGCTCTTGATTTGCAAATCATCGTGTATTGTTATTGAAAGTTTACACCTTTCCATTGTTCTGGGCACAAGGATTTATGCAAAGTGCATAATCAGAGCCAATTTTAGAGACGCATTGAAAACAACAGGACACCTGATTAAGGATTCTGTGTGCAACTATTATCTATAATTGCAGAAATGGGCAGAGTACCTCACAGGAAAAAAAAAAAAAGAACATAAAGCAAACAAACCCGCCCTAACCAAGCGCTACTAAAACTCATTAAGGAAATTTGTGCAAAACCTTATTTGACTGTTATAGCGATAGCTCATTATTTAGATTAGTTTCCTTTTGCCAAAATCAATCTATCAGCATGACTTAAAAATTTGTTTTTAAAATCACCAGGAGCTTTAGTTCTTTAAACTGCACTCCAGGAGTCTCACTTGGGAGAGGAAAAAAGAGAAAAAAAAAAGAGTTAGAGACTATGTAATTAAATGAGCTCTCCCCTCAGCCTCCTTTTCTCCGGGTTAAACAACCCCGGTTCCCTCAGCTGCTCCTCATAACACTTGTGCTGCTCAGACTAGGACCAGACACAGCCCATGTGCTCCCACCCTTGGAAACCTGTGAAGACACCACCAGGCTCGAAGGGACCTTTGATATCACTGGGAACTGGAGGAGGTGGGAAAACGAGAGTCCTAGCGCACCGGGAGCCTGAGCCTAAGAGGTGCAGAGCCACTTGAGTGGAAGTCTAAGGAAGTGAAATAAAATATTCACATGGTACAAAAGCAACACTGACAAATGCTTTCCAACGCTTAAAGCAAACTATTGCATTTGTTCTACAAATGCTTTCCAACGAGTACAGTAATAAAGGAACCCCTAACATAATTCACCATTAGCTCAAACTTAAATATTTACTAGGCAGTTTGTGTATTTCCAAAGCAGGGATGCTCCAGATACTCTCCCAGCTGCTGATTTTCCTGCCCCGATATCCACACTGACACAACACCCTTGGTTTAACTGCCTCACTGCACTCAACATCAAAAGACCAGCATTCAACACCAACTCAACGCTGCCTTACTAGCCCAACACTGCCCTTCCAGCCCTCCTCGGCACCGAGAACAGTCAACATGTGGGGAACGGAGCACATCCAGAAGAGATTCCGTTCCTAACCAGGAGGGAAGATGGTGCAGTGCACAGAACCACACCAGGCAGCAGGCTACGCTGAAGACTGCAGAGCACATCATGACAGCTGTAGTTTCCAGATGAAAGATTTAAGATGATGTTTTACCACAGTTCATGGAATTCTGCGCTTCTGAGTGTGAAGATTTTAGCTTAAAGGCCTGAGCTACTTCAAAACTCAAACAGCTTAGAGTGAAAGAATGCTCCGAGGGCTCAGGAAAGCGCACAGAAGCAGCTCCTAAATCAGTATCCAATTTTCAGGTATTTCCTTTCAAACGTGCCTCAACCAGTGCACAGACCCACTCCATCACAGGCCGTACTGGCAATAACCATCATCTCTCAGCATGAGCACAGCACAGGGAGCAAGAATTCCCAGGTTTGGGAACAATTTTATAATATAAATATGCGAAACGCTAGTACGCATCAGGACCGGAAAACTAACACCAAATAACAGCTTCAGTTTTTGAAAACATATTTCTCAGTCTTTTCAGCAACAGACATTCTGAACGGCATCCAAGGGAATGCCTTTCCGCAGATTTCTTGGCATACATTGTGCGATGGTATATATTATGAACCTTCTGCCTCACCAGGTCCTAAGGTTCAGCCATATCAAAGCACCCAATTGCCTTTTTTCCCCCTTTTTTTTTTTAAACATGAAGAATATGAAAGCACATGCTGAAGCTGCTCCTTGTTAGCGGGCCCATTTTCATCTCTTTAAGCTCAAAGAGAGCAATTCCCTTGAAAACTGTCACAGCATTTTCGCAATCCATAAAGAGGGAGTTCAACAGCCTTAGGTCACTAATCATAACTACAGTAGATACAGAGCATAAATTATGTCTTTCTATTTCACAGTAGTGAATCGTGTATATTCTTTTATCTTAATTACTTAAGCCTTTCTATAAATCGAATATTCCAGACGTCTTTGTAGCCAGTAGGGTGTAAACAGCTGCAACTCCTTTCTCTACAGCAATATCCCTGGCATGAATGTTCCATCTCCTTTCCTTTCTGCAAGGTTATGTGTAAGCCTCATCTTCACCATTTCCCCCCTAATTTCTTTTTCTATATAACACAAGCACGTCGATGCCATATTTATCCCTGTTTTTACTGTACACTTGATAATAAAGCTATCAGGTGGCCTGATCACTAATCGAGAATCAATCCACATAGGAAAGCACCGGTGTGCAGATGAAGCTGCATTTATTTTATACAGCAACTGCTCTAGCATTTCTTAAATACCTGATGCGTTTTATGAACATGCTTATTACACTGAGTCATAAACCTGGGATACAGACTAGGGCGTCCATTCTCTGTAAAGCATTAGTTAGCTTTCCCAGCAAAATGAGGATACGGAGCATAAAAGAGCAAGTGCAAGCACTTTGGTGGCATCAGGCTATTTGGAAAAAAAAAAAGCCCCTCTGAATCAGACATCCGCTGGAATTCTCCAACTGCAAACCACAGCAGAAGGGATGAATCTTTCCCCCACAGTCATCAGCATGAGACACAGCCAGCAACAGCATCTTTCAAATTGAATATTGCAGGGAACTAAACCGATTATTTGATCTGCCAAAATCCTCACGCTGGCTGTGACCAGGAATGAATCCACTTCATGGAAAGCTCAACTCTGAAAGAAACCATACAGCTCTGCACAAATACTCAGCTGTGAGATCCAAACGAGCAAGAGCCAGAAGTTCAATAGCCCTAGTGATATGTGATACGTCTTGATACAAGAGGAATTTGTGAATAGAACAATCTTCTTTACGGCTCACCAAATCTTATTTACAATCCTAGGCAAGAGCCCACTGCATTGGTCATACAGGCTGGTTCCAACACTTGTCCCAGCAGAGACACTATATACATCCTAATACTGAGATAACGCCTCTACCCAAGGTTTTACAGCAAAACCACAACTGCCAGATTTTGTATTAAAGCTAAAAAATTTCTGAAGAGCACCATGACATTAGGCTCAATTTAGGGTGCCTCTCTCACCTTTCTCCACTCTTCCATTATTTCTAAGACGTTTAGAACACAAGGAAGATAAAAATCAACCAGAGCCATGAAGATTCACTTACCCCAACCACAGCAAAATGGGTTCAGAAAATCACAGACAGCACACTGGTAACCAGAAGAGAGAGGCAGATCTCTCCAACTGCACTGTTCTAGTTTCAGACATCAAGAGCACTAAAAAGACAATCTGACACATATTGTGCCTGGACCAGTAAGAACCACCCTTCCAATTCTGCTGCCTACAATTACGACTTGTTTAACCCAGGATGCTTAAACCAGTACCGAAGAAGTACCTGACACATCGCACAAGGCAAAGACAATTCCTTTTACCATCTGTAAAATGCAAAACACGCACAGAATTTTAGTTTGGCAGATTTTAAGCTGCCAAACCAGCATAATGGGAGGCGTTTCTGCACTTTAATTTCATTATTGGGAAAAAGAGAGGTATCGCCTCCTGGTATTCTTTATAACACGCTGCTCAAGTCAACAGATCAGCAGATGTCTAAACTGGTTTTTATAATACGCTGCTTAGCTACAGAAGAGCACCTCTTAGACAGGATGGTGAAGGCATTCCCACCGTTTGATTAAACCCAGTCAAGGATGCGTCAAGCCTCATCTCAAGAAATCCACAGCAAATCACAGCTACATCAAGAAGCCTGGGCCATTGCTCTATTCACCCATCCGCGAGGCGCAGAGGAGTCCCTTCTCATCGTCACAATTTGTTATGGAAATGGTAACTGCTAAGAAAACACTTATATTCAGAGCGTCACTCTCAGAACTCTTACTGTGCCAGAAGGTTCCTTACGTTTAGATTGATTTCTGCTTTATATTTCATACTGCAATCACAACCAGTACTTTGCTATTTTGAAAAGATGCTTTAATAACACAAGGGAAACACAGATTGTTGTTTGATCAGCATTCCCTACACAAGGTGTATTAACAGCATGTACAGGTGGACGGAACAAGAACCGCTTTACAGAAAAGCAAAGTTTGTGCATCTTCCAAAGAGAAAGAGTTCAAATGAAGTTGAAGATTTGCTTAGCACAAGTTTGTTTGGTTTAACGTTGCCTTTAACCTTAAAATGTGCTATGAAATGAGACATTGAAAGAAGTAAGATTTAAAAAAACCCCAAACACAGTAGTTCTGCTTAGAAAGCAGAGCAGGAAACTTACGCACCAGTAATTTAATTAAAGAGTTATTTTCCATTTAAATACCCTCTAATGGTCCAAAACGAACNAATGAGGATACGGAGCATAAAAGAGCAAGTGCAAGCACTTTGGTGGCATCAGGCTATTTGGAAAAATAAAAAAAAGCCCCTCTGAATCAGACATCCGCTGGAATTCTCCAACTGCAACCACAGCAGAAGGGATGAATCTTTCCCCCACAGTCATCAGCATGAGACACAGCCAGCAACAGCATCTTTCAAATTGAATATTGCAGGGAACTAAACCGATTATTTGATCTGCCAAAATCCTCACGCTGGCTGTGACCAGGAATGAATCCACTTCATGGAAAGCTCAACTCTGAAAGAAACCATACAGCTCTGCACAAATACTCAGCTGTGAGATCCAAACGAGCAAGAGCCAGAAGTTCAATAGCCCTAGTGATATGTGATACGTCTTGATACAAGAGGAATTTGTGAATAGAACAATCTTCTTTACGGCTCACCAAATCTTATTTACAATCCTAGGCAAGAGCCCACTGCATTGGTCATACAGGCTGGTTCCAACACTTGTCCCAGCAGAGACACTATATACATCCTAATACTGAGATAACGCCTCTACCCAAGGTTTTACAGCAAAACCACAACTGCCAGATTTTGTATTAAAGCTAAAAAATTTCTGAAGAGCACCATGACATTAGGCTCAATTTAGGGTGCCTCTCTCACCTTTCTCCACTCTTCCATTATTTCTAAGACGTTTAGAACACAAGGAAGATAAAAATCAACCAGAGCCATGAAGATTCACTTACCCCAACCACAGCAAAATGGGTTCAGAAAATCACAGACAGCACACTGGTAACCAGAAGAGAGAGGCAGATCTCTCCAACTGCACTGTTCTAGTTTCAGACATCAAGAGCACTAAAAAGACAATCTGACACATATTGTGCCTGGACCAGTAAGAACCACCCTTCCAATTCTGCTGCCTACAATTACGACTTGTTTAACCCAGGATGCTTAAACCAGTACCGAAGAAGTACCTGACACATCGCACAAGGCAAAGACAATTCCTTTTACCATCTGTAAAATGCAAAACACGCACAGAATTTTAGTTTGGCAGATTTTAAGCTGCCAAACCAGCATAATGGGAGGCGTTTCTGCACTTTAATTTCATTATTGGGAAAAAGAGAGGTATCGCCTCCTGGTATTCTTTATAACACGCTGCTCAAGTCAACAGATCAGCAGATGTCTAAACTGGTTTTTATAATACGCTGCTTAGCTACAGAAGAGCACCTCTTAGACAGGATGGTGAAGGCATTCCCACCGTTTGATTAAACCCAGTCAAGGATGCGTCAAGCCTCATCTCAAGAAATCCACAGCAAATCACAGCTACATCAAGAAGCCTGGGCCATTGCTCTATTCACCCATCCGCGAGGCGCAGAGGAGTCCCTTCTCATCGTCACAATTTGTTATGGAAATGGTAACTGCTAAGAAAACACTTATATTCAGAGCGTCACTCTCAGAACTCTTACTGTGCCAGAAGGATCCTCACATTTAGATTGATTTCTGCTTTATATTTCATACTGCAATCACAACCAGTACTTTGCTATTTTGAAAAGATGCTTTAATAACACAAGGGAAACACAGATTGTTGTTTGATCAGCATTCCCTACACAAGGTGTATTAACAGCATGTACAGGTGGACGGAACAAGAACCGCTTTACAGAAAAGCAAAGTTTGTGCATCTTCCAAAGAGAAAGAGTTCAAATGAAGTTGAAGATTTGCTTAGCACAAGTTTGTTTGGTTTAACGTTGCCTTTAACCTTAAAATGTGCTATGAAATGAGACATTGAAAGAAGTAAGATTTAAAAAAACCCCAAACACAGTAGTTCTGCTTAGAAAGCAGAGCAGGAAACTTACGCACCAGTAATTTAATTAAAGAGTTATTTTCCATTTAAATACCCTCTAATGGTCCAAAACGAACTCAGGGTGATTTAAAATCAATCACTTTAATCAAAATTAGAAGTTCAAATTCTCCATGGATCAGTGTTCAGTGACTACAGAGTCAAAGATGCACATCCATCACATCCCTGCTTTTTACTCGCTCCAAATCCCAAGCAGGGAAAAGAACAGGTTCTCTCATTTACACAAAACACAGGAATCTCCAGCTCAGGCAGACAGGCAGCGAGCCAGCCCCTGAGCCTCGTTTGAGCTTTCTACACAGGCCCCAGGTAGCGCACAGACCTCGTGCCTGCCTGCTGCGTATTACAGAGGAAAAAAGGATTTGCAAAAGATCTGAAGCTGTACTCGACAGTCACAAGGTGGAGCTGACTTGGAGTGTTTTCCTCAGTGGCTCCACCAGTCCCCGCTGTACCAGAGGGAGAGATGCATCACCTTTCCTTCCAGCCAGACACAGAACACATCCCAGGTATTCAAAGAGCATCTGTATTGTCTTCCCTTGCACGCGGCAGCAGGTCTGTGCCTCTCGCCAGCACCTGCGAGCACAGGCGCCTTTCCTAGCGCTCTGTAATCTATACAAAATCAACCCCTTTGACACCGCGTGCTGTACCGACCTCCGATTTACTAACTGCAGATAAAGCGATCACTTCCCTTCGAGAACATGCTTGCTCTACACAGCAATCGCACAGCAAGAGCAGGGGTAGCGCATGGAAACGGCACGTCAGCAGTGATAATGAAGGAAGCTGACATTTCAGAACATACCCCAGTTGCCCAACGTCTATCACATTAGCAAGTGCTTCACAGTAAGAGAAACAACGGCTGCTCTTTATGGAGAAAGACAATCGCTACCCGCCTGAGCAGCAGAACTGCAGAAAGGCAAGACGTACTTGCAAGGGAAGCAAACCACAAATCAAGATGAATACGCATATGTGCCAATAACTGTAAGTGTTCCCAAGTCCTGAAATCCTAAAGAAACAGGAACAAAGAGTCCAAGCAACGCAATATCGGGCAAGGAAGGAGAAACAGAGATTTCCTACTATGCTCACGTCTCTACACAGATTCAGGTGACGAGGTTTCTCAGTCAGGATTGCCAACAGTGGAGACACTTGCCACCTCCCACCTTTAACCGTGCACAGTCCTTCCAGGGCCCTTTGGACAGTAAGATTGGGAGGCTCTGGCCGAGGCTGCCCAGAGCAGAAGCGGCTGCCCCAACCCTAGAGGTGTTCAAGGCCACGTTGGATGCAGCTTTGAGCAGCCCAATCCAGTGGGAGGTGTCCCTGCCCATGGCAAGGAATTGGAACTGGATAGACATTGAGATCTCTTCCAACTCAAACCATTCCATGATTCCGTAACTTCAGTTAGGCAGCATCAGCAATGTTTTCCATACCTGAACTCCAGTACAACTCAACTGCACTTTCTGCAACACAGCTGGAAAAACCAAAGAAGTCTATTTCCATATTTAGGCATTATCCTTTTCTGCCTGTGTTTTATGTTGAAGGATCCAGACAGGTCTTAGAAGCTTAGTAAAACGCTTGTGCATCCAAGCTGCCCTTAGCCATCCCTACAGCACAGCTACGGTAACACAACACCGCAACTCTCCACCCACTGAAGTCACAGGAGCACCAGTAACAGCTGGGGAGCTGGTGGAAGGGTGTTTATTATGCCCTACACCTCCACACGCTGCATGGAGCACTTCACTCTCACAAGAGCTTTATCGCTACCCTGAAGAGTGATATGAAGCACAGGGGTGAGGCTGCCCTTTCCCAGCTAAAGGCAAAGCACGGGACACACTAAAATTTAGTGACCACAGTGACATTTCACATTCCTTAAGGACAATCATTTTGAAAACGGGAAAACAAATTTCCGTAATGGATTATCTACACCAGCTCACGAAGCATAACAATGTATCTTTGGAGACTTCCCACAGACACGAGAAATCTGATGGTGCTCAAGGACCCCCAAATGACCAGAGAGGAAATTTCAACTTCAATAATCCTAAAGGTCAGAAGCGTTATTAAACATGACAGATGCTTTCACTATTCAACACTAGAGGACGTGGCTAAATTTATTCTAACTCCATTTGCTCTTGCTACATTTAAAACAGCTAATGTACCATTCAGTACTTCCCCCACCCCCCCGCCAAAACCTAGAAATAACAATATTTCTGCTCCATATTTTCAAGTTGACAACTACTGATTCATTTAGCTGCCAATTATCCAACACCAGGTGCAGCTGCTTCGCTTTGGGTGTGGAGGAGGAAACAAAACAGGAGAACGGTGCTGGAGATCACACGACCATGACAAAGGGCCTAAAAACCTAAACGTAAGGGCAAGTCAAATATACAGAGGGATGTTAATAAATGCTGTGGGGTTTGTATCTACAGTCAAGCCACTGCGATTAACACGTTCTCACGTACATGTGTCCCTCTTGGTATCCCAGGCTGGAAGAAGCAATCCCAGTGATATTTCACAACCACGAGTGGTACATCAAATGTTTTTCCCCGTCTGCTCAATGCCTGTTTTCATCCTTAGCTCACTCAGATGGGGGTGGGAGAGCTGGCTGCGCCGTTAATGGAATTTCTATCAATTGTGCTTCCTGCTTTCCGTTTTATGAAACTAGCAAAAATAACACAATAGCAATTTTGCAGAATGGCATTTCAGTTGGTCCTATTTTTGTCACCCTGCAATTCTTAGAATCCCCTTTTCTGCTTTATACAGAAGTCAGCTCTCAAAATAAAACAGCTTTACGATGAATGAGAACTGCATTCTGATTTAAAACAAGCTGACAAGCATCATCAGCTCACAGGAAGGCACCGCCTGCCATATTCTCTCCTTGGAGAGCAGCTGTAACAACAGTGCACGCACACAGACAGGCTCCTCGCCACCGGGAGCCGTGCGGGATGTTCCAGTGGCTCTGCAGAAAGGCTTCAGCAGCTGCTCTGGAGCCAGTGGATGAGCTCTGGGAGCCTTTGGCAGGGGCGAATCCTCCAGAGCCTCCAGCCAGGCTTTCATTTTTCACGTGGCAAGAAGCCAGCAATGTAAATGCCATTTCCTGGCCTTCCAAATACCAGTGGGTACAAACCCAAAGAAAGGTAATCGCACAAAACCCCACAACTGTGGATCATTCTGGAGTTTAGTGATTGAGCTGTTTTTTGGGGGGCTTGTTTTTTTCAGATGTAGCCCCTAAGTCGCAAGGTCTAGATTTCAATTGTAAACATCTAGGCCATATGGAGGGGAACAGACGAAGAGCTGGAGTTGAGCCCTAACACACACACACATCCAGTCTTAGCTTCCAGCTGTTAAATCTTTACTCCTAACAATGCCACCATCTGTTTTAACCCCCTGAATATGGATGTTCTCTCCCCTTCCTAAAGACAATGATGAAATTGTGACATAACATTGCAGCTCTGTATAAATTAAGATACTCGCATTAGTCCACTGCAAATCTACTCAAAAAATAAAACCAACCACCCTCCAAAAAAAAAAAAAGCTAAACACCCTTTACTTGACCAAATCCAGTGGGTCTCTTCCAACCTGGTTGTTCTACTATTCTATGAAATAATGCCACTGATGAAATTACAGATCTCTGCTAGCGTCAACCAGGTCTAAATCCATCTTCACGCTGCCCTGTGCACTTTGGGAACACAAAATATGCTGGTTTAGCTCCTTCAGAATGGATGGCTTGCTCCTGTGTTCAGAAGATATACAGGGAAGTAAGAAGAATGCTGCTACATTTTTCGATCGCGTTAAGTGAAACCCCAACCCCCATAAATCACAGAGCAGCCTCGTGCCTCTTCCTTCAATTCCCAACTCTCCTCTGAAAGACATTTCAAATACCTTGCTAATTTAACACACCGAAAGCAAGCAAATCAACTCGGCACTTGCAAGAACAGCCCGTTCTGTGTATGTGACCAGACCTGACCCTGCAGCTCCTGATCTCTGTGAAAATGCAAAGTGTCAACTGCACAATAATAAATAGAAAAATATATATTTAGGGAGAAGCATTGTAAAAAGGAAGGGAATTATCAAAATGGATTCATATCCATCTGGAATGATTTTAATACAAAATGCCCGGCAAATCTCCCTGCACTGCTGACAAATCACCAGCTGAGGTAAATCCCAGATAATGAAACATTGTAAGAAAGGCTCTATTTAATAATTTAGTCCCTGTCAAGGAGTTTGTATTGATTCTTGTTTTCAGCACAGGGAGAGAATGTTATCTCCAGCCTTACTGCTCAGTGACAGCATCAGCGAATTTAATCACTGTGCAGCTCCTGCCATGCAATCCTTAAACTGTCACCTCTGATTCTTCATCATTCCCTGCTACTTCGTTCCGAGCCCCCATGCCCACATTTTCATACTCATCTCCCACCCCACACGTGCTCCGCTGTAATCACAGAGGCATTTCAATCTGCTTCACATTAAACATAAAAGCCAACCTCATTTGCAGACTAAATTTTTTATTTTAAATAATTCAGCACTCCTTCACATGTCTCATCTGTCTGCCTCTATTAGCAAGCCCGCTCCGTACCTTAATAGCAACCTTTTCCATGCTGAAGGCAGGATTAAGCAATCACGGGACAGCAGTTCTAGCAAAGGTTTGGAGGAGAAAGAAAATCTTTCAGCCCTGTCTCGGCTGTAGAAAGGGAGATGAATCTGGAGAAGCAAGAATCTATATTAATCAGCATTTTTTCCACACCAAAAGGGAAAGGTCACACTGCCTCCTAACTGGCCAGGAAAAATTACCCACAAATTAATTCAGCTGTAGCTCAGGAACAGAGCATCAATTCATCTACAAACAGAAAGAGGCTTTTAAATACATAAACGCTTGTGGCTACAGAAACCTCACCCATATTTGCATTCAAAAACACCAGCTCCTCTAAAAGCAGGAGAAGAACAGATGTAATTTTAACATGTTTGCTAAAATGCAAGGCCATATGCAGGGAAAATGCAAAGGAGAGGAAGCATACTCTGCATAATATAGAAAAACAGATTTCTTTCCATTTTTCCTTTGATTCCAGGTGAGATGCAATACTCTCTGTGTTATAATCCTTCAGATCACAGCAAAATGATCCCATAGGCCCACACAGCCAAGGTCATCATACGCAGATTTTCTATTACAGGGCACTAGCGGCATTTCACAACTGTCTTTTTATGCACTTCTGCCTTTCCATCCAGACTATAAATTGTTACAAGGCCCTGGGGCAATCCAGCTGTGTGCTCCATTCAAATCAGGCTTCAAGGAGAACGCGCCACAGTCGAGATGCTTCAGTCAGGTAAACAGACAGGCACAAAGGGCAGCCACATTACAGTTAATAACATTTCCTTTAACACGGCAAATTCACCATTTCTGTGTTTGTAAGCTCCTCTCGCATGCCCAGAGTCAGAGTGTAACCATTTAGCATTTTAAATAGAGCGTCAAATTAAGTCAAAATACGAACCGTCACAAACACGCTGCTGAAACCCATTTGCTGGTGCGTTCTGTCTCTCGCTGGCAAAAGAGAAATAACCCCAAATCTCCAGTTGAAGACTGTATCGAACACTGGAAATTCATACCAAGAAAGGTTTAACTGACAGGCTTAGAGGGCAGATTTGCAAGACGTATTGTATTTGTATAGATTAGCTGAGATATCCTGCTATTTCCAGCACTTCCTTTGGCTGCCCTTTATCCCCCCCGGTGGCTTTGTTGTTCTTGATTACTTTACCTCTCACTTCATCTCTCCTTGTTACATGTAAACGCACCAGACCTCTTTCAACTTGGAAGTTTAGTTGGAATTGCTTTGGTTGCACTGAATTAATCAGAAATTTATATTCCAAACATTCCAAAGTGCAATGCTCCATGACCTGCTACATTTTACAATCAGTAGGTTAAAACTTAGGGAAATTCTGCTTTATGCTTTGTATCTTCCTCCCAAAACACTAAAATTCAGTAATCTTATTTTATTACTGATCTCTGCATACAGATAAACATATTTCCAATATCCACGGCTCTTTACCACTTTTGATATTTAAATTGAAACAAGTAATCAAAGCTGGATACGCTCATTCGAGGTGCATCGCATAATTAATATATTCATATCTGAAATGCAATTACTACTGTTGCATCACACATTTAAGGCAACAACTGGCCATCTAAAGTGAGGAGAAGAGTCTTAATGGGATAAAACTACCATGGAACTGATACTGCAGGTTTGTTTTGTTCAAATCCATCAAAGTTGCTGTTGCTGCCCCTGAGGGATGTAAAGGGCTTGGAACCAAGTGTCCGCAGCTCTGCTCCTCTGCAAAGAGATGGAAATGTTTCCCTGTATTCTACCAGACTGGAAAGAATCCTCCTGTGGGACTTCTCCCTCAGATTTTATCACAGAGCTCTCCCTAAAGTTCCTGTAACTTGGGGCGGGGGGGGGCCTCTCTGGAAGACCCACCGAACACAAATTATCCAACCCTCAGGCTGCACAAGGGGAGGTTTAGATTGGACATTAGGAAAAACTCCTTCACCAAAAGGGTTATCCACCATAGGAAAAGGTGCCCAGGGAAGCAGTGGAGACTCCATGCCTGGAGGGGTTCAAAAGGCCTGCAGATGTGGCATGAAAAACCATCACTATCACCTCCTATGCTTGAACTGCCCCTAGAACTACAGGAAGCACAGGGGAAGACACCCACATCGAGCCAAAAAACTCTGAACTTATGACAGCCAACATGATAATGTACTTAATTAGCAGGCGACATTTCAAAGCTGTTGACTTTAGCTTCCCTGCTTCACTTGACATATTTAGCTGACGGCAAAACAAGACTATTTTCCTGTTGATACCTCACACTAGGAAAGAAATAGAGTGTCTTTTCCACTGTACATCTTTCCTTTCCCCCAGTAGTAAAAAAAAATCAAGTGACAGACAGACTGAAGATTCACTCGTGCTATCATGATCAGCACCAAAGGGGGTTTGGGTTTTGGCATTTTTACAAGTTCCTTTTATGCACGGTGTGTCAGCTAGAAAGAAAAAAAATCTAACAGAGAAATTTAAGAACTCTGAGCAGGCAAAAGTAACCAGAAAGCAATAACACTATTTCCATGTGAAACGACGTGCAAAATCATGAGCAGTCCTGGTGCCATGTCCTTTGCCTGCAGAAAACATGAGCAAATAGAAACCGCTCAAAAGAAGACAAGAAAAGGTATTAAAACATACTACAAGACACTTCCACATAGTTCTGCAGACAGCTTTAACGCGCTGTACAAGACCAATGCTGACAACAGAAGCTTCAGCTTTTGTTGCTAATATCCTGAGCAATTAATGCAACCCAGCAGGAACTTATTGCCCAGAACAGCAGCTCTCACATTGCAATTCCAGTCAGACACAGAAGCACCTGCTGATGTACGAGAGGAGCACAACTGTGGCTTAACCCATTGCTAGGACCTGGGAACAAGGCATCCAACAACTCCTTTAAGGAAAAAGGCAGAGATGAGGGAGTATGACCGTGCTCAGCAGTGCCCAGCATCACTCCCAACACTGATACTGAAGAAAGGCCACACATTCTCCTTCATTAAGGTCTCACAAAAAAAAGGAGTAAAATTGAAGACACAAATCAGAAAAGGCTCAGAAAAGGAAGATCTATCCTGACAGCAAGAAAAAGTGGGTGATCTCCATCTGCTGACTGCACATTGACAAGGTGGACAGTTTGATACAGACCTAAAACTTCCACTAACCAACAGCAACAAGATGATCAGCAGAAACTGTTACCTTTTCCAAATAACCTGCTCACGCTACCTCAAAGCACCGCAAAATCCAGGAAAAGCACGGATGCCCTTGGTGAAGAGAAGCAACAAGTGGTTACTGGTCAGCTACAGCACACTGGGACAGAACACGGGTAACCTTGGGGCAAAGCACAACTCCAACTAATTTGTCCTTGCACAAGTCCCCAACTTTTCATTTTTAAAGGATATAGTCTCAAAGCATTCTTAGATGTAACTTTATATTTCTCCAAATTAACACAGACTTGTCATATAGATCCAGACTCTCTTTGCAGCCCTATCAGTTCACCCGTCAGCTGAGATCGCAGGCTACCACAACTCAGCCCACACACTCCATTTACGCAGCTGTGCTATATAGAGCTAGACGTAAAGACACAGCCAGATTTAGCTTCCCAGGAAAACCTTAACTCACTGAGCCACAATTTCCCAAAAGCACTCAAAGTTCCTATTTCTGTGGATTACAAAACCATATAACAAGACAGACTTCACTTCGAACTCTACAGCCCAGTCCACTAGGTCTACACTGAGGACAGATCACTGCCTAAATGGCAAAGCAGCTACTCTTTCCGCAGTTAAAGGTGCACTCAGAAGGAGCAAGGAGCTACAGGAAGAGGTCCAGACTAAGAATTACTGCCACCTCAGTGGAGAATGGGGCAGGGAAAAGGAGGAGGAGGAGGAGATGTGAAAAGTTTCCTTACCAGTTTGAAGTCTTGAATGCTGCAGATGAAATACGGGGTATTCGGCCGGCGACTTTCAATATATACGCAATCTTTAAAAACAAAAGATTTTACAATAATGGAAATTAACTTCTGTTCCTCCAAGACAGAACATAAAACCAGGATAAATTTTAAAAAAAACCAAACAGCTTAAGCTTAGAAAGAGCCACCATTTCATTTGCATAACATGTAATTTATTCCAAGTGTTATCTAAAAATAGAAACTAAGATACTTTATGATGATAAGGGAATTAACTGCATAAAAATTAACTTGGATCTGAATAGACATTTTGCTAGAAAAACAATAAGAAGCGATATTAGACCATTCTGAACGTAGTTAATAATAATGACTGGGTCGCAACCTATGAACCAGATCAAAATAAGACAGGAAAGTAATCAGCTCTTTTGTGGTTAGCCTGCTATTAAGAACCTGGCACTAACATATTTTCTCTTCTAATTGTGAAGAAAACCAAGGCAACCAATCATAGCTGAAATGCAGCAAACTAAATTAGATTTACCCCAGGGAAGGACTGGGCTTTCTCAAATTACATTTGACATGACAGAAGCCGAGTAATTATTTTTGTTTGCTTTTGACAACTGGACTCCAGGAGGTTGCTGTAAAATAAGGTCTGTTGTATTTGAATAGTCTTGGCAATAAACACAACAAAAGCAGTGCCTCTGAATAAAATTACAGCAAGGATGGGAAAGAAGTGCCTGATTAACGATAACGAGCTTAGAAAGCAGGAAATTCACCCACAGCTTGCTAGAAGGCAAAGATGAACTCCCAAAGCCCAACAAGCATTTAAAGGACAGACAGTGTGCTCTCCTTCTATATTCAGATAGACAACTGCTGCTCCAGAGACAGAAGAGACAAACACCAACTATTATATTCTCCATGAACCTATTTATTTTCCTGCAGAAAAATATCAGTCTTAGAGTTTCATAAGACGCGTTTCAAAAGACAACAAGTACCCTGCTTCACGCCTTATCAAATCCACAAGTTTTTCAAGACAATCTTTTTTCTAGTTCCTATGCTCCACAAAGAGCACTCCTAAGGGTGCAGCGTCACTGTTGACAGCAATCAAACATCTTTCTTCCGAAAGAATAAAGAAATCCTTCATTAATCATTTGAAACCCAAGCTGTACTCAGGAATTCCCTCATCATCCAGAGTAAACCCAAAAATTAATATAAAAGAAAGAAATTTAGTAGCTGTTTAGTGTTTAGGACTGCTAGGAACTGCAGAAAGTCTTAGTGGTTGTATCAAACATAGCTGGAATGAGCCAGGCGTTTCAAGCCTACAGCCCTTCAGTGATAGGTGCCAGAATTACATGGTTGTGCATCTGATTTTCCATGTAGCAGCAGCACAATCTCCTCTTCTAACGAGAGGTACAGGTGTACAGTACCCATCTTCATTAGTCTCAGTAACTGATGTTATGCCAGGATCAAAGCAACTTGGCTGGCAAACCAAGCTCTACGCACGGTTAGCACCTTCCCCCAAATTCTGCTGTGTACTTCCACCCTCTATAATGTGATGAACAAAACGTTTCAGGAGTCTCAAGAGAAGTATCAGTTTCATAGATGTAAAATGCACTGAAATCTCAGAGTTTCTTCTTTTTTGGTAAGAAAATAATGATAAAGAGTTGTACGTAACAACCCTCAGTAGCTCAGTAGGATCACGAAGAATTACATCCACTCATTTCAAGTGCAACTTGCCTTTTCCAAACGACCAATTTCAAGATGTGTGTTGCCTCGCTAGGATAGCAGCAGCTGTTGCAACAGCACAGAGATGGGCATTTTAAAAGCCTGAAATACCATCAACGCCAGAAGAGCTGTAATCTATTTGACTTGTAACTCACACTGAGATAGCATTTTTCATCCAAAATCCTGAAAATCCCACAGAAGCTATTAAGTCTGTCTCTCTGCGGAGGCAGGAATGAATCCTTGCACCAAGTGAATACCCCTTGCATCGATACAATAGGATTCAAATCAGTCTGTTCCAAAGCTATAGCAATCTAACCACATCAAAGTACTCCTGCACCACGCTGCTATCCCAGACTTCCTTGGATATCATTTCATTTAGACACTCTACTCACTCCAACCAGCTGCCTGCTTGCCCAGGTGATCCACTTACATGATGTTCCACCACCCATTTGAGGCAGTTCTGCAGGATTTGCTGGGTTACGTGTACAAAAAGCTGCAAAATTTCAGATACAGGACACACCCCAACCTGCAAAGTGGTTTCCTTTCTTAAAATCTGATTTGCAAGCATCGTTTTTCCAGAGCGCTCAGGCAGCGCGCAGAGTAAACAGCTAAGCATCCCTCTGAAATGGTTGACATGAGAATCTGGCATCCACTATGGATAAAGCAAACATGTTTACTGAGGGTATATTGCATTTAAAGGAAGGCGCCGCTGGCTGCCTGCCAGGATTTAAAACAAAGATGACATCCAGTTAAGATGTCTCCAAAGCAATAGAGGCCATACAGATAAGAAAACAAGTTAATCCAGGTACAAAAGCAATGTCGTGAGCACCAGAAACTGGAAAAATGCCAAGAGGAGAACATTTATAGATGCGCTCGCATTAACCGCTCAAAACTCGCCATCGAGAGCAATTACTTGCATTTAGCAGAAATCCAAACTACGGCCACGTTATTTTGAAGAACAGATTCCAGATGGACCCAAGCAACAAAGAAAACCTGTGTATCATTTTTCTACTGTAAGAAAAACACTCACGTAAAAGGCAGAATAGCCTCTCCCTCCCCCCAGCACACTGGAAGGCACCACTGCAGCCTTTTTTGTGTGTATTTCTGGAGCACTTTTATCCCTGTAATTTTTCACTCGGTGAAAAATCAGCAAAAACCAAAGATTCCTGTAAAGTAAGCTATAAGATGAAATACAGCAAACAAACCCTGTTGCTTTGAACATCCTTACATGCTTGAAGTGTAAGTAAATTTCTTTTCTTGAAGGACAGTTACCCTGCATGTGTCAATAAAGCAAGAATGACCACAAAGCCAGTAACCCCAGAGGAAATGAGCGTGCCATAAATTCACTTTCTGGCTTTCTCTACAGCGAGATAACACCCACATGTCACCTCCAAGGGCCACCTCAGGCAAGTTAACCATCTGAGCTGTTACACCACCGAGTTTACTGGTGACAAACCAGCAACTACCCAACAGAAAAAAAAAACAATTTAAAAAAAACTTTCCATAACCTTTGCCACTACAATGGCAAAATGAAGTAGAAATCTTAAGATTGTTGCCCAGCTAGTAGGACCTTCTGCCTGACTCCAGTCATGAGTGCATCTCCTTCCTTCCCTGTTCCGTGTAAAACGTCCCACTGGAGATGAAGCATTTCTACAACACATGGTAGAGCATCATTACGCCTTTGGGCTTGTGATAGTCACCAGATGTGCCCTAGTTCTGAAGGGATACATTAATATTCCCACATTAAAAGCTGCTTTAAAAAATAGAGCTTCAATAATGGACTTAAAGATCTTTGTGGGGGAAAAAAAAGCCAACCACCTCACTTTTCTGAGCACCCAAACCTTTATCAGCTCAAAACCTGCAGTTTATGTCGTAGCCATTCTCACAATTCCTGTTTTACCAAATGAGTCAATCCTGCATTATTCAAGAAACAAAGCCTTAGGCTGTCTGCACACTTCCACGGGAAAGATACTCCTTGAAAGTCATGATCAAGAAACTGTCCACAACCCACCACCACCACTTCAACAGCCTCAAGCTTAGACTTCACAGCACAACTGTAAGCAACTAGAGTTCCAACCTCCACGCATTTTCTGGTTTGACATCCCAGGATCTTGCTGGATTATGTATTCTTCCCCTCCACATGCTTTCCTTCAGCTATTCTGTATTAGAGGTTCTGATAAATAAAACAGCTGACGTGTAAAAACCACTCTTCCTAACAATCCAGGTATAACTTAGGGGAGGTCATAAGGTGCAGAGTTTGAATGGTTCATGCAGCAACTCCTACATCGACAACACCTACCAGATCAATCACCACACTCATGGAACTGGTACTAACGTAAGCTCTATATCCAACCAATCAGCATGTTAAAAATCAAACTCCAGATTTACTTATCCCTACAGCACACGTGTACACTCCAGTTGTTTCTAACATTACAGACATACAAGCACTGCTCCTTGCAACACACTAAGTCTGCAGATTCAGCTGCACCAGAGCAGAAATGTGTGATGGATCCGAGACTAAAAGATAATTGTCCAGGCAAGCCCTACCTAACAGGTTCATTTCATCAGAACCATCCTGGATTTAAAAAAAAAGGGGGAAAAATCCACTTGTTTATCAAGATGGACCCCAATTCTCTGGGAGACAGATAATTTTATTTATAGACTCTACAGAGCCACATACGATGAACTGAAAGGAGGGGAAAGAGACAGACTCTCTATGTGTTGTAGATCCATGTATATCGTGAATACAAGCTGTTGGGCAGGCAAATAACTAAAGGATATTTGCATCCCAGAATTAAAGGATCTTTACACCTCTCCATTCTGGTGTCTAATGTTAAACGGCTTAACTGTCCTAGTGCCCTCTGCTAAGCAGCAAAGCAGCACAAACCACCCCCCAGAAGAGCCGAAAACAAGCACGTCAGCGGCCACAGATCGTTAATAACCAAGTAGGGCTTTTCGGAGGGTTCGAAAAATATTTGCAACATTCAGTGAATTCTAAATGTTGAAATCTGAATTCTTCAACACAGGAAAATGATCAAACCCTTGAAAGGGTCAGAAATGGAGTCAGACCTTTAACTACAGCAACACGCCTGGCATGATGGTTCAGTATCAGTAGAAAGACAGGCAGGAATGCATTGGGAGTGACAAACCCCTGGTTTGAACCAGGATGAGATCACCCCTGGCAGGCAGGGAGCGATACAGCCGCCTTCTCTTCTCCCCCATATGGCCGACAACAAGCAAATTGCCAGTCTGGTCTCTGAGTGTCCCTTCCTGCTGAGCGGATTTCAAGCAACGCTGCTGGCTCCTTGTCAGAAAACAACGTGCTAGAGCCCTGCTCTGCAATAAACGGTTCAACCAATTTGCTGTTGTTCATTGGAAACTCACAGGAGCATTCCTGATGCCTGCACTATAGCTCTTATTTGGCAAATGATTTTACTATAAACTGGTATCATAGCGAATCCATTTTCTTTAAGGGGTTTTTGCTGCTGTTTAATGGACTGTCAGTATAATTTAGATTTCATCTATTTAAACTCATTCAAGCCTGGCTCCTGATTGTACAATAAATGGAACATATTTCTATTCAAGAAAATTAATGACAGCTAATTGTAGTCCGCAGCTCCCAATTTTATAAAAGCGGCTGCTCTGCAGTTCAGGCGCTCGGCTACAGCATTTCCCACACCAATTATTTCTCTGCACTTCTCATGCGTGCCCACACCACTACAGCTCTTGTAAGGTGCATTCAGACACACTTTGTCAACAATTTTGATACAACATCTTGTAACAAGCAGTGTTACCAAAAAAATGCCACAATGAAAGCCAAGACTGTGTAGATGCTGAGCCTCTAACTCAAGCTCGTTAGTGTCCTTCTGTCTTAGAACTGTTTTTCTTTTTCAATTAAACACATGAAAAGGGAGGCAGGGTGGGAATAAGATGCAGACCACTATAAAATAATTAAATAGCCAGGCTGAGACCTCCTTCTTCAGTAACAGACAAGCTTTACTGCACGCACTCCATTTAAAACACTCTCCCCTGATCTTTTAAGGTTACAAACTTTGAGTAAAGGTGTCATGTTTGCTCCTAACACTCCTCTGATATTTCACAAATGCCTGGGCAGCTGCTGTCTCTCAAACCTGACCTGGACGCACTTCAGTTGCTCTGCAGGGCCACGCTCATTTCTAAAGTACTGGGGAAGATGAAAGATGAGCAGCACCACAAACGTACCACACCGCTACAGTACCTCACTTCTTGACGTCTCCTTAGTTTTGTTTCTATTAAAAATTCCTTAATGTGCAAATTACAAAACACTTGAAGAACAACAGCTACAGATAATTTCTGAGGCCTCAAACGCAAGCATTAGTAACAAGCCATGGGCAGGGACTCCTCCCACTAGATCAGGCTGCTCAAGCCCCATCCAACCTGGCCTTCAACATCTCCAGGGATAAGGAAGCCACAACTTCCCTGGAGTTGGCCCATGAAACTATACTCAATGTGGAAACCGGCGTCTTGACACGGTTTTAAATCCTTTTACTGGACCATGCATAATCGTAACTCTGGGCTCTAGTAGGCGAAACAAGCACACCAAAAGGACTTGAAAAAGATAATTCTTCTATTCCCAAGCCCACCACAGACACCAAATGGTTGCATAACTTCTCTCTTGTGGTTACCCTGTGGATAATTACAGAGCAACACTCTACAAAACCTCATCAAAATAGGGATGGGCTTTATTTGTGTAGCCCTCAACTAGAAAAATATTACAGTCATTACTGCTTCCCTAGCAACTGCTCCATCACTTTATCTTCCCGATTAAATAAATGGACAGGGTAACCCATTTTTTAAGCTGTCAGTAGAGCCCTGAACAGTAACACATGTTCAGAAGGGGGAAACTAAATGTGTTGCTCGGGCGAGGATGATTTTCACAGAACATTATTTCAAACACTGCAGTCTGCGACTTCCCAGCCTGCTGTGATGCAAACACAGACACTTCTGTCAGGTAAGAGATGTGATATTCTCCCTAGTGTCTACTAACCTGACACCCACCTACCTGAACATATCTAGCAGCACTGAAAAAAGTATCTGTGTTTTAAGAAAACATGTATTTTATTAAAAGAAAAATATTTCCTATTGCTTGTTTTATATCAAACAAAGCAGAGCAGCAGCTATGAAGCTGATCTTACAGCAGACGTGTATTTACTTTATACAATACTGGTATGTTACCCTTTTCCCTTCATTTCAAAGCATGATGATCATGCCAGTACGCCAGTCAGCTGCTTAAATAAGAAATGCCCATCTCAGAATAAAAAAGCAAAGCTTTCCCTCACTATTAAGGAAAAAAAGATATGTAAAATCACCACAGTAAAGATACAAACACATATTTTCCAGACAGAGAAAAACAAGTATGCTTAACATTTGGACATATTTCTTTCCTAAACTAACAATACAAATGAAGAAGTCTCAAATCTATCTCACAACTCCTTTTATAGGAGGGCTTCTGATTGTTTTTGCTTTAAATATCTGTGCTGCTTTTGGCAGAAGCCCTTTCTGGTCTTTGAAGACAAAAGATGACTGCACAGACCCACTCTTCCTGCCAATGCTGAAACAAAGCAAAAGTATTTCCATTTGTAGCTCAATTTGCTCAAGATGCGTCTTTAGAGCAATACATTCTCTGCTACCGGATGCTGTTAATACAAAACTATCTCTTTGGGGCAAAAGGAAAACCAAATAGGCTGCCCAAAAATGTATGATATTACAGGAATATGTAATTCAATGACCCATTAGAAGATATCAAAAAATATCCAGTTATAGACATAAACACTTCCTCAGCAGAGCTCATCAAGCAGTACCATGAAAACACAGATAATTGCTAAAGGAGGACTTATTTTCAGCAATTCTCAAGCTGTATTTATTTAGCCTCTTGCATTTTCTGTTCCCCCTGGACACAATAACCAACAGCAGCTTCACTGTAATGCACTCTTCTCTCAGCCTGCTCAGCTGGGGCACTGAGGGCAAACCTGCAGAGAAACACCTCCTTCACCTATGAACCTCCCTCTCCATCCCCCTCAAACATCTTTACAAGATCTTTTCGCACAACCTGTGTTCTAAAACGAAGCAGAAAAGGTCAGTCCTGGGATCAAACTCCAACAGATTAAATTCTACTCCCTCCCTTCCCCGGTTTATCAAAAAAAAATCTCCTTCTGGCAAACTCCTGTGAGACCTGAGAGGCTGCAGCGCTGCTCCTAGTACAGGAGCTAAAATGAGGGTTTATTTACTGCTTACACAGGCGTTGCCGTTATAATCAGCCACACACTCCTCTATCTAATGGTCCATGACAGACATGGGAACTTCACAGAGCAAAAGAAAAAGGGCTGATAATTCAAACACTGGAAGCACAAACTATTTTCACTGATATAAATTGAGGACAGGCCATGAACAACAGCTGAACCTCCACCTGCACTGCGTGAAAAGCACCATTTCAAGGAATTGTTTCCCCTCAATCTATTTTTTCCACAGTTGCTTCCCACTCACCGTGTTTATATTTCAAGATTTCCATCTGCCCAATCTCCCCCAGCACGGTGCACTCCCCACCCAGGACTAGTGTTTGCCCAGGTTAAAAATCTTTCTCCATTTCATATCCTCTGCAAAAAGAATTCCCCCAGGCAGCCTGCAGAGCTGCTCCTGCCTGTGTTCCACTGTACCCATGGCAGTCAAAGCACAAACTGTCAACGAGAGCCATTGTAGTCACACAATTACAGCAGAAAGTGCTCGTGTGAAGTTTCACATGCATCCTATAACAGTTCCAAACCACCACAGCTTCACAAGGTCTTTGTATTCCGCATTACAGGCTTCTCAGGGAACATTATGAAGATTTTAGAACACAGTATATGAGCCCAATACAAAAAAAACAAGACTGTGCTTGTAACTGTCTTAAATAAATTAAGAAAATCAACTCCAATCACCTTCACAATCATTCCCTTCTGAGCTGAGACAGAGCCACACACAGAGCTGCCAGTGCTCATAGAATCCACAGATCATTTTCTGAATATGAGCTAATTTCAAGTCTGAGGCTTTGGAGGGATGAGAACAGGGGAAAAATACACATCTCCATGATAAACTTGGTCAATCCACGCAACAGGGACACAAAACAGTCTGTCCAAAGACCTCCTAAAATTAAAATATACAGCTGAAAAAAGAATTTAGTTGCATTTCCTCCTTCTGTCCAAGTACAAAACTCAAATTTTAAATCTTCCCAAAGAAGAATTAACTTTTTCCCCTACCAACTTTTTAGCAGCCTAAAAATCCCTTGTTGAAACTTCAAGGTTTATAGTAAAAAAAAAAAAAAATCATGTTCGCATTATACGTATTTAATTCTGGCACAGCCGCCTTCCTTAGCTGGTAAAGCTGTCAGAAGGAATAGAGGGCAGCACCTAGAAGAATGACAAACACACGGGTCAATGTCAATACGAGCCCGTCACCACCAGAGCATGAGCCAAGCGCCTGCATTTCAAACCGCACCAACGTTCAACCCAGAGACCAGCAGAGCACATAGTGACACAGAGAAGGGAAGCACTTTGGCTTGGGGTTTGTTTATGTGTATTTTTATAAAGCTGATGGAGATTTCTAGACTAAAACAACCACATCAGCCATTTCCTCAGTTACAACACTGCAAAACACCTCAGCACAGTCATAATAAAATGAATGTTTAATTTACAACATCAACAACTAAAGCTTGGAAATTTGGAAGCCCTAACACCTGTTCACTAACTGAACTGGCACTGGATTTTAAGACAGGGAGAAGAAGTCTTAGTCTGACCAGATCTTGGGTAAACACAGTTCTGGTTACACTGGGATTGGAGCTCCACTGGCCACACTCCATGGGACGGAATTGGAATGTCAGACCCCCAGATTCACACCAGAGATCATAGAATCATAGAATAACCAGGTTGGAAGAGACCCACCGGATCATCAAGTCCAACCATTCCCATCAAACACTAAACCATGTCCCTTGGTATCTCATCCACCCGTCCCTTAAACCCCTCCAGGGAAAGTGACTCAACCCCCTCCCTGGGCAGCCTGTTCCAGTGCCCAATGACCCTTTCTGTGAAAAATTTTTTCCTAATGTCCAGCCTGAACCTCCCCTGGCAGAGCTCGAGGCCATTCCCTCTTGTCCTGCCCCCCGTCACTTGGGATGTCTGACCATCTCTGTTATTGTGATAGTTCAACAACCCAACACGCACAGGCTTCCAACCTCAGTCACTGAAGACTGCGGAACTATTTCACAGCCTAGGGAGTGCTCGCTTTGAAAAATGGCCACATACAGATCACATCGAAGTGAAAAGTACGTAAGATCTCACTTTGATGCACTTGGTGACAACTGAGCAGCAGCGTTTCACAACAGCGCATCCAACCTGCAAATTCTGTTTCTCTCTCCTTCTCCAATGCCTCTCCGGGTAATAACTCGTGGAGGCACAGGTCCTCCTGAACAGCACTCAGGGACACAAACCTAACAGAACCGCAAAGTGACACCAATCTATAAATCCAGAGAAGTCAGTAGTTGACTGTGGTTATATTTTCCAGTAGTAATTATCTCACTTTCATCCTAGTGACAGTGATTTTCCATACTTTAAAAAAAAAAAAGACAGCTAAACCCCAAAATCCCACAGCTGCCCCATAGAGTGACTGCCTAAACCATCTCCAAGTGCAGACACACTCCTGCTTCTTCGTATACTAGGCCAGATGTTCCAGGATCCACATGAAGCTAATTCTGCCTCTTTCCCTGCACTATATCAAATCACACTTCTCATATCTAACACTCTGCACCTCTTCCAGCTTCACACAGCTCTTACACCACCTACAACAGAGGCTCTCAGGCGAGCTGCCCCAAAGCCATCTGCTAGAACTATGAATTCCTCTAATGCACTACTCTCCCTGCAGAAACATTTCACCTTGTGTTACCTCACGCTCATTCCTCTTGCTGATGTGCTGTTTATATAGTTACTGATGTCACCGCAGAAACGGATCCTCATAAATCCTTTAAATACCTGCAGATCCATTTAAATGTTTCTACGTAGGCAGAGCAAACACTGTCCTTATCTCCAGGTGACAAAGTCATCTGTTCTCCCAGGCCTCCAAGTCAACTCAAGACTTACATCCAACGAAGTTTTTCCATTCAAGGTGCCACCGTGATGGCATTTCAGCAGTCTGCTCAGGAGCAACAATGTCCTCAGTATGAAGTTCTGTGGCTTTAACACAGTAAAGCCCTGTCCTGACTTGCTGATCAGACTGACGATGAGCAGGGACAGGGACCACACAGCTTTCTCCAGCAAGGAGAGTAATCAGGAGCTCAGAGAACAAAAATTATATCATGGCAATAGCTGCATCCACATAACCAGCAGTTATTTTGATGCAGATATTCCTGCGAACACAGCAGTTCCAGCAGTCACAGAGGTCACAGCCAGTGTAGACATCAATGAAGATGGAAACTGAACTTGGAGCACCAGCAACTTGATCCTAAGAGCAGCAACACTGAGACCGAGTGGGACATTAAGAGAAGAGCGTCCCCAGAAGACTTCTCACTTATAGAGTGTGATGTTCATGGTATGGAATACTTCTATTGGCCAGTTTGGATCAGCTGTCCCGGCTCTGCTCCTCCAAGCTCCACATACCTGCTTACTTATAAAACACAGGAACCTTGAAAGACTCCTTTGTTTCCTAGCAGCAATTAAAAACATCAGTATTTTTCATCATTCCTATACTAAAATCTAGAGAAACAGCAGTTCCTGGGAAGAAAAATTAATTCTCTCCCAGTCAAGCATAAAACAATGTGGTTATCAACATTTTACACGAGCTGGATCCAAAATGCAGCACTTGCTGAGAAGATCATCATCAACTCTATCCAAGCCAACTCTGTGCCAGTCGAAACCAGGACACCTAACTTTCACTACACAAGCCAGAAACTTCAAGTTACTGACAGCACTATTTGCTTTCCATCACGTCGCACTCTTCCTCTTCCAGCTAGGCAAGTCATTGTCTTAACCACGTACCCAAAGCACGGCCTGCACACAAGCTGCTCACACCCTTGGCAGTGTCTGGAGCTGCCCTACACACGGAAAAAGCCTGGCCAGCTGCTCCAAAAGCATCTTAAGACACACAAATCAGTACAACACATTGAGAGCCGCCTGACTGACAGCACTTCTGTACCTTCTCCTATATGGAAAATCCTACACAGAGACCAATTGTCTAACCCAAACAACAGATGTAGTTACCAAGTCTGGTTCATACCACCGAGAATCAAAACAGTCAGAATTGTTCTCAGTCTGAAAGTGGAAAAAAAGAAGTACAGAAACCCATCTATAAAACAAGGTGACCACTTTCAGAGTGCATCTGATCCGAGGCATGTATTAACCACACCACACATGCATACAAGGGAAATCCAGCCTTCAAACCATGCTGGATTCTAGGAAAAGCCACTAGGACTGAAAACAGATGGAAATTCAGAAATTATCTAACTGAATCTAAAAGGACAAGAAAAACATCTCAAGTCTGGGTGCAACCACCTTGTACCATCACTACTTTATGGTAAGGACACTCATGAGCAAATATGAACACACACTGTACAATAAAAATTTATGTGCTACCACAACAGTCATGTTGACGAAAGCGAAGTAAGAACTGGGAGAGAAAAAGAAGAAAACAAACCCAGCAGATGAGTCTGGGAAGAAAACGTGAGGGAGGCTGTGGAAGCCGAGGACAGATGGGGAAGTGGGACAACAAGCTTTTAGCACAGGCCTATGCGATTTGCAACGAAGAAGAGAAGATTAATTGCACGGTGTTGTCTAAGCTCTACTCAATAAATTTTAATACATGGTTTAAAGCTATGCATACATTCATTATATCTATGCAAATTAAGAGCAGTATTTATATAGTAACAATGTAGTGTAACCTTTCATTTGAAAAATTCCAATGATCTTGATTACCTATTTATTTACAGTTTATTTGCTATTAATCAAGTAGAGCTGAGCTCAGCACAGGGGAAAAAAGCAATATTAAGTGTTGGATTAAGTACTGTACAGCAACGGGGTAAACACAGAATGAGATTTTAACCTTCACAAAAAGAAAATGCAGACCTTGAGCATTCAGCTGTATCAGATAAGAGTATTTAAGAGTGTCAAATGAACAGAAACTATTTCCTTTCCTTAAAGCCTAGAAGATGCAAGTGGAACACAGCTACTCATTCTACACACACCTTCAATTTTCATCTTTCTAATCCTTGCTGTGCAAGTCTCATTAATTAAACTCTGTTAATCTCTCTTAAATTTTATGTAATCTCTATCCTCAGCTACATCTCCCTATTTGTAACCCAGTCGTAAGACAGAAGGCAAAGATTTTTCTCTGCAACTGAAGCTGAAACTGCATTAGAATATATTACACACCGGAATGTGCATTCTAGATCTCACTCCTGTTAAGAAATTATGTTTTAAATAAAATTCAAAAATGGGTATAAAAAGAGAAATGAGCCAATTAAGGCTTCAGCCAGGCCCGTGTCCCTCTGATAATGAACCAACGGGTAACGTGTGTTCTCAGTGCTCTCAAACAAGGACAGATGCCAGTTTAAAAAAAATCATAAGGAGGAAACTAAACAGAAACTGTTCAATGCCAGGATGCACGTCTTACGCTGATTACTACTAATAAAATGTTAAATTTAATAAGCAGATTTTTAAATGACATACCAGGTGTAAAATCTCAATTATCCTGAGTTCTGTGGCTTCCCTTGCTCGTTCACTAGATAATCTACTCCAGATGAGACACAACCCACCTTCTCTTCTGAATAAATACTCTCATGAAGAAGAGAGCTTAACCAATTCAAGCTCCCCACACCACCAGCACTTACAGGTTCTCTTCCCTTCTCTGGGAACTATCTGGCAAAGCTGCAAAATGTTTAACAACAGCTTAAACTATGTTTAATTCCTGCTGTTCTGCAAACACACCCCTATCCCAGTACGGCTACATCAGACGTGCTCCAAGCACTGCACCTACAGATAACGAGCGCTAAGGCTCCTCCATCCTGCTACACGACAAAATTGAGATCACAAACTGATTTTCCATCTCAATTTTAAGCAAAGCCTTCTTGTGAGACAGCCAGCGTATCGCATTGTGCTGCTGGGCCCACACAACAGCTGCTCTTAACAGATTCCAAATTATTTTTCATCTTCTGACACTGAAAATAACATTGCCACCAAAGCTGACGCTTGTGCAGGCTCCCTACTGCTACCGCTCAGCAACAAACAGTACTCAGCTACAAGCCCAGATCAAGAGAAAAACATCTTTTGAATGGCTGGAAATTATATTTGAAGTATTTCAGCAGACAACCTATTTGACAAACAGAACTAAAGTGGATACAAACTTGCGGCTTTCACATGGAAGAATGAATGCTGCACCTCCAAAACCAGGATTCCAGCCCATCTGTATCTGCAGCTGATGCCACCCACGTACACAAGGAGCACATTTAAGCGTTTACAGCAACTGCCACTGGGTAGAGTGCCTAAAACACCTACATCTGTATCCATACAATGAGATTTGAGTAACTGAGATATACGGCACCTCCTGGAAAAAAATCAGACAAGATTTTATCTCATTTGTTTCCATGGTTTTTAGTTTGGATCCATCTCTGTTTTGCTCCAGCAGTGGTACTACAGCACACTGATCATTTTACAGAAAAGTAATATAAAACTAGCAGAGCCCTTAAGCCAGCGCTTTGAACAGTGGAGCCAAACCTAACTACTCCTTGTGGTGGAACAAACAATTGCAATCAACACTTTCAAAATCCTCTTTAGATGAACCCAGAAATTTCTACTCAAAACTGAGGACCAGAGCTAACTGAATAACAGAATTTTCAGGAGCAATTTAATTTCAAGGAAGAAGTAGGCTGGCAGCAGCTACAGGTTAGATCTCAAAGCCTTTCATGGAATCCTAAAAACCTTACGTGAGCTTGGCAGTAATCAAGTAGCAAATCCAGAGCACATCACAAGCTTCTGCTTCTGTCCCCAGACCAGTCTAGACACTTGCTGGCACCAACAGCCAAGCTGCTGTGCGTAGGCATTCATCAGCTATTAATGAGAGGGGTGAAATCAATGGTGTAACAGGTATGAGATCACAGGTCACCCCATTTATATTGCACAGACAGAAGACAGAAGAGGAATTCCACAAAGAAACCGTAGACTGACAGAAGAACTTGTCCAGAAGTCAGACAACATCCCACCTAGTGAAATCTCTAGCTCAGCTCAGGTCTCCTTTCAAAGTCAGAGCAAAGCGCTCAGTGCTTCAGCCAATTTAGTTCTGAACTTCCCAAGGACAGAGATTCCGTATAACATGCAGATTATTAATGTAAAAGACAGAAAAAAGGGTGGCTCTTTTTTCAAAGAGGAGCTAAGTTCATTCCAACAAATGAGATATTACAAGATACACTCAAAAACTGCTGCATGTACTGTATTAACCTACAGTGGAAGCATGGCAACCTGCCCTTAGGACAATTATAATTTAAATTAACAGCTAGCACCCTGCTGTCTGCTGCAGCCAAGCGACCGGTAGCTCTGCTGCACAATTACTTTCAAAGGAAAAAAAACATAAGAGTTTCTTACCTCCAGGCCTGTAAACAACATCATCCTCTGTGATAAAGGATGTTATTTCACCGTTGTCTGTTCTCTCGTATCGGGACTTCTTCTTGGGGGGTTTCTTTTTGCTCTTCTTCGTGGACTCCTCTGTGGTGGCACTGTTGTTGTCATTGTCCTCGTCTTCGCTGTGGTCACTTTCCGCATAATTCTTGGCGCCTCCTTCCAACGTACAGCTCCGTCGAGGGCGTGAGTTCTCACTCTCCCTCACCTTGTCTCTCTTGTCTCGTTCCTTATCCCGGTCTCTATCCCTGTCCTTCTCTTTGTCTTTGTCTTTTTCTTTGTCCGCTGTCATGATTCGCCACGTGCCTTCTTCTGTCCTCTCACGGCTGGGCCTCCGTGAAAGGTAGACAGTGAGCCTGGGCTTCAGTCTTCTGAATTTCTCACTCAAATCCAGGAAAAATTCAACCACTCCAACAACCCCAGCGTTTTAAAAAGGTTCTTGAATGGGTAGAGGGGGAAGAAAGAGGGGAAAAGCCCATGTTAATATTCAAAATGCTTTCAATTTCTGAAAATAAACATTACAAACAAAGAAAACCCCACATCCTAAAGCAAATCAGTACACAAGACTACAAAACGCAAGGCGCCTTTTGAAGCATTTTGAAGAAATGATAACTTAAATGCTTTTAAAATGTTTGAAGGCTGTCTCCATCCTCCAAAGGGTCTCACAACTCCTTAAAAATTCTTTAGTTCACGACAGAACTATTACAACATCTGGGATGGGAAATGCCCACTGAGAACGTATTTCGTTTTACACCTGAATAAGAAGCACACCAGGGCAATAAAAACATTTAGGAAGGGACAAGTGGAAAAATGGAAGAGCCTACAACATTTTTTTTCCTCAAAGCAAATGAAGTCTAGCAAACGGCTGTGTCGTTTTCTGTCTCAACACTACCAGCAGCGGCTGCCCTACAAAGCCGGTACCGAGTAAAGAAAGCCATCTGCCACGCCAGGGCAATCTGTTGGGAAGTCTTCCCTCCACCCTGCTTTTCCAAAAATAGAGCTAACCTGTAATCCACCGATTAGAGGAATTAATTAATTGAAACCAACCCAAAGCAGCTACAAGTGCTCTAACAAAATCTGCTTTTCCACGTATCAAAATCACCACCTTTCATGCTTGCCTCGCCAACAACAGAGCACACAGAATTGGATTTTGTAAGTCATCACCCTCCTGCATTCAGGTTCCTGCTGGGAAACAGGAAGGGAAGAGATAATCTCACATTTTTTACTTCCCCAATCACCTAATCAATACTGTTAACATCAACTGCATCTTCTCATTCCTTCAACACAAGTTCAGGTTTGCTGTTACAAGAATGTTTACAAGCCTTTTAACACTGTTCATGAGCAGCAGCCTGAACAGTTACAGCTCCTACCCTACAAGAAGCGTAACAGTCCATTTTTCCCGTAAATAATCATGCAAGAATATCTCAGGATGGGTGCATCCAACACACAAAAGTAAGGTACTTTATTCCCTAGTTAACCAATTCAGGATAAAGCTGAATTTGCCCACATTCAGCTCCTACACTTTCAGGAAGCTGCAAGTTGAAATTAGTCCACTGCGTAGAATGGAAGTCAGGGACCTAAGAAGATTGAATGTTCAAGCATTAAGCATCATAAACCACATTAGAGAGGGAAAAGGGCTATTTTGATTTTTAAGAAGTCAGCTGAGCAGCCAGTGATCCTGTGCAGTTGAAGTTTTTTCACTCTCACATGAATCACAGACTACATCATCCTGTCCCTGTTGACGACTACTTCCAGCAATGGAAATTGCCAAAGAGACAAATTGCTTTTGCTGATACAATTCAGGCTGTGGCTTGAATCTCTCAGGCATTTCCTGAATGAACCCATCATCCAGGTAGGAAATGATTCTATTTGCTTTCTTCCGCATAGCAGCTGCCATCGTCCTGATAACCCACAAGGGGAATCCAATGAAACTCCAGTAGAGAAGACTACAATGAACCTGTCAGTTGCCAGAGAAGCTGCAGATAACAGCAACAGCAACGGTCTACGGGGACTCAATAAGAAAAGTCTTAAATTTCTAGAGGCTAAGAAATTCCCCAGTAGGAAGCTTGAAAGTTTTTTCTATTCTTGTAGATACAAAATACACTTTGGAGAGTAAATAACCTATTCATTTTGAATGAAAACTAATTGCTTTCCCAGGGCAGTCTAAAAATTAGAAGTAGTGGCATCTCAACCTATATACAAGAGATCTTTATGTGTTCTTTAGAGATCAGAAACGAAAGAATATAGGATACATCTAAACATTTTACTCAGTTTCCTCCAGGGACAGATACAATCCAGCCACATTTTACACTGGTGGTGTCTGTTTAGAAGCCAACATCATGTCACATACACAGTGATGTCCACACGACAGCGGGTAAACCACTTTACAGAAGTCCCACTCTCACTGCACATGCCGTCGCTCCATTTCTTCTATTTCCATCAACATTTTTTACAGGCATAGGCAAAACCAACTTGCAAGCTGGAAGAAATGCCCTCTACACAACCTGCCACAGAGCACAAGGAGAGAAGCCTCGAACGCTGACGGTTGCAGCTGCACAGCAAACTGACCAATTCCAGTTCTCACCGTAAACGAACATGACTGAACACTGCAGGACCTAAGAGAACTCTCCACGCAACTGCAGATTTGAGTCCCTGTTGTTTATCTCAGATTAAACACAAAGTACTTCAGTGTTTTTATTACAAGTTCAATTATTCTGCGGTTGGGGTTCCCCCCCTCCAAGTTCTTCATAGAGGAGTAACCTTGGATAAACAAACACTGTGCTTATCACGATTTAGTTTACTGTAGGGTTGCGCAAGAACCTGCGTATTTGCTCAGTTACTCTGCTCGTCTACAAAACTTCCAGCTACAAATACAGCAAAATTGCCCCCCTCCTCCTATCTCCTGGTGCAGGAGAACCCGTACAGAAGCAATTTTCACAGCCAGCATGTTTACGAGCAGCACAGGAAGCCTCTTCATCTAATCAGAGTCCCCATCTCGTCTGACCAGCATTACCAGGCGAGTGATGAAATCTCCTCACAAGAGCTACTCAACTTCCTTACACAAATATATCACATTTCCAAGACTATTTTACTAAAAAAAAAAATCTATTTGAAAAAATATTGGAGGATTAAATGAACATCACAACACAGTAACAACTTTTGTCTCTCTAAGAATAAAGTAGTCGCATCACCTTAAGAGTAGTTGAACCACGATTAGATGAAAACGAGGAAAGATACTGTTTCCTGACCAAAGCTGTGTAGCACTAATATAGAACTACCAGAAGAGCAAAGAAAAGTTGTTTTATCAGCAACCACCCCACTAAGTCATTATCCCAGCAAAGTATTCAATAAATAATCTTTATTATATAAGCAGTGAATTTCAAAGATTCCAAGACATATTTTGCATTTACAGTGGAACACAGCGTTTCCCCTGCTACCTCCTCACTTATTATTTACCAATAACCAGAAATAATAGCAATTAGTGATTTATAAACAGAAGCATACGCCCTGCGTTTGGAAGGATCTCTGCAACCACAGAGCAGAAAGTATCTTATAACTGAACTACTATATCATCTAAATTTAAACATTTGCATTTCATCATTCACATTCTTACTTTGCCCACCAACCACGCTGGAACGGGGAGAACACTACTCAGCTCTGTATTCTAAAGCTTTGCTGTTGTCTGGTCACAAAACCTAAAATAATGTGAAAATGTATCTGCTTGCTCAACATTCTCCATGAGTTACAGATGTTGCAGTGGTTAAGCATTTTTATCATCCTACATGTAATTATGTATGAGTACAGAGCCCATAAAAACAACATCATCACCAAAATATTCCAACCTTCCTTTTTTTGTCCTCTGAAGTAAACTGGGATAACACGCCATGTATACTGCCAACTACAGTAATCACACAGATGTTTAAATCTGGATTAGGACAGTAGGAGCAAATACACTGAAAATCTTAAGTGGTTTTTGGCAAGCTCCATAGCTTGAGGTTCCAGAAGTTTTTGTCATTGGCAGCTCCTCAATCTCACCACAGCAAACCACCACCAGAGCAGCTGCTGCTGTCATCACACTACAGCAAATAAATTCAGGCTACAGCACCACAGGTTGAAGAGCATTAACCGCCTTTGATATTGTTTTATTGCTTCTGCCATAGGGAATTTTTTAGTGATTAACCTCAGAAAGAAGTCACTTAAGCTAAAAGGGGAGCATTCACTTCACAGCAGCTCCGACTGGTATACCAAGGAGCAGGAGAAAAGCTCCTGCCTGGGATTTGTTCAACACATGGTGAAAAACCTGGGGAAAACCATCAGCCTCACTGCGATCACGCTCTAGGATTTGTTGCTGTTGTGCTTTAACTAGAGCCTTGGGATAAGCCCGTTTATCCAAGTAAGTTTATCACATTCAGTACAACTGTTTATGTCCCCCAGTGTGCCATCGGACATTTAATGTTCTTGCTATCCTAAACTGTTTACACGTCAAACATAAACAAAAAAATGTGTTTGCAGAGACACCCGTGGAAGTCCCTTCTCAGATTTTAGTAGAAAACGCAGGTGTGTCTACGACTTCAAGCCATATTGGAACTGAATGATCTTTAAGGTCCCTTCCAACCCAAACTATTCTACAATTCTATGACTCAAAACATCCTTATTCCTGTTAAAACATTCAGGTCTCCAGAGATGAAGGGGGAAAGGAAACAAAGGTTCTGGTAGGAGACAGGAACTTTAATGTTGGAGCCTGGACCAGACATGACAATGGCAAGCAGGTAGCCAGGGTCCTGTGTACAGAGAGGTGTGAACACCAGGTCAGAACATCGCCCCTACAGCATTCTGCTACTTGGTACTGTACCCCAAGCCCCCTTGAGTGCTTGCAAACACCATGTTTTTATAGAGAAAAGGTGTTCAACATTGTTCAATGGTTTCTCAAATCAGTTAAAATTGTCACAACTTCAGACAAGTCTCCAGGGCGACTCCAGCCCACAGAATCCCAAGAGGAACACTTCAGTGCAAATGAGGTCAGAAGGAAAAGCACTGCAGTGCCAGTCCTGCACTCCTGATGTGGTGGTTTGTACCTGTCTCCTGTCTGACAGGCAACTCAAAAGCAACATCACTAAGAAAGGAAGGAACACACACAGCCCCAGTCACCTTTCAGGACACGGGGTGTACACACATCGCATTACTGATCCTTCTCTTGTCAAACCCAACAGTACCAGGTGCCAGATCTGACTCTCACTAAGCCTCTCTCAGCTCCACTCCCAGACAAACAAAAGCAAAGATGCCATCCTGAGAATGATTAGATCTGCTTTTTCAAGTGCAATCTAAACAAAAGTTATTGCCAAAGACTCTTATAAGAAATCAAGCAGGCATCATTTAACTTTTAAACTCCATATAAAAAACGGCAGTGCCTAAGCTCACAACCATTACCTTCAACTGATCACTACCACCTATTCACCTGGTTGAGGTTTTTCCAGCATTTTAAATCTAGTTTAGGTTAAAGTTTCATCATTTGTTCACACACAAAAACCTCCACATCCTCCCATCCCAGTCAGAAAAGCAGGGAACCACTGCTCCCAGGAGAAAGGTGTTAAGAGTCGGATCTGGGCACTGTGAGTTTTTACAGTGGCCAAACTGCAGCACCCATCACACCCAGCTCTGATGCTATTTGATCTGTACACCTGGAAACCATTATCAGAGCAAACTGCATACATACCACCTCTCTACACACTAAGTACTTAAACCTCTTAGCTAGTATTAAAGAGTCAGGTTTTAAAGATAACATGAAAGCAAGTCCAACAGAAATGCTATGAGACTGAAACAGGAAAGCTTCTCGATATGCAGAGTTGCTTAGAACATGGAGAAGAGCTCCTTTTTCTTGTTTAAGCCAGACAGATAAATCTTCTAACAAGATTTGTTTGGTCATGTGTTAGCAGTCTAAACAAACACAACAGGACCATTCTTCTGTAAGCTTTTAGTCTTGTATTGCAAGATAAAAAGGCTCTGTTCTCAGCAAATGCCAGATTAAAGGAAGCACGTGCTGTAACTGCTGGAACCAGAGTCCCTGCAACAGAGTTGTTCCAATTTTGATGTTAAGGAAGAACCTGAACTTGGTTTTAGCACAAGGGATTAAATTAAACAGCCCGTGGAGATTCCCACACACACTCATAACGTTGGAAGAACTGCTTTAAGAAAACTTTCAAGATCGTTTGTGAAAAATAACCCCAATAAGGAAACCTCAGCTGCAACACAGAACCAAGCACCAAACTGCAACATCACAATGCAGCACTAACACTACCACCTAAACACCCATGTGCCTGCTTCAAACACACAAGAGAGCAGCTTCTATACAGCTGACACTGCAAAAGATCCCACCTCTCATGACAAAACTCATCAGCTGTGTGGGTTCCACCTCTTCCCATACAGAAGTTTAAACATGGAGTTTCAGGAACGACTAAGAACATCCCTTCAGAGTTCTTTCTGAACATCCCTCAGAATATTCCCCACACCAACAACCCATTCATCATCCCCACCACGAGAGCCAGGGCTACCAGCCTCACAACACATCCACAGATTGCAAACTGAAGGCAAATTCAATGAGAAGCCAGCATGGGAAGGGAAAGGGAAAAACAAAGATACAGTAGAAGCTTTCTACCATTACACTTGGACAGTATTTCACAGTTTGGAGTAGGATTTTACTGAAGATACTTGCCTCAACTTCTGTACTCCAGGTCCAAGAGTATTTTCCAATCAACTGCCACATACGGAGCCTAAACACAGATCTCTCCCTGCCAGAAGAGAAAGGAAAACGAGCCTGGCTCCTGAAGGCAGCAGCAGACAACTCTCCTGCCTGGCAGCACACAGAGAAATGCCTGTCAATACCAGACCTTCATGGATAGCACTGTTCTTTCTGTTCCTTTAGACTTTGCATTTCCACAGAACCCAAAGTTTATCTAGTTTCCCACAACACTATTCTGTAACAGCTGATAGCTGCCAAGAGAGCCAAAATTCACGCAATCTCTGCTACTTTTGCACTATCTGTTGTGCTGGGTTCAGTGTGATACTGGTTTAATACTGCTACTCCTGCACCTGAAAAAAAAGGAGGCTGAGGGAGCAGTGAATCTCGTTTGAGAACCCAAACTGGTAGTGGTTTCATAAGCTGTTAAGAAAGACCTGGTTATGACAGAACACAACCATGTGAATTCACAGTCTAATAAGAGAAAATAACCAACTCACACAGCCTTGAACTGAAACAACTCTTCCTGACTGACATTACTGCAGGAAAAAGAAAACACTGACACCTACATCTCCCTCTCCCACACACCTCAGGCAGCAGTACCTGCTGCAGAACCTTCAGGTGTCTTAAAAGCATTAGGGCATTTGTAAAGCTTTGAGATCTCTGAATGAAGTGAATACAATGAGCCTTGTATTACCTTGCCTACACCCAACAAGCGGGTGTAGAAATAGTCTGCTGCCTATTCTCCAACGCTCCGAGACTGGTCTGCAACCCTTTTGGAAGTAAGTTTGCTTCAAGACTTTTTAAAAGGCTCTCTCAGTCTCTCTCCAGTGAATGATATGCCTCTTATCAGTTGTCTTCCTTATCTCCTTCCCTGGTATTTTGAGTTTATAACACAAACAGAGCCCTGGAACACTCTGGCTGGTAACAGTCATCACAAGTTACATATTTACAGTCCAGCTCTTGTAAGCCCTCTAAGTACATGCAATTAAAAGTGTGTTTTTTCACTGCTCTCTGCTAATCATCCCCAAATGGTTCACAAGCGAGTGTAGAAAGAAACACACACAGGCTTTAGCAGCATCTCTCATGGCTGAGTAGCAATCAACACTTGAAGAGAGGCAGGCAATTCAAGAGTTTCTCATAACAGACAATCTTTCCCCACCTCCATTTACCCAACTTGACCTGAGGGAAAAAAATAAAACCCAAGAACAAGCCAAGGATCTCCTTTTTCTGAGCCATGCCTCACCCCAACCGTGCTCACAGCTGTCAGTTTTTAAATCACAGCCTGCATAATGCTGCCTATCAGCACTCTCCCACTGCACATTCCACCTTCACACTGACATGCTCTGACTCGGAATATTATGGCATCATTCTGATATCGAGGTCGAGCATCTGTTTGACGGGCGAGCTATGCAGGATGACGGCTCAGATAAGATCCAAAGTCCCTCTCTTCTCTTTCGTAGCTGATGCTACAAAACTTAAAGAAACAGGAGAGAAACAGGAGAAAAGCAGAGAGCGAAGGCGAGTCTTCCCCAAAGCAAAACAAGATCTTGCAAGGCAGAACCAATTACTTCTGCATTTGTCGAAGATTATTCTACATGTCTTCAGAGTTATGTTTCCAGAAGAGGAACACATTAAATTTCATTTTACTCATGAATGTCTCCAGTGTCTTCAAACCCATGCTCAGAAAGCAGCCTGGTTTATCTGTCCATTGTGAGGATACTTGAAGACTGGAATGTGCCTACAAGAGGACATTTCACTTTGCAGTAATCTATTTGGAACAACTATCTACCTGCAAAAGGTCACAGACTGAGTAAGTACTAACCACAGAATTCTACACGACAGTCAGATTCGGCTGCAGAGTAGACTGAAAGATGAGGGACAGCATTTAGGGTGAACGTACCAGCTCCTATCTCCTCTGAAAATGGCTGGGCAATTTATGTAACGTACTCACAACCGTTATCTGTGAAAAGCCCTCTTAGAACACGGGCTTTGAGACAGTTTTACACATAAGCTTCCATAAAAGTAATGTAATTCCAAATAAGTCACAGCTTCTCCTCACATTAATTGTAGAGCAGCAACATAAAAATCAATGAAAGCTCGCAACGTCTCTCTACTCCCAATAAGATTTTCCAAACTTAGCAGATAAATCCGCTAGCCTTCCTGCTCGCGCTGTTACTGTTTGGTGAGGGATGTGAGGAACAGCAGGGCCACTGGAGCTGCCTGCACGCCCGTTTTGCTTAGGAGGCTGTTGATTTGGTCACCAACTGGAGGGTTCAACCCTCACTTATCATGCTGTGACACATTAAAAAAAAAAATCAGCGCCTCCAAAACCTTCTGCTCCTTCACCCTCTCTCTCAAACCAAGAGGGCCAAAGGCCAAGTGGCCAGGTTAAAGCTTCAAAACCTGAGAACGACCAAGTCACAGAATTAAGTCAGAGTACAAAACCTCAACCCTCAGCCCACCAGACTGATAAAATCTACCAAACAAGGAAGCTCCTCTAGTTGTTTTAAAAGCTGCTTTAATGGCCTCTACAGTCATAACATATGGGAACAAACAATGATCAACAGACAGCAAATACAAAGCCATGTATTTACTACAATTTCTCTGAAGTCATTCAGGCTAATGTAAATGATTGCTGCAATTTAGTTCTGAGTAATGTAAAGCAGTTGTCCCATAACACCATTAAAAAAAAACATAGGACTTTTTAAAATGTCCATATAATGCAGCACAGCTCCCTCACTTTAAAAGGCTGTTAGGGGAGAAAGGGCCCACGGGACCCATAAAGAGCTGCTATTGTAATAAGAACTATTATCCAGGGAATTTAATGTCATTTGGAACCTAGAAAACATCTGCATTGTAAGGTTGCTTAACAACACTTAAAACAGAGAAAAGTTCAACAAGAACTTGTTATGATATAGAGCAGACTATTCCGAACAGTTCAGCTTTCGTCAGACACAATTACTGTGCTTTACTTCTAGCAACCACATCAAGCCAGAACTGGATTTTTCAGCCAGCAAAACAAAGAGGAGAGAAAAAGTGAGATTAGGGTGGAGAACCTACACCAATAGCAACGGCAACCATTCCACCACCACCCACTACTGACCAGCCACGGGACCAGCCACGCACCAACAAATAAATTACATTTTCTCCTGATAAATCATAAAGAATTAGAAAAGAATTCATTCGCTGATAGAGGTTTCAGAAGAAGATGACAGACTTTGAGAAGGAAAAAGGCTAAGCCTTGAAAGCATACATGTGGGTTACTTGACAGACAAGTCTGTGGCAACAAGAAGAAAACCAACCCTGTGGTACGTTTACTAAAATAGGTAAAATAAACATTCCCAAACGCTGTCAATTCAGACCAAGGAAATACCAATTAAATCAAAGCTTAAAGAAAGATTCCTGGTACATAATAGCAAGCAAGCTAACAGTAATAGTGAAGAACACTTACAAACAGAACCATACGTCTACTTTACAATAGCTCTGGTTTTAACAAATGCCTATCAAAGCTACAAGAACATCACATCCCTACGTGTTCCTGTGAAGTCACTTATTTAAGACAGTAATGAATTTCTGCATAATAGGGAAAACGCTCATTTGTGTGCACTTATTAGAATGAGACCATAGCTGCTTTGCAGGCAACTGCCAATCTAACTCCATCCACAACTCCACCCACTCAGAAATAATTCCAATTTCCATTCTGAGCTTTACTTTGGTACCTCCATCTCTGTAATACGTCCACAAATACCTACCAGACTCTCTTTCTCTGTACATACCTATCTATAGCTGCGCTTTTCCTCATGGGATGTTGCATTTTTAAATGGCTGAACACTCAGCTGCACCCTTGCAATCCTTTTATCTTCCAGAAAGCCTCCAAAATACCTTCACTTAAATCACCCAGATGAAAACTAGATCGGGTTATTTTTGGAAAACCCCTCTGAGCAGCAAAGGCAAAAACCTCCTGTCTGCAGCCACATTAACAGTTTTCTTTAGCTCCCTGCCACTGTCTGTGTGTTTGAACTACTCAAAATGGAAGAGTAACTGCAGGGTGGGCTCCTCTGACGAGCTGACCGACCAGACATTCCCACTATAATTAAAGCAATTTCTCTCCACAGAAAGCAGCATCCAGAGAGCCGCAGAGACCATCCACAAGACTAACGAATGCTCTGCTGCTAAAGCGCTTCATAGAATCCCACAACAGCAGAAACAAAGAAAACTGTGCTCTCTTTCAGCCCAACAATAAAGGGGGGGGAACACAGCAAAATTATCAGAATGAACAACAGCTTAACAGGACATCATTTCTGTTCTCCAGTTTTAAAACACTTTTTACATAGGTAACCAGAAAAAATGATATTTCTGCCTAGCAAAACAGCCTTTAATTTTAGACATTGGTCTCATTTTCTCCGAGGAACAGCTTATTGCGGTTAATGACAGAGCAGACGTCAGAACTGTCTTCCCTACAAAGCCTCTTCTCAGTACAGCAGCACAGTTGCAATCACGAGATTAACTGTGCTTATTCACGTGTGAAATGCAGGCTTGGGCCCTTGTCCTGTATTACAGACCATGGCCAGCGTATTCTTCATCATTTCATAACAGTTAACAAATTAAATGTGTTAAATTACACCTTGTTTCCTTTACTGTATTTACAGAAAATGGTACCAAATGCTCAAACCTAACGGGGGGCAGTTTGACCTTTGATTGCTGCTCTTCAGCTTCACAAGCAGGTTCTGCTAAGAGCAACAGGAATATTATTCACAGAGCAAACATACACAACACCATATGCAAGAAGGAATTCAGTACAAGCACAAAAAGTTGTGACACAGATATGATGTTTGTCAGCTGCAGTAAACGTATGCAACAGCTCAGTATCCTTCTATATTCTTGTTAACGATTTCAAAACACTTTAAAAGGTATTTGCTAAGAGGGTCTATATTTCAAGAGATCCTATGAGCTCTTGTATGACCTGAAGTGACTATAGACATAAGGAAGAATTTCTTCACCATGGGAGTGGTGAGACACTGAAACAGGTTGCCCAGGGACACTGTGGCTGCCCCATCCCTGGAGGTGTTCAAGGCCAGGTTGGAAGGGGCTTGGAACCCAAACTGTTGTGGGATGCTCTGGATGGGGTTTGGAGCACCCTGATCCAGTGGGAGGTGTCCCTGCCCATGGCAGGGGATTGGAACTAGATGATCTTTCATGTCTCTTCCAACCCAAACTATTCAATGATTCTACGACAGCAAGCCGAAGCTATCAAATAAGCACATAGTTTCATCTCCCAAATGGAGCGGTCTTTTTAGCTATCCATGCATATTATGCATGCTGGTAGATCACAGCAAAATCTGTTTCTATCCAAAGTCCCTGATGTTATCTTCTTGGCTCTTCAAAGAGCAGTGACTAGCATCAGCATGCAGGATTAAGGAGATTCCCTTGCTCAATGTGATACTCTGCCACTGTATTACTTCATTTCATTTTAATCTGAAAGGACCAGCTCACTCCCATACCACCAAGAGCGAATGTATCGGGTAACAAATGGCAGGGAACAGGTAATTAGGAAATATTCCACCTCTCCGTGTCAGAAGTTGTTAAACACAAGGGAGGAATCACACAAATCCCACAGATTTGTTTTTCTTGACAAATAGGAAAGAGAATTAGAAGATACAGATTACCTTAACATGTAGGATCACGAAGCGGAACAGATAAATAAACAAAACCCCATTGCCTACAGCCATTTTTAGATTGTGCATGCGAGGGAAGCAGTATCTCTTACACCAGCACCAGCAAGTAACTTGGGCTACAGCTCTCCCACTACAACCAAACCAGTTACATCACCCATGAACTGTACACAACTGGCATCTCCAAGGGAGAGGACAGGGAGAACTCCCTACTGACATCACACCAGCATTCATGTTTGAATTTAAGACAGAAAGCACCAAGCTTATTTGAATTATACTCAAACATCAAAATAACAAGCAGGATACTCTAAGGGTTGGTTGACTTCCAAACCTGCCTTTTCTCAGCGTTTCGAAGCCTTTAGGTTCCCCTACTCCAACACAGTGGTTAGCAGGAGGACCTCTTAGAACTACAGACTGCATTAAAAACAAACTCATTGTGACTCAGTAACTGAAAATTTAGCAACTTGCAGGTTGTTATGTATTCTTTCTGCCCAGCAGAAACTTATTGTTACAAAGCAGCATCCATTCATCTGTACTTACTGTAACACAGTGTTTGCTACAAGAAACCACCACAGAGCTCATTCCACCCAGGCAAACCAGAGCCAGGGAACAGCAGTTCTGCTCGGTTCCTACAGCTCCAACTGCCTGCAACACAGGGAAGTTCTCGGCATGTTCACAGAGGCAAACAGAGCCTGTATTTAGACCAGGTTAAACAGCCCAGGAACTCGCCTACACACTGCTCCTGCCAGTGTCTACACCACACATGAATCCCAGATCTCTCATTTGCTCCAGGTTATCCAGTAGGACTTCTCACCATACAAGTTTCCACATTTTTTCCCTTAAGTCTGATTAACTTTTCCGGTAGTCAGTGAGCTTTCTTTTAAAGATAACAATGCATTTACACAGTATCAAAGATAACAGGAAAAGAAATCACCTTCTCTACAACTATTACTCTCTACAACTGCCTGAAGGGAGGTTGTGGAGAGGAGGGAGCTGGGCTCTTCTCCCTAGTGACAGGGGACAGGACAAGAGGGAATGGTCTCAAGTTCCAACAGGGGAGGTTCAGGTTCAGCATAAGGAAAAAATTCTTCACTGAAAGGGTCATTAGGCAATAGATCGGTCTGCCCAGGATGGTGGTTGACTCGCCTTCCCTGGAGGTGTTTAAGGTGCAGATGGACGAGGTGCTGAGGGACATAGTTTAGAGACTGGTGGGAATAGTTGGACTTGATGATCTGGTGGGTCTCTTCCAACCTGGTGATTCTATGATTCTTTACTGTTCCTGGGCAGTAAACAAGCAATTCCTCATTAAGTCTGAAGCTCTATTTCTAAATAAAGGATCTGTTCCCAGATCTCACGCGTTCTATGTTCCACCACCACACATCATGACTCGAACAGCAGACTCTCTGCTATAGGAGGCATCAGATCCACCATCTGCTGGCCACTGCCCATGAACTGCGTTGAAAGGGATTGGGTAACCGGCTGTGTCTTTCACAAGAAGGGGAAGAAAACACACAAAAATGCTCCAAGCGATCAGTTTGCTGCTACTCCAAACTGAGAGGAAGTATTTTAACACTGCATGAAATAAATTCCGACTCAAGTCACGCTTTAGATGTTAATATAATTTCTCCTTCCAGTGCTCTTAGTAGAGACTCTTAAATATTGTAGAACCAAAGCAGTGGAATCTCATGTAAGGGAATGAGGCAAAACAGTTCTATTAATGTATTTAGGTCTGATCTTGTAAGCTGCTGAGAACAAAGTTGCAAAATTAGACCATAAGCCCTTAAGCGTAGAATAACGGATGCAAGTGATGATTAAGCCACACATGAAATGCAGTGGCCTCGCTCACATTACAATACACCGCATCGCATTATCTGTCACTGATAGCAAATCAGGAGATGGCAGAGGGCCACGAAAACCCAACTTCTGCCACAGTGTTTGTGCCTTGTCCTCCTTAAATCCAGGACTACTCATCCTCTGGGTACCAAATGATACATCCTCACAAAAATAAGAGACTCGAAACACCTAAAGTGAACAACGAGCATATGAAATAACAGATTAAGGAAAATCTCCTTCGCTTTCATAATTACAAGCTAATATTCCATGAAGTGTAAACTGAGACCACACAAGCCACGTATCACACTGAAAACGCCTTCAGAATGGAGGTTATTTTTCCTAAATGAAGCACTGTGAAATTCCTAACTCTATTTTCAAGGCAAAGCTTTAAGGTCAGACACCAGGAACAGCTCGGAAACATCGTTAAAATATTACTGAACCTGTTTGCAGTCTACAGCGGACAAGACATTAAGTGAAGCAGAGCACCATAAACTCTTCAGGGCGGTATTTTATCTGTCTCTCACCAAGGATTGTCTTAAGACCTTCTTTATTCCCACAATAACATAAACCAGGATTACCATATTTCCCTCGTCCTTTCAAATAAAACCCAGGGTGATTCTTTAGCAACCAAAACCAGCAAAACAAATAAAACCACTATAAATTGGCTGCAATAAAGTTTTACTTATAAAAATATACCTTTAAAGAGTCTCCTCTGTCAAGTCTGTCATTTACTGCACACAAGCATCCAAGAACCGAACAAGCAGGAGTTCAGCAGGATCTCGCGTCACAAGTTTTTCCTCAAACACTGACTTAATCAGGAGAAGACCTAAGAGATACTTTGAAAATACTACAGGAGAAAATTCACCAAGTGCCAGATACCCAAACAACTGGGACCTCATTAAACCTTCCCAACACCTCAGGGATCAGCCTGTTTTCTCCTGCAGACCTGCAGCCTCTCCCATGAGAGAACACACAGCTATGGAGAAGCTTATTACTGTTGATTCATTCTTAACGAGCTGTATTGTGACCTGGCCTGTGAACCAGAGTGAACTTCTGAGTAAGCGACACTTCAAAACAATTATCTTTTTTTTACTTTATTCAAAACATGAAATACATTTTTAATGCATTTTTGCATTTTAGTATCAAATGCATTGATAGGGCCAAGAAAGAACATAAACTCCTATAGAAAAGTATCTATCACGCTCTCAGCCCAAGAGCGAAGTGAAAACCTTCTCATAATTTCTCACTAATGCTTGTGTATTATTCCTTTGACCATACCTTCCCAGATCGCTCTACCTTCATCGATAATGCCTAAAGTTTAAGAAAACTCCCACAAAGAGCCTTTTTGCAGAGCGGAAGAACACACACCAAACCAAAACTCCCACAAGAAAAACCCCACTCCACCCCGAAACAAAGCAACAACCATAGGAAGAGCTCCAAGAAAAAAAAAATTCCTATTCTACACACAAAAAAGGCAACATATCCCCAGATCTACAAGAAAATTAACACACAACCACTGTCTTTTTTTCATATATTAACATCTATGCTTCAAAACGAATTGAAGAAGCCACAGGTACAATTGAGGCTGGAAGGCTTTAAACACGTCCAAAAGATAATAACAAGGAAAGTTGCTATTACTCATCATTTATTCACATCATCATCTACAGGACTCAATCATCAAAACATCTGCTTCAGACAACCGTTAATACACCTCAAAACCCTTCATGGAAGCAAAAAAAAACTTAAGCTACTGCTGCATTTCACACGTTCAAACTGCATTTAAAAGTATATTTGGAGGAAAACAACAGCAGTGGTTATGAAAAACGCCTGGTCTGGTTGGAGTCTCCTTGAACTCTGAGATATCCATGACAGTGGATGCACAAAATCACCCTGCAGAATCTCATTGCTCAGTTTAATATTTTCAGCGGGTCCTCCAGCAGCACCAGCATCTTCTGGAACCATAATAAAAATGTAGGCACAGAGAAAAAAGCAGCCTTCTGTGTGGTGTACTCTTATCTCGCAGCAGCAAAACCCAGGTATTCAGCCTGGTAAGGACTGGATTTCTCAGCTACAAAAAAATCCTATCATAAAAACCTAACGTATCAGTTCAGCTTAATGTCACAGCATTGTGCTAGTCTGCTCGCATCACTTCAATAAAGCCCATCCAGGGATGCTGTCCTACCTGTGCCACGTTAAGCTTCCAGCCTGGCCATGCCCGAGGGCTTCACCCTGAACCCGGCCACCCCACAGCGCCCTGCAGCCTCTCCCAGCTCCCTCCTGAGCCCCTCCAGCACCTGCACGCTACACATCAGAGCATGGGATGACCTCAGAGTTTTATTAACCTGAGAGACAAAGCTTAAAAATTATCTCCAACATCAATTCTCTGCACTCGAAATGAGCCGAGATGTGCGCTGAGCAAAGACTTTGCTGTCAGAAACCATGCAGGGCTCCTGAAACCCTAAACCACTGTTGAACTCCGCATGAATGTAACAGAACAAGATTGCTATATTTACCTTTGGCATCTCCGATACCATGGTGCATCCTCAGAAGAAAAGCACTCAGCCAAAAGCATGGATTCAGTACAACACTACCCCAAAATATAACTTTATACATCAGCAAACCCTGAAATTCAGGGTGCACATCATTAGCTTCATTCTAGACNTTCTAATTTTATTACTGGCTCCATGCTTCAAAAATCCACAGGGATTGTTTTTACCAACTACATGGAGTTTGCACATCTTTCCAGGGCAAAACTCAGACAATCGGTCGATCAAATGCAGCCTCCGACTCCTAAGTGTCAGCAGACAAAAGCATCACGACACAGGAGGGTACAGTTTGCATCTGCCCACCCTCATTACCGCTGTGCCAGAGGAAAACCCAGCGTGGTACCTGCACCCAGGGCTCGCTGTTAAATTCCACAAAAGCAGCAACTCCCTCACAAGCAGCCAAACCATCCTTCCAGCAAGGAGGGGATGTCTAAAGGAAGCACATGTGAAACAATCCCAAGGTAAGCTGTTCCTAGTCGTGATAGAGACCATAGCTATGCTCATTTTTTACATTAATCATAATTTAGTCACAAGCTACATCACTCACGGCAACAGATCTCATTCGTGCACAAACACAAGTTCAACTAAAACTTAAAAATAAGGGGTTTTTTTAATCCCTACAATTCACAATGGTATTCCCTCTGCACTGGAGCACATCATCACATGCTACCTGGGTTAAAAACACAGCTCCGTGACTGCTTCTTCCCAAACAGAACCTTTTGTTACCTCAGGGCTCCACAGGAATACCCCACAAACAGATGAAGTCTCGCCAGCCCCGCTCAGTTGCGATTACTACACCCATTCATGAAAGAATTCTTTCAATTTAGACCAGACCGCGCTTCAAGTTCCCTTAGCAACAGTGGCGTGCACCATTGTAAAGAGAACAGACCCAAGGTGAAATATTACCAAGAACTGAAAAACCTCACAGAAAACCTATACAAACAGATGGCATAATTTGTTTTTTTAAATGCTACTTAGCATTTACAGCTGGAAGTGGCAAATATCTAACAGGCTTTGAATATGCAAATTATAGGATCCACACAAAAGAGGACAATGCAATTGCTTTTAAAGACAGGCAGTCATAATGTTGAAACAGACTGCAACCAATTTTCATACCCTATTCATAATTACTTTATTACACTGTGAAAGGGTAATCAGTCTCCAAATGATCTAATAACCTTGGGCTGCTCTTAACTCTTTTATACTGGTCTCAACTACAAGCACTGGCCAGGTCTCCACCTTTATGCCAATTACAATAGCCTAATATTAAACACAACAGTTAGATGCGTTCCTCCTCATGTGCCGTCCTACAAACCAGCACACAAGATGACCTAAGAGCATGCAAAATTAATAAGCAAGAATTGCTGTGTAAAAAAAAAAATCCATCCCCAGCTCTGCTCTCAAAGAAACAGCTTTATTATCAGGACAGAGGAATCTGATTTTTGGCTCCTTTGTTGTATTTCAATAGGAAACGGAGCAAATAGATTATGTTTTGACTGCTTGGAAGAATAAATTCCACAGGGATTTGTCACGATGTCAAACTTCTTTAAAGAAGTCTCCAACCTTAAGTGCTCAAATTGTATTGACTCATATTACAGCTCCGTCATTTCTATATTGCCTTGCAATTTAACCACCCGCTGAGGCTACTTTTAGCCATCAACCACCGGCTAAACCCAAAGAAATTTCACAACATGAAAAAAATCCAAATTAAGTTCCCAGGTCCAACCTGTGCTTGGGTTAAAACACCTCTTGCTCTCTGCTGGGTCTCTATGGTTTTCCAAGCAATATAGAGGGTGAGAGGCCACTGGCAAGAACAAAAAGGCTTGGAACTGGCAGAGGAAATAACCCATCGGTCCAGGTTCGGGTCAATATGTTGATTTTGTGGACAGATTAGATTAACGGGCTGAAACCTCCCCCGTAAAGAACCTAAAGTAACATTGGGTTTAGGATTTCGAACTTTTTACTGCAATCATTTTACTAGCGAGATGAACGAGAACAGCAATTAAAGAAGGTAGGATTAAAACGCCCAGCGTAAAATCTAAACTCCCCGCATTGCCTCCAATCAAAACAGAGACCCTGATCTTCTAAAAGAAGATTACCACACAAAACCTGACAATAATGTTCAAACTACTAAATGCTTTTAATTGTAAATATCTAAACAGAAGAAAAGCCTATCAGACTCCAGATGCTGCTGAAATACTGATTGTCTAGTGACAAAAAATCAGCTTTATTTAAAAAAACAAGTCATTTTGATATCTACAAATAAGCAAATCCACGATAAAAAGAACCGTTAAAGGCAAAACATTTACTTACTGATAGTTTTAAGAAAATACAAATTAGCACCTAAAACAAAGTTTATTACATGTACTAAATTGGGGTCACAGGAGCAGTGATGCATCTATACCGAGGCTGGTTGGCTTCAATAAAAGGTTTACCTATCCCCAAAGCTTTTCACAGTCGGTTCATTAAAAGAGGCAGGAAAAAACGTGCAAGTATCTAACTCTCAGGAAGCGATACTAATGCATTCCAGATTTGTTATTTCACACTCTATCGGCATCGTGCATGAAAATGAAAATGATGTCCCTTTTCAGAAGCCTAATCAAAGCAAGCTCACTTTCAAAATCTGCCACTACTTCCCAGGAGAAGGCGTACAGCTACGTCGTTATACGATAAATTTACAGCCACCACTGCTCCTGTGCCTTTGCTAACATAACAGAAAACCCAAACTCCTAACCCGTCATTACATCCAAAAAAAACCCCCGTGTGGTTAGAAGAAAAATCTACGCATCACAATCAAATACTGTTTATTCCAGTAATAAAATGTTTATCCAACCACCGAGACCTTTTCTTGGCAAAACTTGACAAAAAAGGTTTCCTAGAGAAGGCCAGCTTGTTTTAATCATTTACATTTTTCAATGCTATTTGTTCTCACTTTGTATCCAAAGGTCAGAACTCAAACCGCTACCCCAGGCAAACTCCGGAATAAATATTATTTTTGCCCATTCTTCTGGAAAGAATTTCACCTCTGTCAAGAAAGCTGAAGTATAAAAACCAGATTTCTCTCTGATCCTTTTAAAGATGCTTCATGATGTTTTTCATGAACAGAGCGCTAGCTCATAGGAAGTTTTCCAGGGGTCCTGTCCTTTATTGCTTCACTCGCAGTGTTACATCTCTAAAGGCTTTTGTTTACTTTCATAATAGAGATCTCTTCTGTGAGAAATACACACCAATATGAGAAAGAGTTCATCAAGGAGCGAGGCGATGCGAGGTCCAGCTGATGTGGCAGTGTGAGCTAAACCAATCATGATCCCAGTTTTCCCGGCACAGTCCTTCTTTCCCAAAATGCCCCTTCAGAAATCATCTCATTTTACACATATTAGAAAATATCTGAGTGTGAATCTACACGTTACTGAGCACTAAATCACTCCAGACAAAGGTCTGCCTATCTTAGTTGGGAATCTCCATCGCACTGAACTCTTACACCCGCACTGCGTGTGGCTCAGGGATGCCCGAGCTCAGGAGGCTGGTAGAACCTCCCTCCCCTCACACACCAAAACCACTTCTGCTGCCCCTCAGACAGACCTATTTCTGAATCGATGCTCTGTGTTCTGGAAACCAGAATGAAAACCTTTGTTTAAAGATTCATGCAGCCAATTATCAATATCGGACATTCAGGTCAGCATATCAGGTGCTTTCTAGCCTAAGACTCCATTCCTCTTATTTACCCTTAAAATGCAAAATACAGCTACTAAGTGTTCTTGTAAGTCATTTACTCAGCTCTGTCTTACATTTTAAATACACAAAGTTCAAAAGAATATATTTGAAGCAAGAAGCAGGCATTTCAGCAGAGACAACACAGCTCACGGAAACTAGTAACACCAACACATGCAGCTGGTGAGTGACCCAACCACATCCGTGAGCGACTGCTCCACTGAAGCAGCCAAAGTCACTCTGGAGTCCTTACAAAGCTGACAGTGCTGAGCATTTCCATCAGCAACCGCAGGCTACACAGAATTTCTGCCTCTTAATGCCTAGGAAAACTGTTCTACCCAGTTTTCGGACTCTCTTTGCTATGGAGAAGTCCCCCCCAAAACAACTGCATCCCTGAGGTAGAATTAGGATTTGTTTAACTAAACCTGTCTGGCTTGACAACAGTGGCGCTTCAACTCGTGATTTAGAGAGCCCTGCTTCCGAGAGCCTCTAGAGAGAAAGGCCAACAGCCAGAGACTGGAATAACTCCAGTCACCACCTTCTAATCCATTCATCTGCCAGAGCCCAGGCTAATGCTGCACAGAAATAGCCTTAACTTCAAAATCATTTGGCCAAAACAGCATTTCATTATAACCTCAACACATATTTCTACACTCTGCCTTCACAACTGTTTTTTTACCAGTAAGTAGATTTCAGGTGAGATACTGTTACCCATAGGTATCAATAAAACTACAGAAATACTGCTTTTCAGTGTTTTACACCTCATCCAGCATATGCAGCATCAGCACAATCTTTCTATCGCTTGAAAATGAGCCAAAAGGAGGGGAAGATTAACATAGGCACACTGAGCATTCCGGGCCAGCCCTACCAAGTTGTACATCCACTAGAGAACACAACACATCTCTGCAAAAGACCATCTCTTACTAAAAAATCTGCAGCTCCCCACTGCCAAGATGAAGCAGAAAATTACGGGAAGGATGGATTCTTCTCCCTATAAATATCAACCATATAAAACGCTACCACGGAGTTAATGTAGTCCCTCAACATGGGATTTACAGACTATGAGCTGGATATCAAGCTGTTCTTGCGGTTGATGCTGAAGCAACTCTACTGAGTTTGGGGAGAGTATTGTATATACTGAGTTTTGTATTTTTTCACTTGCTGAAATTTGGTCCGTTAAACGAAAATTTCAGCAGTACAAAGGTGACCTTAGGTGCCAAGTACCAATGGCATTGCTGCAACACTTGAAAAGCAGGTTGTTTTTTTTCCCCAGACAGAGAGCTTCCAGGGCTTTCCTTACACACACAGGTCAATCGCTACAGCAGGAACTCCTTCACAGTGCACCAGGGAAAAAAAAGAAAAGGAAAACATACGCCACTGATCCTGTGAAATCGGGAAGGGAGGGATTCCTTCTGATTACTCTTAAGCAAAACAATAAGCAGCATAACCCCCACACAAGCCAAAACCGAGGAGGGTTAGGATTAGTTTAATAAATAGCTTATTTTCTTTTGCCCACATAGAAAGCAAAACAAAGCACTCTCACAGATGAGCCATTAACCACTCACATCAGGAAACAAAAGCCCCATCTTGTCATCTCTACATAAATAAAAGCAAAAAAAGGGGCTGAGAGACACACCAAGAGATTCTCCACAACCTGTACCGATACTGCAAAGGCAGCCGATGCATTCTGACAGAACAGCTGTACACATCATTATGTTAATTAAAATTAAAGTCTCATCCACTTAGCATACAAGCAATCCGCTGAACCTCAGTGACAAAAGGACAGAATCATTTCCTCCAAGAGGCATAATCACACGCTACTTGGAACAAGTTGTCTACCTACACCGAAGGCCACAGCATAAAGGAGATAGAAAAGTATTTAGGAAACAGTCCTGGCTATTTTAAGTAAAACAAAGCCCTATCAAGTATAAAACACACACAAAGGAAGTGGTAGGATGGATTACGTCAGCCCTTGCCTCAATTCATAAATCCTAACCGCTAAACAAGACACATTCTTAACCGCCTTTCTCTGGAAACATGCTTAAAGAGAACACATGCAGTTTGCGTCTGAACACACGCTATTGAACCCCCCTCGCTGGTGCATCCCTCCTCAACAGCCCAGAGGGGGGATGGATTCTGTAATTCCAGGCAATTCCATCGGGCATCGCGATCAAATAACATTTGGAGAACCGCCTGCCAAGCGCCCAGCCTGCCAGAGCACAATAAGCACTCGAGCGCTCTGGCCTCCAACCTACCTTTCACTGCTCCCAGAGATCTTTATAAAATAGTTTAAACACTACTAAATTACAGGCTTGGAAAAACAAATAAAAGCTTTTCACTGCTGCTCCCACACAATTCTCGACTCGCTGTAAGCATCCAAAACGTCTGCCTTGTGATAGTCACTAGGCATAAGGATTCAAAAATGTGATTGCCTGTAAGAACAAAAACTGACAGAAACAGAGGGCTGGCTGCACGTCTGGAACTAATTGCCTGCAGATTAACGGCTTCACATTGGAATACCGTGCGGCTGCAGGGTTTTACATCCAGTTAACTTTAAACTGAGTTCCCAGAAGAAACGTATTGGTGGAGCATCTGAACCCACACTTCACAGAAATACAGAAACACAGAATGGTTTGAGTTGGAAGGGATCATGAAGGTCATCCAGTCCAACCCACCCTGCAGTGAGCAGATACATCTTCAACCAGATCAGGTTGCTCAGAGCCCCATCCAACCTGACTCTGAATGTTTCCAGAGATGAGGTGTCCACCACCTCGCTGGGCAGCCTGTGCCAGTGTTTCATCACCCTCAGCATAAAAAAAGTTCTTCCTACTATCTAGTCTAAACCTCTCCTCTTTTAGTTTAAAACCATTGCCCCTTGTCCTATGGCTACAGGCTTCACTAAAAACTTTTTCTCTCTCTCTCTTTAGTGGATTTATACTCCGTACTTTTCTCTACTTTGTGCCTAATGTTAAGTTAAAAAACAATAAGTAAAGGCTCTTGGTAGCTGCCAACTTGCTCCACATGCAACCCCAGCAGCCCCATATGGCTGGAGGGGGCATCAGCACGCAGCACACCACACTCAGCAAAGCCACACAGAATCACAGAATCATTAGGTTCAAAAAGACATTTCAGATCAAGTCCAACCGTACCTGCCTGCTACTAGATCATCCTTGAGCATCTCTACTCCAGAGAAGCTTAAATCCCAAGGCAAAGCAAAGAAGAGCCATTTTTTTCCTGGGAACACCAAGGGGCCAGGCAAGCCTGCCATGGCTATCTTAAAACATCACTAAACACTTCTAAAAAAACAGTTACACCATACACCACATTGTGATCAGTAGTTCAAAGGCATTCCACTTTATCACAGAATCATGGAGTGCTTTGGGTTGCAAGTGACCTTAAAGCCCATCCAGTCCCACTTCCCTGCCATGGGCACGACCACCTCCCATGGACCAGGGTGCTCCAAACTCTATCCAGAGCACCCCACAACAGTCTTGGCTGGAAGGGACTTTAAAGTCCAGCCAGTTCCACCCCCTGCCATGGGCAGGGACATGTCCCATACACCAGGATGCTCCAAACCCCATCCAACCCAGCCTTGAACACCTCCAGGGATGGGGCAGCCACCACTGCTCTGGGCAACCTGGGCCACGCACACAGGAAAACATTTATTCCTAAGATATCATCTCTTTCAGCTGAAAACCATTCCCTCACACTAACTCTTCACTCCCTGATCAAGACCCCCTCTCCAGCTTTCCTGGAGCCCCTTTCAGTACTGGAGACTGATCCAAGACCTCAATGGAGCCCCTTTCCCTACTGGAAGCTGCTCCAAAGCCTCAATGGAGCCCCTTTCCCTACTGGAAGCTGCTCCAAAGCCTCAATGGAGCCCCTTTCCCTACTGGAAGCTGCTCCAAAGCCTCAATGGAGCCCCTTTCCCTACTGGAAGCTGCTCCAAAGCCTCAATGGAGCCCCTTTCCCTACTGGAAGCTGCTCCAAAGCCTCAATGGAGCCCCTTTCCCTACTGGAAGCTGCTCCAAAGCCTCAATGGAGCCCCTTTCCCTACTGGAAGCTGCTCCAAAGCCTCAATGGAGCCCCTTTCCCTACTGGAAGCTGTTCCAAGACCTCAGTGGAGCTCCTTTCCCTACTGGAAGCTGCTCCAAGACCTCAGTGGAGCCCCTTTCCCTACTGGCAGCTGCTCCAAGGTCTCCCCACAGCCTTCTCCTCTCCCAGCTGGGCCCCCCCAGCTCTCCCAGCCGGGGCAGGGACCGAGCCCCCCGTGTCAGGTGAAGGCAAACGCCCCCCCTGACCCCCTTACCTCACGTGCCCACAAACCCAGCAGGACGCACGCCGCGAGCTCAGCCTCTCGCGCTCCGAGAAAACCTTTCTTAGGGAAAGAAACACACCCACACCCCCCCCCTCCCCGCAGCACCCCGAGCCCCCCGAGGCACCCCCGCACCTCCCCTCGTCCGGGAGAGCCCGGAGGGAGCTGAGAACTCACCCCCAGCTCCTTCTCCATCCGGCGCCGGAGCGGACGGAGCGAAAACACGGACTGGAGCCCGAGCCGCGCCACGAGGGTCCCGCACGCGGAGAGAGGGAAAACACGGAATGGAGCCAACCCCCCTCATCAGCAGCGCGGCCGCGGGTCAGGGGGAAACCCGGAGCGGAGCCCAACGCGCCCCGAGGGCCCCGTGCGGCGCACGCGGAGCGAGGGAAAACCCGGCGTGGATCCGCCCCGGAGCGCGCACCCGGATCGCCGCCCGGTCTCTAAAAGAGCGTGGTCAGCTAAAAAAACCGCATCTGCGAAGCATCCCCGAGAGAGACCGGGGGGTCGCATCTTGGGAATGTCCATGCCTGCAGCTCCTCGGGGCTCAAAACACTCCGGGGGGGGTAGGGAAAATGCAGAGAACAGGGGTGGAGGGGATCATCCAGGGTCATTCCCATGATGGATAAGAAAGGGATGCCTGTCTGGTGTCCCACCAAGCCCCCAGTGTCCCACCAAACCCACTATCCCACCAAACCCACTATCCCACCAAGCCCACTATCCCACCAAGCCCCACTGATGCTCAATTAACAAGCTATTTCATTTCAAATCCTCCCTACCGCTTCTCCCCTCCCTCCCCCCCAACAGAAACAGATCCATCTGCTCAGCAAAACATCTTCCCTTTAATTGTATTTAATTGGCAATGTTGTTATTTTTTAAAAAAATAATGAATATTTATCTCTTACCATGCGCCTTCACGCAAACCTGGAACTTGACTGAATGTCACCATTTCTCCAACACCACCACCCTGACCTTTCAGCCGCGAGCACTGGCTGCGTTTCAGAGCAAAGCTCTGCTATTTCCCTTGCAGAATAAAATGCAAACCAACTCATCTATGTAATCCATTACCCGAGGGCAACAGACATCTCCCTGCCAAGCAAATCCATTTCCTAGCCGTGCGCTGGTATTTTACCTATGAAATAAAGGGAGTTCACCTTCCCAGAGCTGGTTTTACAATGCCAAGCTTAAAAATAAAAATTAGAAGAATAATAATCGAGGTTACCGATGCAGTTAATTACAGCAACACCCTCAAGTACTGCCTGCTAGCTTATTCCTTCCAGATGCTGTTAGTTATTAATTGTTTTATATTTTCCCTTCTATTTATCCATAGATATTTCATAGACTGGTTTGGGTTGGAAGGGACCTCAAATCCCATCCAGTCCCACCCCTGCCATGGGCAGGGACACCTCCCACTGCATTAGGGTCTCCAAGCCCCATCCAACCTGGCCTTGAACCCCTCCAGGGGTGGAACAGCCACAACTTCCCTGGGCAACCTGGGCCAGGGTCTCCCCACTCTCATAGTGAAGAAATTCCTCCTTATGTCCAGTCTAAATCTGCCCCTCTCCAGTTTATCCCCATTGCCCCCAGTCCTATCACCACAAGCCTTTGTGAACAGCCCCTCCCCAGCTTTCTTGTAGCTCCTTCAGGTACTGGAAGGTCGCTCTAAGGTCTCCTCGGAGCCTTCACTTCTCCCCCATTTCATACCAGAGCACACAAGTCCTTCAGGAGACAAAGGACCAACTTCAAAATTCATTCTGTACTCCCTAGAAATAGCTACGGAAAACCACTAACACAGCTGAAGCAGCTGATTGATTCTAATGCCCTTGCCACATCGCCAGACTGCTATGATCAATACAAATTGAAGACAGTGAGCAGCACAAGCTCCACTCCCGTGATGTTCATTGTACAACTGACCTGGAGCCAATCCCTCGGTTAAAAAAAAAAAAAACAACTGGTTCAAAACAAGCTTTGGAACTGAGTAGCTGTGAGATGGTTCCAAACCTGCCAGAGCTGAAATTCAATCCGCACATACAGTACAAAGCAACCACATTGCATTTATCCTCACTTCAATTCTCTAATCGAATGTGCCTGACACCTGGCAAATCATGGAAAAGAACTTACTGCTCCAGCGTGTATTGAAAGCACCATTTACCTCCAACGACTTCCAGAAGAGCTTTCCAGCATTAAGTTCATTCAGGCCAAGTTCCATTTATTTGAAAATCCCCCTGTTTGATGGTGTTTGTTCAAAACCACCTTGTTCCTTTAGGACAGATGACCCAGACAGCTTGGACCATGAATCCTAAAAGTCAGTACACAGTGGGAAAACACACTCAAATTAAAAACAAAGTCTATCTGTAGAATTTTTTGTCTCCCATTAGGATTAAAGCTGTCCAAACAGTGCAGAGCGCAGCATCCAGCAGGTCAAAACCAACAAGAACCGGAGAGCATTCTTCAATCTCAGACACTGTCTTGCAAAGCCAAGGCAAACCAACCTCGGAATCCAACAATGTGGTAGATGGCAGTGAAATCATCCCGAGTCCCATCTGTTTTTATACAGCATATTGGAGATCCGTGAATGAACAGAACGGCTACAGCATTGTCACTGACATCAGAAACAACTGAACTTTCACTAATTGGCTTTCCTATGAGACACAGAGTTCTGCCCCCGTTCCGCAGACACAAATAAAAACCACGCACTGAGTACAGCCTCCAGCTCCTTTTTGCAAGAGGGACTTTTTATCTTGCCTTTTGGAAACGGATTATAAAAGATGAAAACCTTTTCCTGGCCATCAAACAGACCTTTGCCAGTCACAGCATTATACACCAACAACAGCATCTCTTAAGTGTCTCCTCTAAAAGCACCATGAAAAGGGGGAGGGAAGCGAATTACACGTACACCAAGCCCATCATGACCACTCAAGCAAAAAGAACCTCTACAAGGGCCAAATATATCGCAGAGAATGAGATCCAGAGCAGAGATGCGCTGCCCAACAGCCCCGGATCAGCACTAAGAGACCTCACGCAACGCGTGGTTTTTGGTCCAGCGACCATTAACGATCTGCTGCTGCGCAATGAAACCAAATTCAATTCCACCACACGCAAAATCCAGCCTGGTTTTCCTGGCAGCCTCCATTTATCAAGGAAAAAAAAAAAAAAAAAAAAAAAAAAAAAAAAAAAAAAAAAAAAAAAAAAAAAACAAAAAAAAAAAAAAAAAAAAAAAAAAAAAAAAAAGCCCCTGTCATGTTGAGTACCATTAACAGATAATGAACTGAGACAAGGGATGCAGTTACAGCACAGCACTCCACATGCCACAGGCCCCAGCACACAGCCAAGTGAGCCCATATTTATTATAAACACGATAATTAAATAGAACACCTACTCGAAAAAAAAAATTAAGGTTTTGATAATAAACAACAGAAGCTGGAAACCTGAAAAAAAAAAATAAGGCTTTGACTTGCCGTTGGCAACTCCTGCCATGGCTTAAAGGCGTGTACACACCTGGTTGCACCTTCCTTCCATCTCAAGGACTGGAAAGCACCAGCTCAGTCTCAGCTTTCCTTTCTCAGCCCTTCCTGGAATGCTGTAGCGCTTTGTACACGGCACCTACGCGCTCGAGCGTATGGAAGATTGAGCGCTGAGAAGTGACAGACAGCAGAGCTTCAAAGGGCTGCAAAATGTGCCGCTTTCTAGACATACTACTCATAACAAACAGGAATAATTCATCACTCACACCAGAGCCCTACCGTGTTTCAAGAATATTAAATACACACGTACAAATTTGAGGAATATTAAAGAGAGATACACTCCCTCCAAGCCACAAGGTCGTAGAATCATGGAGCTGTTTGGGTTGGAAAGGACCTTAAAAGCCCATCCAGTTGCAGCCCTACTGACCTATTGATTAGCAGCATTCTCCACTCCTCCTGAGAAAATTAGATACAGAATAAACACCTCACCCACTAGAAAAACTGCTCCAAAGGTGCAATTTCAGGTCTACCAGATTATATATATACACTTGAAACACAAACAAACTGTTAACAGGCTTAATGAGGTTAAACAGATTAAACGGGTAAATTAATTTCTTTAAGAGACATCCTCACTCTGAAGTCACCCAGGTAACCCATCCAGTTAAAAGCAGGTTCAGGTAGAAAGCTTGGCTTGCACAAAACATACAACAAGAAGCCTTAAACTTACTTCTAACCCCACACAGAGATGTGATCATGACAAGCGTTTTCTAAAAGCTAATATAACGCTACTTTGCAGCTTAGGCAAGCAACAAGTCCAACACATTAAACCCCTGCTAAGCTGAACCTATTTTTAAAAGAGGACTTAACGCTGTTTTCAGAGCTCCATGTAAACCAAGCTCTCCCTTAGGATTTGGCATTGGGTAGGGGGAAGAGGAAGGGAGTAGGTTCACAGAGAACAAGCTAACAGCTTAATATCGCCACAAGGCTGCTTTTCTGGTGCGTCAGTTCATTCCAGCCCTCATCACAAGTTACCCTTTCACTGTCAGTGCATATATTCCCAGCCAAAACTACAGTGATACCTCCAGTAAACAAAAAGCCTGAAGCAGAGGTGGTTTGAGCTGAAAATGAGCTGGAGAATTCCTGAGGCCAGCGGTCAACTGCGACTCTTGAGCACAGGAGAGGAAAAAGCAGGCTGGGCTACCAGCACGAGAGGTCACCTCTGAACTGCTCAGAACAGGAGCACTATTTGTTACCCGTCTCTGTTTGTTCTCAATTCCACATTAAAGCACCCAGGCTCTACCTATTCCAAACACGAAACCCTTGGTCAGGTTAGAGGTGACCTTTTCTTCCTCTGCAAATCATGCCCTGTTCTATTACTACAAACACAGCTGTGAATTAATGATCCTCAGCTCCCGACAAGACACTCACCGCTGTCTACACGCAACTTTCTTCAAACCTGCTTGAAGCAGGAGAAGTCTTGTCCACGCTCGTGGATCTGTGAGCGCACAGGGATACACAACAAGAAACACGCACTGAGTTTTAAGCTGCCTCTTGCCACAGCCCTGATGGAGCTACAGCTCTCTCCACGGTTATACGAGGGAGCTTTTCCACACTACTAAAATGTAATCTCCAAGAGGAAATTCAGTGCAATGTTATTATTGCTTCCACATAATCAAAAGGCCATTTCATTCAGTAATCCAAGCCTGCCTAAGGAGGCTGTAAATGCTGCACACAGTTAAACACAGTCTCGTCCACTTCCACTCCACCACGCTCGCACGCGGGGCTGGCAGCAGCTCTCAAAAGGCAGCACTTGAAGAGTTATTTTAATTTAGTGTATAACTGCTAAAATTTGGATCAACCACTTCCTTGCCCCTCTCAAATCCCCAAGTGAATCTGTACCATTTGCACAGCATGAACCTTCAGAGGTTTGACTCCTTTCATTGACTTAGATCTCAGTCAGTTGGGTTTGGTAGGTTTGGGCTTGGTTGTTCATTTTTGTTTGGAGTGAGGGATTCCTTTTCCCTCAAGCCTCTAGAAACGCAGGATCTAACCTAGAACCTGCTAAACCAAATTAACACTATTAAGTATTTTATGGTTCAAGAGCTACACCTCCTTTTCTGTACTTACGTGGTGTTCAGGTTTATATTTCAGAAGATCTCCAGGCACACTGCGAGTCCCATGATTAAAATCTTAGACCACATCGATGTTCTGGGAAAGGAGGACCCTACCAAGTACAGAAAAGCCTGAGGAACCCCAACCTCATTTTAACCTCCCTTGAGCCCCAGAGCCCCAGGCACCACCCCTGCTCTGTCACCATCAACTGCCACCAACTCCTTTGTCACCTCTGTAAGTTAACACGTTTGGGCCAACTCTACCCAACGAGAGGTACAGGGCTCAAGAGCAACACACAAAAGCAAAGAAAAATCCTCCAAAGGAGTAAAACTAAGCCAATTCCAAGCCCCACACCCTCGTAGTGCCCACTGCCTGTTAATACAGCTGCTCGTTGCCAAGTAAAACCTCAAGTTCCCTTAGATTCCACCTCAGCCCATCCAGAACCTGAGAAACAGCCAAAAAGTTATCGGTCCAGGCAGCTCATCACTCAGCTGAAGATGGGGATAAAGACTTCAAGGACATGAAGATCCACACAACTCCGTTCCACATGTCTTTGGAAGAAGCCTTGTTGTTTTTCTGCAGCATCTTGAATGCAGGCAGCATTTCTGTCACAGCAGGGAAGAAAAAACAGGAGTTGCTCCCTCGGGGAGCTGCGAAGGCTGAGACAATCCACGTGCTAGTATGTGCAACCTCCAGATTTTACAAAGGAAGGGCTGGCTTAGCAAGCACTGAGGGGGAAAACAAACCCAAAAGAACAAAAAACTACTCAAACTGAAGAGATACGGCCAATCCCACTAGGAGCTCCATCTCCAGTCCCCACAGAAATAAATAAGCATTCAAGTAGAGTCAAACCATCCCCTTCTCCCTGTTCTTCCCCCTTTAAATACTCAAGACTCAATCCCACCAGCTACATAACGCCCTGAAATCAGACTTCAGCGTGCCCAGCACAAAGCCTAAGGAAAAGTCAACATGAGGCAGGGAAGGGGCTAAAACTCACAGCTAAAACTTAATAAACTTCTTTTAAGGACCATGCTCTAAGGTTACTCGGAAAGGACAACATTCCACCACACTAACAGGATGATTTCTTTGGGAAGAGAGAAGGGGGGAAAAAGAAAACAAAGCGGACAACCCAAGGAATGCTGCAAGTCAGCAAGATGTTTAAAATAGAAGGGGTTTTATGTGCTTAAGTATGAAGCGTAATCAACTCAGCTGGGAGACTGTGACCAAGCTACCAGGGAACAAGGAGGAGGGAGATGGGGAACATGAAACTCGGCTACAGCTTTCCTACCCTGAAAACCAAATAAACCAGGTGAGACAAATTCAAGCAAAAAATAGTCTGCTAATCACAAAAAGAACTTTTTTTTCCCCCCTCAATATCTCCCTGATTTGTTTCCTCTTCTCCACAGGGACCAGAACTCGAATTCAAAAACGTTTTTGTAGAAAATCCCTACCCTGGGAAACTCCAAATTACAGAATAGCACATTGCAAGCCAAAAGTATTAAAACACAATCCCGTTGAGTCTGCCAGATTTTGTGGTACTTATGGCAAGACACCACCCAGTTCAGCAGCTTCTTGAATTTAACTACAAAGTGACACACAAGACGTATTTTAGAAGGTTTAGTCTCAAACCAAACAAGAAAAAAAATCCAAATATTTGTCAAGAGAAAAGGTCATATTTAAAAGAAACATTTTCAAACCTGAGAAAATAATAAATAGATTTAAAAAAACCCAAAAATAAATAACAAGAAGTTATTTGTTCACAGCTGTATATTAAAAAGCCAACAAAATAAACTTCTAAGGAGGGAGATGTGCAGGGGAAAGAGGCAAGGGGCAAAGCCAAAAGGAACGAAGGAAAAAGCAAGCAAATTCATCTCTTTCAACTCCATCAAAGCAGTTGTAAAACAATGGAAGTTTGCCTGCTCCCCCTCCAGTTTCAACTAAAAGTGACTTTGGGAATGGAAAATTTAATACCTCTATCAACAGCCTGTGGTGTGTTTAAACTATTATAACATAAAGCATGCTCATACTCACAGGCTAAAGGAAATGACTGCCAAATGCTTCCTTTACAGTCTTCCTTCCAGAAGAAGATAGATTTTTTTTTTACCAAGACATTTTTCTCAAGGCACCAAGTACAGCAAAAATTAAACTAACAGTTATGCAAAATTTGCAATGGATTTATGGTCTTTTATTGAAATCACAGTGGAGATGTAACTACAGCTCACAGGTTTTTAGTGCTGTAATCACTTGCACATTCAAAGGCTTCAGAAAATTGAATAGACTTTTTTTTTTTTAAGTGACAATAACTACAGGATGTGACCATACCTATAATAATCTTTCCCTCCAGACGGGGAGATAAGCTCTAAAAACAGGAAGTTTCTACTATAATCTTGAAAAAAAAAAAAATGTTAACAGTCTGAAACCACAGGACTCGGTTCAGTTACACAGGAAAGAAACCCTTCATTTCCCAAAACCATGGGAGAAGATACCTGAGGGATGAAATCATAGAATCATAGAATCACCAGGTTGGAAAAGACCCATCAGATCATCAAGTCCAACCATTCCTATCAAATACTAAACCATGTCCCTCAGCATCTTGTCCACCCGTCCCTTAAACACCTCCAGGGAAGGTGATTCAAATCATGCTACAGCCTGCTGCACTTCAGAAACCAGATTTATCCTTTAGAAAAAGGTCTTTTTATGCTTTGGAATACACTAGGTAGAGACAAATTCCAAGCTGTGCCTCTTTGAGTGCAACACGACCTCCCTTAAATCATGCAAATCATGTCTGCACTTTGCTAGACTCGCTTTATTTTGATTTGCTCGTCTAACAGATGGGGATTTTCTGATGTAGGAATCTATTTCTCACAGCGGTCTTCACCCACCTACACAGAAGCTTGAAGTGAACTAAAAGGAAGCGGCAGATTTTTGATAGCCAATATCAACCAATTAACAGGCAAAAAGGCCTTTGAAAATTCATCTCGCAGCGTTTCCCTCATGGCAGATGAAGGGATGGCAGCAGTTAAGCAGGGTTTACACCAGCTTATTGAACACTCAGAAAAAAAAATGGATCCTGGTGGGTATTTTAATATAAATCAGGTCTGTGCTGCTTGTCTCTGTAGTCTCCTCTGGACCTGTTTCAACAGCTCCATCTCCTGATATTGGAGATTCCAGATCTGGACACAGCACTCCAGATGAGGTCTTACAAGAGGATTACTTGAAGAAAAGTGCAAAACATCAGAGCAGCATCCCTCTCACTCTAAACTGTTCCAGGCTCCACGTCTTTGTTGAAACCAACTGCCTGCACATTGCAAATCAAGGCCTGAAACACACACACACAGGGACAATTTCATAAAACAAACATTCATTTGAGAGAATACTTACATGTTCTACATTAATTTTACATGAAAAGCAAGTTTTCCTGGACAAAACGCACGAGTTTCCGAGGCCGTGAGGCAAGTTTCCAACACAACAAACAGCATAAAAGCCACTGCAGAGGAACCTCTCTCTCAACAAAAAGGGCTGGAGAGCCATCAGTGAGCATTTTCTAACCTGCGGTGTGCCACCTAGTGCCAGCCTCCTAGAAGAAACAACATAAAACCCACCAGCACTGTAAATTCCAGTGAGCCACAGAGACCATGCAGAGAACTTGCAAATGCAAATTTTAAGCCTCTGGTTTCCAACCCCCCCCCTCCAAGTGCTGACAACAGCACAGAGAGCAGGAAGAAAAACCCACAACACACAAAGTGAAGCAGCCTCAAAGGAAGCTCTGGAATATGTTTGGTTCTCACTCCGGCTAACGATGCAATTCATTAATCACAACGTGAACTCAAGAGCAACAAAGCCAGCCTATGAAGTGCACAACACTCCAGAGAAGCACAAGCTACAAGCTGGTCTTGAGACATGTGGTGCACAGAACCTTAAAGGCATTCTTGGGCTGATGAACTGTTTATCTCCTTCTCTGCTGAACACATCCAGGTTCTGACGAGGTGACTGAAGGGAACAGCTGTATTTTCATGCCATGTTTTATCACAAAAGCATGATACAGGGATTAATTAGATTTCTTCACAATGAGAGTGGGGAGGCCCTGGCTGCCCCATCCCTGGAGATCAGAGAAGCATAGAACAATCAGGTTGGAAAAGACCCACCGGATCATCGAGTCCAACCGTTCTCATCAAACACTAACCCATGTCCCTCAGGATCTCGTCCACCCGTCCCTTAAACCCCTCCAGGGAAGGTGACTCAAACCCCTCCCTNGAGTAGAGGGAGAATAACCTCCCTGGACCTGCTGGTCACACCGTTTCTGATACAAGCCAGGATGCCATTGGCCTTCTTGGCCAATGATGTTCGAGGCCAGGTTGGATGGGGCTTGGGAACCTGATCTAGTTGGAGGTTTCCCTGCCCACGGCAGGTGGGTTAGAACTAGATGATCTTTAAGGTCCCTTCCAACCCAAACGACTCTATAGTTCTATGCCATTGTCATTCCCCTTGCTACTTCTTTCTCAATGAAAGCTACACTTTGAGATCATGATAACTAGACAGGCAATAGATCTATTTTAAATAAGTGGACGTCACTGGACAAATGAGGTCAAGAACAAGCCTGACAAGCCTGTTAGATTCCATTTGTGCAATGAATAGACAGAGAGCCTTTCATGGCTTCCACTACAAAGAAACCCATCATTAGACCTCATTTTTGTCAGTTCATCTAAAGGCTGAAGATAGATACAGTCAGGGGTGTTTAAAAGGAATGACTTTGAAATCAAATAGCTCCCAATATCTCTATGTCCATTTCAGATTAAATCTTCTACCACCTCCCCTCCATTAGTTCAACTTGCGCTAGGATGCACCACATTTTGCTCATTAGTTTTAGAGCCTGAATGGGGGAGGTTGGTTTGTTTGGAGGGTTGGTTTTTTTTTAAATAACCTTTAAGACTGCTCTCTGTTGATTAAACCATTTTCATCCTTCAATGAGTTTGATTCCTATTAGTTCAGACTGCAGAGAAGACATTGATTTTTTACTATAGTCAGGATCAAGAGAAGTAACAGCTTTTCCAATTAAACAACTGCTCACCGCGTTAAGTAGAAAAATATGTCCACAGCAATAACACACGAGTGTCCAAAGCACCTTTCAATGCCAACAAAAGCTAACAGACACACTTGTAATAACTTTAACCTTTAACTTGGGAAAGGAGGAAAACTCCATGTGTTACAGACAGTTCAGCTGCTGTTAACTCGGCTGATAAGGAGCTGTAACGCTGAGAAAGGCTCGAAATTACAGACAGCTCATCTTCCAGCGCTGAATTACCATCATTATGCCACACAAATCACCACATTGGGCTGTAGCCTGCAAAAATAGAAACCAGAAACGGTCTAGTAGGCTGCTGCTTCTTCTCCTCTTAAATGAAGCTTTTATACCAAACAGATCCATACAGTTCTTGCATTACAGCCTTTCAGAGCTGCACCGTAAATCAAATATTTTATTCCACAGCCTGCAACTACTCCAGCATTTAATAACTGACATGGGAGACAAGTTTTAATCTCCATCAGGCTGAAACAATTACTGTCCTCATAACTGCTCAAGTCAGAGGTAAAAATTATGACATTCGTATAATCTCACCTGACTGTATATTCGAGGTACACAGTTACACTTTTCCAGAGGAAAAAGGCAAAATACTTTCAGTGCAACAAGAGAAGGGAGTCTAAACGATCATATTCTCTAATTCTGCACATACCACAATGACCACGCACTCCAAGAAGTCAAGACAAGGCTTTAAGCTGTGAAAGAAATGCACCCTTCTCGCCACAGAGCAAAGACAAAACTGAACAGACACTATGTTTGCAGATGTAAATACTCTCACACCAAGAACCTGAGCTTCAAATAAGTCCTTAAACAACTTAAAATCTCAATTTGGAATGCATACATTATTACATGTTATATTATAGGTTATTACTAGCAGCTAGAAAGGAATACAAAAAATCTGTGCAGGTGAAGACACTGCTTCATTCTCTTTGAGTATATGGAGGTGAAAATGCAGTATTTTACCTCTTGTCCAAGAAAGGAAGAAAATGCCATCACGTTTGAACCATTCATCTTTTTATTTACGCTCTATAGAGGCCTGAAAACATACTTCAAACATCCAAATTATTTAAATCAGAATGAAAACGACAGGCAAGGTGTTGGAGCTCCCAGTGTTTTCAAAGTCTTGTGAAGGAATCCCCCCAAGCTCAATAATTAAGATGCATCTTCCAGAGCAACTCTCCAGGCCAAACCAATACTCCCGTTTCCAATCTACCAAGAGGCCAGATGCTCAGGGAGGGAGACAGAAGGGCTGCACAGACACTTTTATTGCTCTTCTTCAGCAAAACATCCCCTTTGCTTGAGGAAGAAGGGGAAGGAGCCCACTCCCTGGATTTGGAGCGCCCTCTAGAGTCAGCTCCTCTGCCACCGCATCCAACACCTGCTCGCGCTTCAGGATCTTTGCGCTTTAGGATTCACCCCACTAGCACCTCTGAGTTCCTAAAAACTGAGCAGTTTTCGTGTAAAATGGTACAACAGACCTGTTATGTACTGGTAAACACAACAGCATTTTTCAGAGAGCAGGGGATAAGTGTATTATTTTCTAAATCTACATACAGCGTAGAAAAACACACAAACACACATCTACATATATATCCACACATAAATCTATAAATACATCCGTGTATACTCGTACCTGTATATGTATAAATCAGAACCAGCTGGGAAGAGGGAAACAGCCAGGGCGCAGCGGCATCCCACTGCACAAAGCGATTCTTGCAGCTCTGAACAACTACCAACACATTTAGGAGGCCGATAATTGTGTGATGACACACAACTTGGGATTTTCATTTAGGAAAAGGTGATGCTCTTGCTACACCCAGAGCAGTTTCCCTCACCACCACCACCACCCATCTTCATTCTCCTGTCTGAGGGCCACGTTTGCTGTCACAGAAAAGCAAGTAAACATAAAAGGTTGTGCTCTGGAGCTTTACTCACATACCTCATACTGGACACCTATCTTCTGTTTCAGAAAATCTATGATTATCCTTCTAATCTTTCTCGAAGAGGATATCCATCCTTCATCTAAGGGGATTCAGAAAGATCTCGAGGACTCTGCTTTTGGACACAGGTAGGAATTCCAAGAGCTCCAAGAGCCATAGATTTCAGGGCTACCTTCAACCAACCGTTTCCTTTAAAGCACATCACAGGAGAAATGAGTAACAACAAAAAAAAAATGCAGGGTTTATTTTTAAACAAGCTCAATGTAAAGCCAAAGAGGCAGAAAAAAACTTCATTTTTCTCTCCAAGACACCATGTCATTGCCAGGAAAAAAAAGATTTTGGGGAAAAGAAGTCAGAAAAGGTTTTTCTAATAAGATCAGGCAGAAACATGAGCCTACAGAAAGGATATAATAAACTTCCATCAGAAATCATCTTCCGCAGAGATACTTGTCACAAGAGAAATGTTCAAAATTACAGCTGCTCTTGCATTGCCGTGACAAATACAAGTCAGAAACTCTACATCACAGCCACAACAGCTATTTCCTAGCTACCAAAACCAGGCTGGGCTACTTGGACTGCAAAAAACAGTCCAGTTTTTAAACCGCAGTTTAATCTAAAGGTTGAGCTGTGTCTTCCTTGCAAGCTCCACATGTAATTTTATTTTTCTTGGATTCGATCAATGTATCAAAACCTATACACCTTTTCAAAAGAACCATACACACGTGTAGGTGACCATGATATACAACAGAGGCCGTTTGCATACACTGGTTAAAATTAGGTTCCCAAATCTTAAATATTATAATTTTGAAAGTAATCCTTAGCAATATCCTGATGGAATTAAGTGCCAAACTCGTAGAACATTGCTGGATTAATAATATCTGCAAGATGCTGGGGTTTGAGCGACAAAAGCTGTAAAGTCACAGCTTTTTGAGGTCCAAATTAAGTGTCACATACAGCTAACATCTACCAGCCTTCCCGTTCACAGCTCTGTGCTTTCACACAGACAAAGGTCGCAGTTTTATAACAGTTGTCAGTGCAAGAAGCAACTGGGATTTTTAAGCTTGCGTCTTCGTGTATGTTTATTTACCTTTGAACATCAAAAAACAACAAATAATTAAAAACAGTGGCTAGAAACAGCATCTATTCAAAGACAAATCTTTATATCTCCCATTACTTCTTGGAAAAGATTAATTGTCTGGCCCCTGGTTTAGCATAACCCATTCCTCTTGCAAAACCACCATCCAAGAGCAAACTGCTGTGCATATACAAACACATTACCTGCAATTCAGCTGACAGATAAGCAGTCGTAGTAGCTTCCCTGTCTTCTCCTAAAGAGCCTTCCCCTCAGACCTCATTTCCCTTTCACTTGACCAAATTAGAAAGATTAAGGTAAACCATTTACAGCTGGGAAAACTCAAACCTATTACATGTTATTTTTAACTAGCTGCACTGAATACAAAAATACACTCAGAAGTGATGCCCTGGCTTTCAGCAGCAACATTTATTCCTCCCACAGTTGAAGTCTGCGCCTTTTCTCCCTCCCTCATATTAACGTGTTTACCCAACCATAATTCCATTAGTGTTATGTAACACAGACAATCTTCTTAGGCGTTTTAGCGCTATCTCACACCAAAACTAACCCCCTGCACACGCACGCTTGGACCGCGTAGCTGTCAGCGCCGGGTTTTTCTGACATCCAAGGAACTGCCTGATGTAGAACTGAACCGACACCTTCTGCTCCAAAGCCGATCTGCTCAAAGCCTTCGCCAAACCTCCCTGGAACAGAAGGACACAATCGCTGCCCAACACCACCTTCTCTTCATACACACTCAGCTCACGCTGACATTAAATTACTGTAACTGCGGTGATTCTTCCTTTAAGAAAAAAAGGACCTTAAAAACATGTAATGTTTGTCAACTGCCTCTCCTGCGTGCCAAACACGGTAAGTACTATTTGCAGTTATGTCTGTAATTTGACATTAATTCCTTAATCTTCTTAAGCCAGGGCAAGCTTGTAGATCATTAGGAGGTTATTTAGAAGAGCACATCTCAAGTATTACACGAACTGTACGTTTTATTGAGAAAATGGTTAACTCCAGTTTTGTATTTTGTCATTCATACACCTGAAAATGAATCAATCTCCTTTGGAGAGCAATCCAAAGATCCACTATGAGCTATTATTGCTCCGTAATCCTCTTTTGCGTGCTGCAGTGTCGGCTAACAGGATTGTGTAGCTTTCACATTGGATCAGCAGGACTGTGACCTTTACTGACAGTCGTTCTAACCAATATTAATGCCAGAGAGGCGGCCAACGCTGCTGTTCTCCAGAACAGACACCACACAGATGAGCTTCTGCCGCTTGTCACTGCTTGTTTCTTGCTTGCATGAGAACACACATGGACCAGGCCCAGCAGTTATTTATATTGCTGCAAACTACACCAAAAGGTACTGAGGGGCATGGTTTCGAGATTGGTGGGAATGGTTGGACTCCATGATCCAGTGGGTCTCTTCCAACCTGATGATTCTATGAAAAGCAGGCTTCACCAGAAAAAAAACTTACTTGCACCATCCCTGTTGTGCCAGTGTTCATTTAGAAGGCAGAGCAAACAGGGTCCTCATTGGGCCTTTTCAAACTATCAGCAGGGATTTCTGCCTTTTTTTGGAAAGATCATTGCTGATTCCATCACTTCATATAAAAGGGGAAAATCCCTCTGCTGCAAACAATTTGACACCAGGTGGCTGGTACCAGCATTAGATGGAATGCGTTACCTTCCTCCAACTCAAAGCTAAAAAAACCCAACCCAGTATATGCATGAAAGAAAAAAAAACCAGGAATAATAAAAAATGTACTCGGGAGAGCATAAAGTAAACTGAGCATGCAAATCTGAAAGAACGTGGGTATTAGGAAATACAGCTCAGGTCTTGTCAGCCTCCACGTGTAAAAAGGCACAGGAGACAAGCCAATGCCTTCAGTAATTTTAAAGAGCTTTAGAAAGTTAGAAACATATCTAGATGGCATCACAACTTTCTTATGTTAGAGCAGAGAGAGGGCAAAGAGGAGAGAAAAGAGAAAATGATCCTACTCATCTGATCAGCCAACAGAGCAAAGGACAAAAGTGGGACACTGACCACTGCCAACTTCTGTCCAGGGAACAGCGATTCTACCTGCATCCAAGATGATTCCCAAAAATCTAAAAGCCAAACCAACCCCTCTCTCAAATACATCTCTTCACACAACTGTTGTGAACCAAAGCAGCTGCCCTCTTCAGGTCCACTACCCATTCCCAAGTAAGAAAAAACACCAAAAAACCCCAAGAGCGAGCCAGTACAAACTCATAATTCCTTGTCTATACCCACTGCATGCAGGATTCTTCTTGAAAACAAAGGGCTCCAACTCCACCAATAGGCAGCTGCCACCCTCATTACGTTCCAAATCAAGGCTTTTAGTTAAGACAATAAAAATCAGCTTGGAAATAGCTTTTAAAAAAATTACCTAGGCAGGGTCAGCTGCTGAACTAACACGTGCTGCAACTCCTACTACTATGGCAGTGAAAGAAAGAGACCTAAACCAGAAGCAGAAGGAGCAAGAAGTAGCATACGAGGCAAAAATGCTTCCTCCTAAATAGATTCAACATTTCCAAAGGACATCAAAGAACAAGAGAACTCACTAGCTGGCACATGACAAGATGTTTAAAACTGAATTTACACGCAAGAGTCTAAAGCCTTAAGAATTAAAGTTACTTTTCTTAACTTAAAGTTTCGTAAGCAATTTTGTAATGTGCTTAAGTTTCCAGAGCCAGCTTCATTCGGATGCAAATTAGCATTTTTCCACTTGTTCACACACTAACTACTTAAAGACTGGTTTATGTAGAAAATGGAATGTGAAATAGCAGCTACATCTATCAGCAAAATATCTTTGCTAGTTTTACAATCATAATGCATTTTGTAATTAAATCGCTAATGTTGCAGATCCCGGTTTTCGTCAAATTTACATGTAATTACATTAATCAATTAGTCTGTAATTGCGTTTTTGCTATTTTTGATTCCTAAGGCCTCGCTGGGCACACTGGAAAAAAATTATATTCCCCAGCTCTTTGGGGTGGGAGGGATATCAATACCACATCACAGAAGAGGCTGGATGGTTTTAACTACCATTATGTTTTCGAATTAAGGTTTACCTGGAAAACAGGACACGATCTTCACTGCACAAAGTACCACCTGTCACAACAGGAGAGAGTCTAGTGGGACTGGTCACTGTGTGAACAACGTGAAAGGCAAAAAGGATAAAAACACTGCAATATTCTAGTTGAAGTACTTCTGAGTGCACAAGAAAGCTGCTTAAACTGTTCCTCCTGCCTCTGAAAGGCTTCTTCGCAACTGATTACTGTAATTTCCAGGGGAGATCATCTGCCAAAAACAAAGGAAATGCCATTTTTTTAAATTTTATCTGCACTTCGCGCTCATCTAGTGTAAAGAATGACATTCCAGTACCCTTTCCTCAGGATTTTGCCTGAAGATTCAAGACAGATAAGCAGTTCTAAAAGAAACCAATGACATATGAGCTAAATAGGAAACATTATTTTGTTGTCACAGAGAACTGGAACCCAGAAGCTAATAACCAGACATCAGCATTAACTTCCTCTCTGTAGTTAACTAAACAGAATCATAGAATCATCGAATCACCAAGTTGGAAGAGACCCACCAGATCATTGAGTCCAACCAGCCAACTTTTATTTTCTATATCAAGACGAAGCTGAGTCTATGAAACACGGAATTGAAAATTCTACCAGACCTCCCCGTTGTGACAATTAAACAAGCGGAATTATTTCTCTGGGAAGGGTTTTGTTTCTTAGAAATAAAGATGCAGAATATCCCATTGTGAGGGATTGGGTATTTCCCCAGAGGAGTCAGCCACACATTGGGATTGCACAACTACAAACCCATCACCACATTAGAATCATCACAGTTAAAATATTCATTCCAGTGAGTCAGAGCCCAGCACCGAAACACAGAATCATAGAATCACCAGCTTGGAAGAGACCCACCAGATCATTGAGTCCAACTATTCCTATGAATTACTAAACCAGAAGCATAACTAAACCTGAAACATAACTGAAACATAACCTGGACGCAACCAGCAGCAGTCCCTAACCTTTCCCTATCTCACTCATTCCCAAAGACGAATGATCCACCCCGATCCCACTGTAGGCGCAAGCTGGTTTGAGGTCCACGAAAACAATTTGATTTCATTTTTATCTATTTAAAGAACAGGTTCTCAGCCATTGTAGGCTCTACAGTCTTTCCTGAACTACTACTGGAATTCTTGAGAACTCATCCCCTAAACAGCAAGTCTTAAACTTGGCAGAGAACATCATTCAGGGATATTTATACAAACCTCCTTCCCCAAAACAACCACCAATACCATTGAGATAGTAGATTATTTATTCTGGCTCACTCTTCATCCACAAATATTCTGCTTTAAGTGGTGAACAAGCAGTCATTCCAGCTGAGAAAAAGTAATCCTGTTCCAAGAATTACTTTTAATGCATTTCAGCTCTGCGTGCCAATTCTGGTTAAGAACCCAATAACTTTGGCTCTTCTATCGCCTCGGACCCAGCCGAGGAGGATTTGCTGCCATTTACACTGCTCGGGATGTCCTTGTGAGATCAGGTGTGATCAATACCACCGACTCTCAGATCTTTTATTATCCACCAGACCCCACAAAAGAAATCTCAGCTATTACTTAAGGCAGGAACAAGTCAGCGCTGCTGGTCCTCGCTTAGCGCGTACATCTCTGCCTCTTCGTGTTTTCAGCTTTGTCTCGCAGCTTATTCAGTTCTGCAAACAAAAGCAGCCGCCTTCTTCCCAACAGACTCTCCCGTTTTATTATCACGGATAATTTGAACACATCAATGTACCTACATAAATAAGAGACAAGTGTCTCCCACCACTTGCAGGAGAAATTCCCTTTGTATCGGCTGCAGACGCTTGGCACGGAGCAGCAGGATTGTGTTTTCATCTACCCTGACAGCCGAGGTTGTGTAGATACCAAACCCAGTAAGTGTTGCAAGCGTTTCTTTTAATAAACTGCCACGGAAAAAGTATGAAAAAAATGATTCAAGCTGAGGACACATTGATGGGTACAAAATCCTTGAGGCATTATGCAGCTCACACAAGCTCATGGATCAGTATTATTGCAGCAACCAGTAGCCGTCAAAGCCAATTACCCCAGGGACCTTCCCGGGCGAGGAGCGGGTTCTGTAGACGCCGTCTGCGGTTGTCAGAGCCTGCACGCGCTGGGGAGAGCGGGGAGAGCGGAAAATCTGTCACAGCCAATTACTGCCAATGTTTTATTTATGTCAGGACACACCTGATCAGCGAACAATAAAGCCATTTTATACCAGATGATGACAAAACCAGAATGCAAAATGGCAACAACCGGGAGAGAGATTTCGGTTATCGATAAACACGGCACGTACGCCGGCCACATAGGAACGCGTCAAATAAATTCTCGGTGCCGAAGCAGTGACACACACAGGTTTTAAAGCCCTTGACTCCAAACACAGACTGCTTTTTTTTTTTTTTTTTTCTCCAAACGCCCTGACAAAAGGCTGATTTGTATATAACTCATTTTAGAGACAGGAAGATGCAAGTCTATCTGCGACAATGGATTTGAGGCATTACATTTCATAGGGAAGGAAACCAGAGAGGGAAGAGAGGGGAGCGGAAAACACTGACATGATATGGAGATAAGGCCACAAAATGTATTTTCTGTGCAACACCAGCCTTTATTTCAATTGCCCAACTCAACTGACAAAAGAAAAAAGGTTCAGGACAAGAGGAAATGGCCTCAAGCTCTGCCAGGAGAGGTTTAGGCTGAACATGAGGAAAAAAATTTTCACAGAAAGGGTCACTGGGCACTGGCAGAGGCTGCCCAGGGAGTGGGTTGAGTCACCTTCCCTGGAGGGGTTTAAGGGACGGGTGGACAAGGTGCTGAGGGACATGGTTTAGTGACTGATGGGAATGGTTGGACTTGATGATCCAGTGGGTCTCTTCCAACCTGGTGATTCTATGATTCTATGAAAAATATATTAGGTTGGTGCAAAAATAATTGCTTGTTTTGTCATTAATAAACTGTGATGCTTATTTCGGATTAAACTTATTTAACTGTGTTCATCTAGCATACCATTTTAAAGCATGAAATTCCCTCTACTTATTCATGCTAATGGTTTTGTTTTCACTGTTTATTCTCTTTTACATTATGCTGTCAAATTAAAGCTGGGGGAAAAAAGCAAACTCGAGCGGTTTTGTTGGAGGAGTTCACAAGGGGATGTAAAGCAGCAGAAACTGCCAGCAACATCAACCAAGCATTTGGCATGGGGACCGTCAGCAAATGTAGAACTCGACACTGGCTCCACAAAAATCAACAGAAATGAGAGCCTTGAAGATGAGGACGGTTGCAGACATCCTTCTGCGATAGATAACCAGCTGAGGGCTGCTTTAAAAGTTCGTTATTTCCTACATAAAATATAGCAATTATTTTTAAAGCCATTATTTTCACTCCAATCTAAGAGAAATTATAACATCTGCCATGCCTAGAGAACCCAAATTGTACTTACCCATCTTAAATTTACCATATACCACCTGAATTTTATAGTTAAACAGATTTAAGTTTAAAATTGCCCTTTGGCCGTGGGACTCAAAATCAAATCCCAAAGAAAACATGGATTTTTTTTCCCCCTTGCAGTAATATAAACTACGCCTAGTTTTATTCATGGCGATTTTCAACTCACTGCCTTCAAGAAGAAGGTATTTTACAGAACTGTTCTGAATGAACAGATCAGCTGGAGCCTTGTCAGGCAAATGTGCTGTTGGGGAAATCCTCTTTAAGGAGAGCTGACCTCCCAGGAGAAGCTGTGTCAGCCACCAAGATGGAAGTTGGCACTTGTAGATAATTCTCTTCGATTATTTTGCTGCCTTAAGTCCCGACTGCCAACGTTTCCTCTCCCGTTAAAGGCACCATCCTGGCCCTCTCCCAAAAGGCAGCACGGACGCACATGTGCGGATGCAAAGGAGATTTACTGATTACCCCAATCACTGCTCTGAAAATGGGATTGCTCAGAGTCACTTCTGAAACCACCAACAAGCTAGTGGTCTATACAATTCTTTTTCTAAGCATGGCCTTGGCAAATAATAGATCTAAACTGAACAATACCCCACTATTTTGTAAATTACGTTGAAATCTCTATAGGCATAGATTTATTATGTGTATTTACTATATATGACATGTAAATTGAAAAGAAAAATCCAATAATCATAACAGTGGGGGAAACATCTACCTTTCTGATGTTTCAGTCTTGAAAATCACATCATAGAATCATAGGATAGTTTAGGGTGTAAGAGACCTTAAAGATCATCCAGTTCCATCCCCTCTGCCATGGGCAGGGACACCTCCCACTGCATCAGAGGCTCCAAGCCCCATCCAACCTGGCCTTGAACCCCTCCAGGGATGGGGCAGCCACCGCTGCTCTGGGCAACCTGTGCCAGGGCCTCCTCACTCTCATGGTGAGGAAATTCCTCCTTGTGTCTAGTTAAATCTGCCCCTCTCCAGTTTATCCCCATTGCCCCCAGTCCTATCACCACAAGCCTTTGTGAACAGTCCCACTCCAGCTTTCTCATAGCCCCTTCAGGTACTGAAAGGTCACTCTAAGGTCTCCTCAGAGCCTTCTCTTCTCCAGGCTGAACAACCCCAACGCTCTCAGTCTGTCCTCGTATGGGATAATCTTTGAATAATCTAATCTACTACTCTGAGGAGCTACCACAATGCTGGCTGCCGCTTCTGTTTACTCCCCAGTTCTAGAGTGTAACAGAACTACACTCTAGTAGTAAATAACTTTGGCTCAGACATCCACATAATTAAAGGAAATTCAAGAGACTATTTATCATACAAAAGGCTTCCATCTCAAACACCACAAATGTATTAAACCTGCTCATCACCAGGATCCAGTGGCAGAAACAGACAGAACCAGAAATTCTGACCTATTATTTCACAACGCTGCCAATATTATTATTATTATTGTTGTTGTTGTTGTTGTTGTTGTTGAAAGCAGCCCTGAGAAGAAGGGCTTGGGCTGCTTGGGGGATGAGAACCTCGATGTGAGCTGGCAACGTGCACTCACAGCCCAGAAACCAACCGTGTCCTGGGCTGCATCCAAAGCAACGTGGCCAGCAGGGTGAGGGAGGGGATTCTGCCCCTCTGCTCCTCTCTTATAAGACCTCATCTGGAGTATTGCATCCAGGTGTGGAATCCTCGACATAAGAAGGAGATGGAGCTGTGGGAACAGGTCCAGAGGAGGCTACAAGGACGATCTGAAGGCTGGAGAACCTCCCATCTGAGGACAGGCTGAGAGAGTATGAATCAGGAGACATGGAAAGACAAAGGTTATGACACCTCTACACACCAAAGCCTGTGACGGCTTCCCAGGTATCCTACAGCCCCACTGCAGCAGGAGACTGAGGGGACGAGGAGAGCCTGGCTCACATCAGTCTCGTTCCACCAGTTTCCTCCTGCTACTGGAGAATTTGGCATCCCAGAAGCCGCAGTAACATCACACCCACAGGGTGACAGCTTCATGACACTCACACACCGCAGAGTTCATGAGTCAGACGCAGCTCAAGAGTCACGTTGGCCACCTCCACCTGTTGCAGCAGCCGTCTGGGAGACGTGGGAAACCCTGATGATACAGGCAGCAAGGGAAACAAGGCTCCATCCACCTCCTTAAAAGGGATCAACCAAGACAATACACAAGAGTCTTTGAGTACAGCCTTCCCTAACTGTAAAGAGCGCAAACAATAGCCCTTTCAGACCTGAAATAAAAGTGGGAAGCCAGGTGCCAAGCTGCACATTGGATACGTGGATTCCCCCCTCCCTTTCACATATGGCAAATGCAGTATTTTTCAAATAGTCTTTTTGTTCACGACTCAGACACTGTGTAAGTACAGCTGCAGAATAAGGAGGCGTCTTTGCACAAAAATATACCCTCTATTTAAAGGGTTTCGCACACTTTGCTCTATTTTTTCAAATAATCTGTCCTGTAGCTATTCGTAGGGGATGTATATCTTACTGTTCTAATAGATCTAAATGAAACAGAATCAATATTATTTTAATTTTTAAAGGTCTGTTTATGAAACACAATCATCCTTCATTAAAAATGCAAGCTGTGCTTCACAAGAGGTTAGTGTAAATGATTCATAGTTTGATATCTCTCCAGGATAATCATCCTCTCTCAGGAGGGCCCACTGGATGCTCCATCACACCACTGAAGCAGGTATTAGTGAAAAAATGCCTGTCCAAGGCAAAAACACTAACATATTCCTAAGAAGTCCTGTCCCACAATGTTTTTCATCCCAGATAAGTCACACGTAGGAGATCTGTGGGTATCAGATTGTTGTCCACTGGCAGGCATAAAGGCTTGGAGTGATAGGACTGGGGGCAATGGGAATAAACTGGAGAGGGGCAGGTTTAGACTAAAAATAAGGAGGAATTTCTTCACTATCAGAGCAGGGGGGCCCAGGGACAGGTTGCTCAGGAAAAATGTGGCTGCCCCATCCCTGGAGGTTTTCAAGGCCAGGTTGGATGGGGCTTGGAGCCCCTGATCCAGTGGGAGGTGTCCCTGCCCATGGCAGGAGGGCTGGAACTGGATGGGCTTTGAGGCCCCTTCCAACTCAAACTATTCTATGATTCTAGGATTATCTGTGGCTAAAATGGAACAGTCGATACCGTCACAATTTTGAAGATAAAGGGAAAAAAAGAACAGAAAAACCCAACACAACAAAAGAGTCCACACACACAAACAGCATTAGAGAAATGTCTTTTGCTTCCAAGCAAAACAACAACCCCACACCAAACAAACCAAAACCAAACTGCCACCACACACTCCACCCTCAATGTCAGGTTAAGGGAAAAAAAAAAAATCTCAAGTTCTCCCAATTTCCTTACCTAGCCTGAAATTTCAGTATAATTACTGCTTTTCACTAGCAGAAAAAGAAAATTTACCCTCAACAGCAGACTTGAACAGGTTCTAAAGACTGAAACCCTCAAAGTCAAGTCTATACAGCACTAAACGCAAGACCCTTCTATTAAAAAACACTAATTGCTCTTAACCATTTCAAAACAGCAGCAGCTGGCTAATTATAACACGAGGTTTTAACTAATAAATTCTTAATTATTAAACTCCAGTGCTCGATTTCCTTCGTGCAAGTAAACCAGCATTATATTATCACACAAACAAACGCTGCGGACACACCAGTTACAAANAAAAAAAAAAAAAAAAAAAAAAGCCTTGTATCACAGAAATCCCTTTTAAAACGCCCCCAGCTGCTCCGCGGACAGGGAGAATACAATGCTTACATTCTAACAATGCCTATGGAAGAAGTGTCCTTATGAGCTATTATACGCAGCTGTACACAGCCTTTATCTGGCTACCAGATATTCCACCTCGCTATCTACGCGTGCACGACACTGCAGCTCTGTTTGTGCCCCCTACAAGAGTGTCTTGCCAATAATTTTCATCTTTATTCTTTGCTCTCTCCCAATTCACGCCTTGGAATTTAATATAAGCGAACCACCGTCACCCAGCGTATTTGTGTGCGTGGCGCTGAAAATACATTTAATCAAGGCAATATCACACGCTGTAGTGTCTGAGCTCTTCGGGATCCCCAGAGGATACGTTTGGTTGAGGCTTTAATACCTGACAGGGACACCCCTCCCCTGAAAATAAAATAAAATCAGAAATATAGCAGATCTGACAGAATATTTTACAATGGAGCCGCACAGTATATGCATTCAATCACTCCATTTCCCAGAAGATTCATTACAGTTACATTAGAAAGTCAAATCAGGCAATTCTGCAGTCTGGTGAAAGCTAGCATATGAAAGCAGGTTAATACAAAAGAATTTCATTTTAAATAGAGGACATTTAGGACTTTTAAAAGCAACATTATGATAAAAATTTCAGCGTGTTTGTTCTGGCTTCAGAGCGTGCTTTGCAAGTCTTGTTTCAACGACGTAGCTGATTTTCTAAGGGAAGAGGGAGGGGATGCGAGATCTTCAAGGTTTGCCATCTTAATTACCCTGCTGCTCCCACACGTCGCTACGGATCACGCTGCAGACACCCTTCCCTGCTCACAGCCAGAGCACTGTTGGCACCAGCTCCTCGCAGTAAAAATTCTAATGCATTAGTTAGCATTTCAGCTGCGCATCACATCCAAAATCACTGGGGATTGCATTCTAGACAAAAGGTTTATTAAGCAGAAGACACAACCCATTTGAAGTTTCCTGTTTACCTTCCAACACAAGGATTAGATATAAATAGAATCATAGAATGGTTTGGGTTGGAAGGGACCTCAAAGCCCATCCAATCCCACCGCGTGATAGGCAGGGACACCTCCCACTGCATCAGGGGCTCCAAGCCCCATCCAACATGGCCTTGAACCCCTCCAGGGATGGAGCAGCCACAGCTTCCCTGGGAAACCTGTTCCAGTGTCTCCCCACTCTCATGGAGAAGAAATTCCTCCTTATTTTCAGTCTAAACCTGCCCCTCTCCAGTTTATCCCCACTGCTCCCAGTCCTATCACCACAAGCCTTTGAGAACAGTCCCTCCCCAGTGGTGAATTATTACCTTTTCACAACCTTGCCCCCATTTCTGCAAGTAAAAGGCAGGCAGGGAACGTAATTACTTATTAAAAGCAATAATGTAAGAATTGATTTACAGAATGGAAGAAAAATTGTTCCAAGCAGTATTAACTAATGAGTATAAGTTGATCTGAATGAATGTAACTAATTTGAGAGCAACTCTTCCCTATCAGCAATACACCTACAAATACATGAGGGACACACACACCCAGCTACCAGCAACACCAACAAAAAAAAAAAAACCCAAAACCACTAAACAAAACCAGTAGCTGTCAAGAGCCCCAGCTCTGGCAGCATTAAAGATGAACTTCATGCACCCCTGCCCACCCTTCATTTAATACAAAACAAAAACGCAGTCAAAACACCTGCGCACTGGCGATGATTACGATGATAAATGAAATTTGGCACTTCACAGGAACTCATCGGTTATTCTATTTATGTCCCATATTTGCAAAGTGGAAGACCTACATTTGTTTCCGATTTTACATCTTTCTGGAAAAGACGCATTGCGTGGATATCTGGGAGTTCAGGGAAAGGTGAGCGCATGTATTAGAGATTCTCATTCCTAGATATTTTTTAGAGCACAAAAAGAAATACTTGAGTCTTTTATGTGGGGCCAGGGAAGGCAGCTCTTGGTCTCCTTTTCTCTTGCTACGAGCTGTTATGCTCACATCACTGGAAGGCAGAGAAGGGACCCGAGCACTGAATCATCCAGTCACCACTGTAAAAGTTCTTTCTGACAAAACAGACCCCTTTTCTTTCTTATTGTCTTTCTTCTTATTCATCTCACCAGGTAGCAGGGTTCTCATGGAAAAAAATTCTAATCATTCCCAGCCTCCCCATTAACTTTGCTCAAGTTTAATTGACGAACACTATTTACCACTATCATTAGATGATTTTCTCAGTCAGGCATATATAATTATTTCTGACAACACAGTTAAGTTTGGGGTTTTTTTTCTTTTCTCCATGAATATTCACGGTGCTATTTGCATGCTTTTGATTAGGTCAGTCACATTCACATCTCTTAAATTACTCCGAGACAAACTAGAGCCCCAGCAGAACTCGGAGCTCGGCACATGTACCTGTTTATTGTCTCAGCTGAAGTTGGGGGAGAATCAAGACTCAAGTTTTCATATCAATCTTTGCTTGGTCTTCATAGAAGGAAGATACCATCAACTGCTAGACCAGGGCTACCAGAAGAAATGGAGCTGATAGTCTTGGCCCACAAACTGCAGAGGAATCAGCTTGCACAGTGGATTGCGAATATGAGCTGCTGGTACAGCCTCAGAAAGTTAAACAGAAGGCACTTTATGTCAGTCACGTTACTTCACAGCGAAGCAGGTATCCAAAACTGGCAAATCAATGTTAATTTGACCATGAAAGTCTGAGAAAACAAGGGTTATCCTCTCTTCCCAACCTCTGATGGGAAGGACAGGAATTTCAAGTGCCACAGACCACATTAGTTTTACCCTCTACTAAACCCAGCACTACTGAAATTCAAGATCATTTTTATAGCATTTTTCCCCATTTGCAGGGCAGAGATCACAAGCAGGGGCAATAGAGATACAGGGTCATGTGGCTCCTAACGAGAGATGAGAAAATGAACTTGCACCTCTGTTCCAGCACTATTACAGCCACACAATGAGGCTTCATGCAGCCTTTTTCCACGTCTGTGTGAGATAATGCCATACATCAGGTATAAATACAGCGCAGTCAAACTCAGAACCATGTTTCCCTTTAATTTCTCACATCTTGACTCAAGAGCTGTACAAAAAGTTATTAAAATTAATGCAAGCTATCATAACTCTGTCTTTTTTATTACTGGTAATATTCCTTCTAAAATATTAGTCTCCTTGGCTGAACCAGCACGTCTTTTTGAAAGTTGCCTTTGAAGATCAGAAACTCTTTAGCATAAAAAGTGAAACATGCAATCATGTTAATTTGACAAGGTAAAAGGAAGAAAAAAAAAATCACTTCAGCTTAGTATTACTGAAACTCAAGCTATTATTTCATTTTTCAAAAAAAGCATTTTTCTTTCCTGGTTCCCACTGCAATAATTTAAGGATGTGAGGAAGGCTTTTGCTACTGCCAGGGCTTTAAAAACAAAACAAGAAAGCACCCAACTTGGCAAAGGACCTAAGTCAACATTTTCCATCTTAAACCAAATTAATAGGTCAGAAAAAAAATCAATGAAGCACGAACACCCCAAGCAACCCAGTGAGTACTTGTTTCTCCTTGTTTGCATAATTAATACCACAGTTAGATATGAAGTTCAAGTGAGCTGAACGCTTATCCAGAACTGTTTTCATAGAATCACAGAATAGTTTGGGTTGGGAGGAACCTTAAAGATCATCCAGTTCAAACCCCCGGCCATGGGCAGGGACACCTCCCACTAGTTCAGGTTCCCCAAGCCCCATCCAACCTGCCTTTGAACAAAAACTTTAACTGTGTGGGTGCTCTGGTTGTTCAGCCTGGAGAAGAAAAGGCTCTGAGGAGACCTTAGAGCAGCTTCCAGTACCTGAAGGGGCTACAAGAAAGCTGGGGAGGGGCTGTTCTCAAAGGCTTGTGGTGACAGGACTGGGGGCAATGGGTATAAACTGGAGAGGGGCAGATTTAACTAGACACAAGGAGGAATTTCCTCACCATGAGAGTGAGGAGGCCCTGGAACAGGTTGCCCAGAGCAGCGGTGGCTGCCCCATCCCTGGAGGGGTTCAAGGCCAGGTCGGATGGGCCTTGGAGCCCCTGATCCAGTGGGAGGTGTCCCTGCTAGTGACAGGGAGTGGATCTTTAAGGTCCCTTCCAACCCAAACTATTCTATGATTCTATGATTTTGCAGCCAAGCAGATCAACACACAGCAAGTCTTAAGTCACGAAATAAATAAACAAACAGAAATGCTGCGATTGCTGTGACTGCTGACTCCCCGGCGCTTGTTCAAACACTGAATACTCAACTCTGACAAACGGAACCATTTACAGAAGTGGCAACTAACCTCCTTTTCCTAATTGCTCACTCAATTTTTAAAAGCACGTTTCTCTCCTTTACAGTTATAGAATTATTTCAAAAGCACGAAGCCATTCACCATTTGCCTCGGTCTGCCCTCAACAATAGCCTCAAGAGATAAAAATTCTCATTCGTTTCAGCAGAGGCCCTATTGATTCTGCTGTCACAGAATACGGCCGTTCGCCCTTATGCTGCTTCCCAACAGAGCTTTCTGTCATGGAGCTGCACATTTATTTCCTTCCCTGCTCTTTACAGCAGCTTTGTAGCAGTGGTTCCTCGCAGCCCACCACCCTTCTCTACCCCAGCAGGCAGCTTTCTGCAGACAAGTCCGCTTCACACGCTCCCACACAGGAGCAAAAAGCAACACTGGGTGGGGTTTGACCTGTAAAGCTTTATATCCAACCTGGAGAGAACGCCAAAATTCCCTTCACTCCCACACCCATCCAATATACGAGTACCCCACCATCCAGTAAACCTTTCCAAGAATCTAAGAGTCTCTTGGAGAAGAACTACTCATCGTTATAGAAACCACCCACTACATCACACAAACGCTTACGGTTCTTTAGGAAAACAAAGTCAGACGACTTATTACTGGCAATTCTGTAAATGCGAAAGTCTCCGGGCGCGATGCGTGGCTGTCACTGTAAAGCTGCCAAGTTTTATTAGAATTGGGGAATATCGACTGCGTTCCGTCCCTTGAATGTCAATGATCTGATCCTTCGAGGCAAGTCAAGTGCAATTTCCATCTCCAATGATGCAGCCAGCTGATGAATTCATGTCATGGTCACAGAGGCTGAAGAATGGCTGTTTAGGAAGTCGGTGCTGCTTATCACAACTGGGTGTAACTAACGGTGTCCTTTACTCAACCTCCAGTGCGCATCAAAGGCTGGGACTCTAGTCTCTACAAGTCCTTCAGGGACAGTGTTTCTCAGGAAACAAGCCACAGCATCCAGAAGAAAAAAAAAAGTAGTTCTGTGAGCAACAAAACCAAGGACCTTCTGACACACTTTTAACTCCTGGGGGGGAAGGGGGGTTGTTTTTAGGCAAGAGTATAACCAAGCCTTTCCCGAAAAACAAACAAGCTATGGCCAACGAAAAGATACAGGTGAGATCTTGAGTTTCCACACACAAGCTCATGAGACGCACAGACACTGAGATCTCATCCGGAGTGCTGCATCCAGGTTGGGAACCCTCAACATAAAAAGGAGATGGAGCTGCTGGAACAAGTCCAGAAGAAGCTACAACAACAATCTGAGGGGATCACCCAAGCTGTGGCTGCCCCATCCCTGGAGGTGCTCAAGGCCAGGCTGGATGGGGCTTGGAGCCCCTGATGCAGTGGGAGGCGTCCCTGCCCATGGCAGGGGGGTAGGAACTGGATGAGTTTTGAGGTCCCTTCCAACCCTAACTAGTCTATGAAGCTCATCATGATTCAGATCTTATGATCTCTCGTCATCCCTCTTGCACACAACTAACTTGGCCCAGTTACCAAGACACACCAACTCAAGCTGAATAACCACGTACACCTGCTGCTGCAGAAAACCAAGCTACTCACAGATGACAAACTGCTCTCAGCACTAGGAATTCTCTCTCCACACAGAACTCTGAAAAAAAAAAATACTGGTTACCCTCTGAAAACAAGAGGATGTGTGGGTTTTGGTTCTAAATGTTTCAAACACTGTCACTGGTTCATTGCTGTATCGTTTCTTGATGGAAATTTCACCGTGGATGCTGAAATTCCAGATTAAGCACTATCTTTCTCCATGTGATTTCTGCCAATATTTAAAGTACTTGGCATTCTTCCTTTTCAAAAAAAACAAACCCTATTTTCTTTCTTTTGTTGTTTTTTAAATATGAAAGATCACGTTGGACACTCAGCTTCTACTCTTGACAGCTTCCCACCCAGAAGTGTTTACTCATCATTCTCCACTATAAACTGGGGAAGGAAAATTGCAGGAAGACAGATGGGGAAGGCTGCATCAAATTAAAACCAAAAGAAGGCTACGTGATAGGTACTACTTGCAGAAACTACTTGCAGAAGAGTAAACAAGCTAAGCAGAAAGATCAACAGCCACATTTCAGAAGAGATCTCCCTGCTGAGAGGGCTTTTCAGAGCTTGACATTGAAGAGCAAGAACCTATTACTACTACTTTCTACAAAAATCCAGCAAATTTTCAGTTTATGAGGAAACTGCAGAGTATCACTACAGATGTGAATATCTGCATCCCACCTCATTGGGGTAGGTAAGCCACCATAAAACCAAAATAGAATGTTTTCAGTGTTGATTTGGCCCCCAAAAGGCTATCTAGCCCATAAAGCCTAAAGGCAACTTGAGCAAACCCAAACTTCAGTTAAGTTTCAGGTTCTCTCCGATATCCACTGGCCCAGGTTGCCCAGAGCAGGGGTGGCTGCCCCATCCCTGGAGGGGTTCAAGGCCAGGTTGGATGGGGCTTGGAGCCCCTGATGCAGTGGGAGGTGTCCCCGCCTGTGGCAGGGGGGTTGGAACTAGGTGGGTTTTAAGGTCCCTTCCAACCCAAACTATCATCCTATGATTCTATGATCCACTTTTCACATGGCAAACTAGAAGGGGAGCAGAACACCACGATAAGTACAAAGGGGGAAAATTTTCACCACAGAAGCAATTTCTCATAGCACTCAATGCCATCATCAAGTTACAAGAAGCTAAAACACACTCTTAGAGCGAGCGATCCGCTGTGCATCGTAGAGATCTTGAGCTTTCGACTATCCACTTAGAGACAAAGCTACAAACACACATGCACATACACAGAAGAGAGCCAAACAATACATCAGAAGAGATAGCACTGCCCTTTCAGTCATGTCAGCTTAGCATGTCTTTGTTCAAGCCTGGGGCTGACAGCTGGAGGAGTCAGTCAGTTTGCTACAGGATTCTCCAAAATGAAACGCAAGGCAGTACAACTTACAGAAATTTAAAAAAAGGAACACTAATAGTTTGCCAATACTCGGGTCAGGACGAAGCAGTCCTGAAATATTTCCCATTGATTTAATTCCCATCACAATAAGGACTAGATTAAGACACCAGAAATTAGCTAAGGATTTTATAGAGCTCACAGCTGGACCTAAAAACATTTTCAGTGCTCCTCCAACCCCCCCTTCAGTTACACCACTGCAGAGTGTCACCTTCAGCTCATGAAAAAGAGAGTCTTAAGTATTGTGGCATTTCAGCTGCTTCCATAGTAAGGAAAGAGCATGTAGTGTATCCATTTTATAAATACCAGTTCGCTTACTGGTGTGAGATATTTGGGGATGGGCTAAGCTACATCAAGCTGCTCACTCTGAGAAGCCAACAGTGAGAAAATAAGAACTCCTTGCTACTTTGCTGCTAGTGTCAACCTGTACCCCCTGCAACACAGCAAAGGGATTTTCTTTTCCTCATCATCCCACAAATCCACATTTTCAGTCCTAGCAGAATTTACCGACAGCCTTATAAATCTCCTCTTAACCTCTCTGCTTTCTGAGCCCTCAGAACTATAAGAACTATTTTTCCTGCACCCTGAGCAGTTTCAGTGCTTTATAACACACACTTGAGAGCAAACATATGGCTCCAACAAGCATCAGATTGCTGCATGGTTTTCATACCAGCCCTCATAATCCCCAAGTTCCTAACATCTGTCTTTCATCTGTGATATAATTACACTTTTATTTTCCATTTTACTCGTTTAATTTCATATACTGTTTACTTGATCTTGGGTATACGTACAGGAGAAATTGCTCACACCGTTTTTTCCCCCTACACTACAAACAGACTCTTAATCCCTCATAAAAACCTAGTGGAAAAAAACCACAGAAGAACTGGCCCAGCTTGTGTTAAAACTTAAAAACAACTGCAAAAGCTTTAAGAGAGTACAGGAAGGTGAAGGGAAGAGGTATCAATATTTAATTTACTGCTAAAAACGTAGCATCAAAGCTGCATCAGGGTGGCACAACGTTGCAGCTGGTTCCATTTTAGTGTTTTCACATTAAGAAACCAGATTTTCCTTTTGCATTATATATTTAAAAGGGTGTATTTTGGAATAATCTCTACGCCTTTATAATTGAAAAAAAAAATTGCATTTAGCACTTTACGGGCTAGACACGCATAAAATGCTAAATTCAAAGACAGAGCTAATGGTAGTTCCTCAATCGTTCCTTCTGATTTATACCCCTTCTCCAACACGCTACATCTGGAGAACAGCGATCAATGTTACGAACGCTTAACTTAAAGCGTGATTGCATTCTTCATGTTGGAGCAGGGGAGGCTCAAGCATTCTAGCCACATGCGTTTCTTTACCCAGCAAATTGCCACCACATGGTGACGAGGAATCATGCCTCCACTGCCTGCGCGCAAGAACATTAAATAAAACGAGAAGTTATGTCTCAAAACAGAGTGATGCATTCATCACGAGTTCTGCAATCCAAATCTGGTTTCGCAGGTTGGTTGCAGGCAGGGATCGTGTTTGCACAGTTCGAAGCAGAACACTAGGAACGGCGGGCGCTTTCTAAGCTTTCAAATTCAGCTCAGACACATCTCACTCAATACACGACCTCCAAATGCAGTCACGTAGCACAGTCTTTCTGTAAATTCAGTAAGCCAGGCACATATTTACACTGACAACATAATGCCGCCATCGTTACAGGGCAGAAGGAGAGCTGGATGAAGATAAATTGGACATATTGTTAACAGAATACACTGTTGGCAACCGAAGAGCAATTAAGATTAGAATTCTTAATCATCTCCAACATCCCCCAATTTGAGGTGAGTGTATTAGCATGTGGGAGAGCGAGTGGTACTGTCAAGTTTCGCAGTCATCATCAGTTTGAGACAGCAGGCTTAGCCTCAGCGTTGCGCAACACGGCTGCTCCAATGCACCAACTCAAATTTAGCCGTGGACAGAGAGATCTCCTTTTCCCCCAGCCCACACAAACCCGCAGAGCCGACCAGGGGACCTCTTGTCAAAAATAGGAGCGGAAAATATATTTATTGGGCGACTCGCGGAGCAGAACAGTGCAATCCGTTCCTGTAGCAGCACAGAATGCATTGGAAACTGGATTTACTGCATCTATTAACGTGTTACTCTACACAAAATTCATCCCGCAGATTACCTGTCAAAATAATAGGTCATTTCCACCGTGTATCTGTGCATAATCAGACAACAGAAGGGTTTGCTGTGCCATCTCCTGTATTTGTTTCTCCTCGTTGTAGCTAAAATACACACACAACTGTAGCTAGAAGTCCTACAACCTGCCTGGTATCCATTATTAAAAGCTAAGCAGATGTTTACTCAAACTGTAGCATCATTGTTTGTGCAGCATCTAGGAACTGTTTATACCAGCGCAGAATGGATCCCATTTACTGATACTGCTCTCGGGTGAATCGAAAAACACAACAATGAGCGGCGTTCAAGCACAGCAAAACTTGCTAATGGGTTTTGATAACAGCAGAGACACCCACTGTATTCTTCATTACCAGCACTTATTTCACAGCTAATGCTGAACACATCGAGACACACACAATCACGCTAATGCTGTATTTTATTATTTATCCACACACACAGGATTCCTTCGACAACCTCTCGCTGACCAAACCAGCAAGGATTTACAACCCACCGCAATGGAAGCGGTCGCCTCCGGAATCCGCTCATCCGTTCTTTACACTCGTTTGTGCCCTCCATCCTTTAAGTGGTTTTCCATTCTTGAATAAAATAGTCCTCTGCTCACACCATTAAGAGTAAAGTAACAGCACGGAAACACTGAAAAACTGCCCTTCCACTCAATATTCCTAAACAACTGAGCATCACATTAAAGACAAATAACAATCAAAAAGCCAATCACTTTGAAACACAGCTCGGTTTTGTCAGCTAGTATAGATTTTAAAATTCAGACGCTTGCATTTTACTTGTCTGCTGTTACTGCCAAACTCAAGCTACGAACAAATGCTGCGTAGGCAACAAATAATTCCACTAACATGCCAACAATCACTTTAATCTCTTCCACTTAACAACTCATGAACCTTTTATGAACATAATCTTCTAGAAGGTAACTGGTAATACAAGATAATCCCGGTACAACTTTAATTAAAAATACAAACTACATATAGCTCCACGCTTACCAGCTCTGTCGCGCTGAAAAAGCAAGAGTGGCTATTATTAATAGCTCCGTTAATCTGGCAAACTGAAGTGTGCAGAAAGCAGCTAAGGAAGCATTCAACAGACCATTTCACACTGAAAAAACAGTTTTCACAAATCATAACTTGCCTTAGCATGAGCATTAAAAAAAAAAAAAAAATTAAATAGTTGAACCACAACATCCTTGCAGAGTTACGGATCCTATTTTTTAAAAGAAAATATAGTACAAGTTTCTCTCTCCCTACAAGCTACAGTGGAATAAATTTAAAATTTTTAAAAGTCATTTTCCTTCAAGAAATGTAGAATCTGAGTCACTTGGCTATCAGACAGAAGTCAACATAGATTTCATTTGAGTTTTGAATGGCAAGAGCCTTATTTGACTGGACACAAAATAAATTCACTATTTTTAACCATACCTCAGGTAATCGTTTACCCAGAGCCCTGTGATCCAAACTGGGGAGCTCTTTTCACATTAAAAAGCCGATCAGAAGACAGATCTTCACAGTCTTGGCTGGTTTACATTTTGCACACCTAAGCCTGCCTAGTAATCATCTCCACTGCTCCTTCCCCGTCTTCAAAAGCCAGTTAGAAATATTTCAAATGACCCAAAAAGGCCTCCCGAGAGCATTTTCTGCTTCCCTTTACCCCAGTCACTGTCTCATACCTGTGGGGAGCATCATCCACCACTGACCACACCACAGCCACGTGATGGACCACGTGTGTATCCACATCTTCACTCCTCTGGCCAAGAACAGTGAAGTCCAAAGTTCAACTCTATCATTTTATGTAGTCAAACTGGTCACCAGTACAGAAGTAGCACCCACCTGTATCCCAAATCAAACCAACTTCTCACCTCAAAGACTTCAGCTGGGTAATTCTGAGCTTTACAATTATTCAAAGTAACGAGCAGAATTCTTTGTAGCAAATGAAAATGAACTATCCTTAAGTGATGTGTAGGTGAGCCAGTAAATTCTTCATATAATCCCCTTCTGGATTAGACTACGCCATGATGAAAGGCACTGACTGCATGGGCTCTTGTTACATAGAAAATAGCAAGAAAATCCATGGGGGGGAATAAATACATGCACAAGCAAGCAAAATGAAATCTTATAACCTAACACCGGTTTCATAGCAAATATTTTTGCCTCCTGTACGACAACATCAAATTTTAGGCAGAGTTGAATGAGTTACCACTAAGAAATGCAGGTTTCCTCAAGCTCAGGTTCATCAGAAAAGCAAGACTACGCAAAGATTTTGTCTCTTCAGTAACGTATCCAACTAATCCTAATGGCCAAACATAATTCAGATGGATACCCAGCTCCTAAAGGGATCAGGGCGGGGTGCTAGTGCTCACAGGAACCTCGCTCACATGTTGAAAACACACTCCTGGAGATGTGCTGTAACAGTGTGGATCAGCTCACTCCTCTGAAATCATCCGACGTATTTCATCACCCAGCGCTACCCCCAAGGGTCGGGCTGGCTGCACACCCTTCATCTCTAAACAGTTTCTCACCAACATGAAAACTTCCAACGCAAGTTGCAGCAGCGTTCGGTCCCAACGGCAGCAGAGGTTTGGTTTGACATCACGGTTTTAAGAAAAATAAAGAAATAAAACCCTGTACCGTGCTATAGAGACAACAATTTGAGCTCACCCTGACAGCCAATTTATCTACCGTCCAAATTCATAGCTAAACGAGTCACTAGAGCAAGCGGATCAGCCCCGTACCATGCTCTGCAAGTTCTTTCTGACAAACACTTAACATCTGCAGCCTTTGGAAACAGAAGACATTTCTCCACAGCCCCAGCAGTCAGACCACGCTGCGGATGACTGGCCCCCGACGGCCTATTTCTGTGAGTAGGAACCGATGACCTGAGAACTGTTAACATCAAGGCACTAAGCAGGCAACAATCTCCAAGGGATATTTCAGTGACGCTACCCACAGAGGTTCTTCCCGCATAAAAATCCACTACATCCTTTATTCAAAATACTTGTTATCACCAAGGCATTTGCCTGGACTTAAAATACTGAAGACAAGGGCTCTGCCGCTGCAGTGAAGCCGTTCTTTTAAGGCACCTCTTAAGTCTGGTATCTGTCTGCATTGTCATAGGGTGGAAAATGAAAACAGTGGACGTTTTCTCTCAAAAAAAAATTTTAAAATCTGAACTAGCAGGGGGAAAAAGTGAATTACAATCAACAACTCATGCATTCTCATAAACGTGCCTGAGTATTTCCAGAAAAGAAGGAGAAGGAAAACCTCTTCCCCTCAGACCAGCTCCCCAGTAATAGTTTGTACGATGTCAAGTTTTACTTTGAAGTTTAAAGTGGCCAGCAGAGCAAGGAAGGTGATTCTGCCCCTCTATTCCTCACTTGTGAGATATCATCTGGAATGTTGCATCCAGGTCTGGAACCCTCCACATAAGGAGATGGAGCTGTTGGAATGGGTCCAGAGGAAACTACAAGGATGATCCGAGGGCTGGAGCTCCTGCCCTACGAGGACAGACTGAGAGAGTTGGGGTTGTTCAACCTGGAGAAGAGAAGGCTCTGGGGAGACCTCNGGCTTGGAACTGGATGATCTTTAAGGTCCCTTCCAACCTAAACTATTCTATGATTCTATATTTTGCTTGTACACGTGACACCAGCTCACTACAACCACCACCTCTTCTCCTAATCACTGACCAGACAAAAAGGCAACACAAGTTCACAAACACATCCAGCCACACAAAGAATGGGCCTGGCTGGGCTTCAAACAGAAACTTCAGATCACAGAAGGATCAGTCTATGTTTTGTACTGCAAGCATTAATTCCTTCTGCCCAATTTTCTTCTCTGGAGCCCTTCCACCCTCTCACCTGGGGGCAGGGGAGAAAGCGAGCTAGAGAGAAGACGGATGTTATTCTTCATACACCCACTGAACCGCAGGCTGATTTAAGAGAACCATATTGAAATGAGGTTCAAATTATGATCCTACTGAACTAGATTATAGAGAACTTGTTTTTTATTAAAAGCTAACATGTACATAGGAAATATCCTTCTGGCATTCCTTGGCTCACTAATGGGTGGCACCACCTCTTTCCATCTCAGAAGGCTCATTCAGTATTTATATCGTTACCTTTGTACGCTTGAAAGCAAAATACCAATTTCATTCACTTTAGGGAGGGAGAGAGAACGTTACTCGCAGTCCGTTTACAGTATTGATTAAGAACTGTTGTCTGAATGAGCAAAGAGTCAATTAGCAACAAAAGGGAAATGAAGTACGGGGGCTCTCCATTAGCAATGCCTAGAGATAGCCTGGTATTACAGAGTATAAAGGCATGTATTTTCTGCTAAAAGCCCAAATAAGGAAACCAAGGAATAATCAGTTACAGAAATACCCATAAAGCTTACATTGAAGGCAAACTTGATGCAGGACAAGAACCGTAGCATAAAACCATTGAGAGAAACACTGCAAATTGTAAGCAAGAAATTTATTCTAAAACTTGAAGAAGAAAATATATTATTACTCAAATTTGGCAGCTAACAGTACAGGTATTTAAAAAACAATAATTTCCATTCAGTATTGAAGAATCGGATATTTTCTGCAGCTGCTGACATCAGAAAATGCCTAACTGCTTCAGCAGGGACAAGTAACACCAACTGGATATTGATGATACATCCAGACACATCATAAGAAACACAAAGATACAAACAGAAACTTGTCATCAGAGTGAGACTTTGAAGTAAAAGAAGAGCAACTATGTCTTAAATTAAAAGATACAGTGTGAAAGTGATGATCTGTGCCAGGTAGGACAGAGTTCACAAGTGCAAATGTAACACCTTGTATGTACGAGTATAGGAGAAAACAAAGGGGGCTACAAGAAAGCTGGGGAGGGACTGTTAACAAAGGCTTGGAGTGATAGGACTGGAAGCAATGGGGATAAACTGGAGAGGGGCAGATTTAGACTAGACGTAAGGAGGAATTTCTTCAACATGACGGTGGGGAGACCCTGGAACAGGTTGCCCAGAGCAGTGGTGGCTGCTCCATCCCTGGAGGGGTTCAAGGCCAGGTTGGATGGGGCTTGGAGCCCCTGATCGAGTGGGAGGTGTCCCTGCCCATTGCAGGGGTCAAACTGGATGGCCTTTAAGGTCCCTTCCAGCCCAAACTATTCTAAAAAAAACAACCACCAGAACAACCTGTGTGCTTTTAAAGCACATTTGACCACCCTGTTATGTTCCAGCTGGGGGAAACCAGTAAAATGGATACAACACCAGAGGAACTTCATTCTTCACGGGTACGAGGAAAAGGTGCAAGTAACCACAACAAACAGAGAAGAGAGCTGCTCACGTTGTATTTCTGCAATAGCGTCGTTTCTTTATGAGCAGAACAACAGGTTCCCGAGAGGTTACCCACCCCGCTCTGTAACCACAGCTGAGCACAAACTGCCATTAAAGAAATTAAAAATCTTGCACCTATTTTACAACTCGCTGGTCCTCTAGATCAAGCCCTAACGTACCACAGAACACAAGCTGCAGGTCTGCCACAGCGCAGGCTTTCATGGTTCCCAGCTATGATGAAGCTTTCTCAATACCGGGCTGGCCAAGCCGCTCCATTTCAGAGAGCGTTTGTGCTGTTTTTAAAACATTAATCAGCTATTTCATGATCATAGCAAAGAGGGAACAAGTAACCAACAACATATATATATTCAGATTAGCAAAGGAAACAGACAGATTAAATTTTTCCTATTGCTTAATATCTACAAAGCTTCACGGTCCCAATGAAAAGTTACCATCGCACCTATTTCGTAAGCAGAAAAACAACTAGCATGAGTCTCTCAGCTTGAGGTCATGCAACAAGCTGTGTCTGTTGTCTTTTCTTCAAGTGCCTGGAGCACAATCCAAATGCTGCAACACTAATAACACCTAAACTCTTGTTATGAATTAACAACACGCAATCCTTCCAGTCTCTCTCGTCGTCTACTGGTAGCATGACCCTTTGTCTTCTTTGGGGATTAAATATATGATATAATTAAAATATCTTAGGGATTTAATACAGGAAACATGTTTAATTTCAAGCAGAATGGTATAAACACTAGTACTCTTTAATAATCCCTCCCAGCCTTTGTTTCTATTCAAGAAGATGGAACACGTGCATCAGGGCCCCAGAAAAACCCCAGCAAGGAAAAGTGTGAATATAACTTATTAGGACTCAGATGACTTCACTAAACACACACAAAAGTAATTACTTTCCACATCTTACTAAACTTGTACTTTGGGACGAAAGCTATGGAAGGAGTTATGTGATGAATAATTAGTGTAGGGGAGCGAACAGGCCTCTCATTAATTGAATCAATCCTGCATGGAGCGAAGTGACGTACAGAGAGAATACGAGTGCAGCCGGTTTCATTTTTCATACTTTACAGACGTGGAAAGAGAAGCATGCAGTCAGACAGTAAAATGCAACAATAAAAGACTAACCCTATCCAAAAGTAACAGAAAATAAGAATCAAATGCCTTTTTCCAACCAGAAGGATGAGCAGATGTGCTGTTTACAGGACTGTGTGTTTGACAAAGCCAGCCTGGAAGGTAAGATGTGACACTGACCAAGACTCATGGGAAAAGAAATATATCCTCAAACTCTTACCAAGACCTAGAAAGATTAACAGCAGGTAGAATCCTGAAGTCCACAGTAGAGAAACTGGTGCACTTGGCACTTCAGCTGTTTGATTTCCATCTCTGCCTTAGGAGAACCACTTGCTCTACAAAACTCCATCCATGTTTCTTCACATTCACCTTCAAATTATGCACATTTGACCCTTTTCCCTCAATTCCTCTGATTTAAAACCTAATCTCTGAAACAGCACCCCACTGGAGCTTTGGCTAGCTGGCTCAAGAGCAGCCTTAAAATGTTTCCTACTGTCATCATCTGAAAACCTTCCATAGTTTGTGTCCCGACTTCAGTGGAATCAAGCAGCAGGGAATAGAAAATTTGCCATGGAAACTGAGTCACAGAAAACACCAAACAAGAAAGGAGGAGGAGGTTTCTCTGATTAATCGCAGATACGAGTGTCAAATCATTACAGCTTCTCAAAGAATAAAATAAAAATGAGATTTACCTCACTGAAAACACACTCATTTTTATTTTGTTCCCAGTAACTTAAATCAACATGCATGTGATAGCAGTAAACCTCTAGCTCAAGTCTTACAAATAAAATACATTAGAAATGTGCAGCTCAAATCATTCTAATTGTAAGCCAGTTTCTTTCCCGATGGCTCTTACTAGCTGGGCGTTTGACTCGCAGAAGTCACTAAATGGATACCTTTAAGTTCATTCTATCACCAGGTAGATTTTCTCATCATAAGAGCTCAGGTCAGAAGGCAAGCAGCATAATTCAGTGGTTTAAGGAGTCGTCCAAGGCAGTTCTATCAAGTTTCACGAAAATAAATGACCTTGGAGACATAAATTAGATTTCCTGCATCTCACTCCCAGTTCATACAAATGAGGATTAAGGACTTAAGGCTCCTGCACTGACCTCATTTGAAGAAACCTAATGGAGACATTGCGTTCCCTTTTTTGTACAAGGTGAACCATCCGGGCATGGAAATATCAGGTACCAGACGAACACACAACCATTGTTAAACCACGTGTGCTTTGCTCACCTAAAGAACTTGTGGTCTTTCCCATTTATAATTTGCTTAAAACAAGAAGATAAAGCTTTCCATGCAGAATCGTCTCAGACCCTGGGCCTTCACCAGGAAGGTTTGAAGCAACTTGACCATTGCAAATCCATATTTCTGCCTCAGTACTTTGAAGTTTCTTTCATATTTTTAAGTCCAGACTTTGGTTCTAGATCACCCTGAGGACGATGGCAGTGAGGCTGACACACCTGAACAAGAGATATTAAAGCTACTGCAGACAGAAGGGGTGGAAAAACAAGTTGAAGAATCATTATAAAGGCACACAGGTAGAATTCCAAGAGACAGGTTAAGTTGGTTTTGTGGGCAAGGAACTTCTAAGAAACAGACGAGCACCACTACTGAAAGTATATAGAAAAATCAAACAAACCACACACTCACAGAGGGGAAGACAGAGGTTTAAGAGAAGAGCAGCTCACTTCATCTCCAAGTTTTCCAACCTCAGAGCCACTCTTCACTTACAGGTAGAAAAAAACTAGTACTTGATGTATGTGTCCAGCCTATCGCCATGAAGAATCTTCTCGCACGCCAAATGCTCTTTCTCAACTCAAAGCAAACCTGAAGGTGCCCGAGCAGCACAGTTTTGCACTGGGCATAATTTCTGGGAGGAACAAAACCCTTTAAACACTTAAAATTCTGTGATACACTGCCACTTTCCTCTTTCATATTCATGACTTGATGTTACCATGCATGAACGGATGAAGCATCTTAAATCGAGGCAAAGATAGAGGCGTTTTAGCATCAACACCATGTACTCTAGTCCCTTGCGGCTGTTGCTATCAGCAGGCTAATGCCATTTACGCACTTGTTTAAGAAGATTCATAATCCTTAAATGCATATATTTAATAATTTTGATATTTAGCACGAAGCTCTGATCCCCCACCATCCTGTAACACATAATAAATTACTAACTGAACTTGCCATTTTTCTTTAAACTGGTTGCCAAAAGAGTAGGCTTTCACAGAAACCATCATATTCTGCTTTAATTCTCTGTACCACATCAACACGCTCAAGTCTAGATCATCCTGCTTTACATAGCAATGCAACCATGTAATTATCCTAAGCGCTCAGGTTTAAATCCAAGCACAGTCTGACGCTGCCTGTAGACCACAGCGGTTTCAGCAGCAGAATAGACACCTATCTCTGCCATCAGAAGGCTGACTCAACGCCTTCAGCTGCAACTCCAACACCAAAAGTCCACTATTCACCACCCATTTTAGTTCTCCTATGGTTTACACATGCTCTGAACCGTTTCTCACTTAAAGGAGCCTTAAAACCCCTCTTCACTAGAGCTTCTATTGACAACATTACAAATATAAACTGTTGAAATGTTTAAGAAAAGCTAAAACAAGAGCATGTGTCAGTTGATGCAATACCTGGGTGGAACGAGCAGTACCGCACAGACTGGTGGCTCCAGGTGTAAATGCACAGATGAGGTCCCGTGAGTCACAGCCGCTCCGCGTTACGCGCTCAGAGCCATTTACTAAAGGAGAGAAGTAAACAGGGCTGCTCGAAGTTACCTGTCCTCCAGGGAAAGAAAACCAGCATCTCTCTCATACGCTGTCACCGAGAGCGCACGCTCGCTGCGTATCCATATGTTGAGTCAGTTATAAAGCAACTTATCCTACAGGAACTCACTAACGAGCCCCTGCTTCTAATCAGGTACAAATACGTATATTTGGGTTGTGTTTGTCTTGATGTGCATGGCCAGCAACCCCATCCCTAAGCAGATTCCCTTATCCACTCCCCTACACACATCCAGAAATCTGACTGTAGGATCACAAGTTTATTATACAATACCTGCCAAAGAATTTAGTGCATACCACTTGCAAGGCATCTGAGATTAAATCTATCAATTTTTTTAGTCCTGTAAAAATGAATTAGACTTACTCTAAAAAAAGGATTCACGTACTAGAGAATCGGTACAAGCGCACACGTTGAGAGCCATGGTGAACCAAACATAACCTTTATTTTCTGAAATTTTAACAGTGATCTCTCGCTAATAAGAAATTCAGCTCCTTCATGGTTTTATATATTTAGCTAAGGATTAATAACAAGAACGTTCTCCCTATGTATTGTACTAAATGGCTGCTCCCGGACCTCCTGATCACCAAGAATGCTTCCAAACGGCTCCACAAAGAAGGAAGACGGGACAAGCACCCAAGAACGTCTGTTTTCACGCCAGAACAACTTGCCATATCAAAAAGACAAACATGAAGGAGAAACTGCTCATCAGACAGAAATCTTTATTAGCAGATGACAGAATTTCCTTCCTCTTTCTTTAACTTGGTTCTCAGAGAAAATCGACTTCCCTAATTCCTCTCACTTCCCCCTCTTCGCCCTCTGATTCCTTTCTCCTCTCATTTCGTGCCAGTAACTTCTCGAGCGTAATGAATTTCAAGCCCGCCTGCCACAACAGTCATCTCAGCAATAACCAACATTCCTGAAAGTTTTGTACAAGCCAGCAGATGGGGAGAAAAGAACCCTCTAATTAATGACATCTCCGCTAAGGCACGGCCAGACAGAAACCAGCATTTAAGTTTTGCTTGGCAACCAGCTCGTCCGACAGCACATCCACACCACTTGCCCCTTCAACTGAGACCTCAAGTGGAGTGTTGTGTCCAGTTCCGGAATCTTCAACAAAAGAAGGAGATGGAGCTGTTGGAGCGGGTCCAGAGGAGGCTACAGAGATGATCTGAGGGCTGGAGAACTTCCCATAGGAGGACAGGCTGAGNGGGCTTGGAGCCTCTGATGCAGTGGGAGGTGTCCCTGCCCATGGCAGGGGGGTTGGAACCAGATGATCTTTGTCCCTTCCAACCTAAACTGTTCTATGATTCTATTATTCAACTGCTGTGAAGGAACTAGGGAAAGAGAGGAAAGCAACGGGGATGGAGGGGCAAAATTCAGGACTTCCAAGCTCCTGTGTCCTCCAACAAACTACTGGAACATAAGCTTCATGAGAATTGCTGATCGTGAAAATCAAGTTTACACTATGACCTCAACTGTGTGAATGAGAGAAGACCACGTAACATCCAGCATCATAAAACAGAAACCCTGTCACGTATTTGAAACAGGCCAAAACTGACTCAGTATCACGGGCTGATAATACGATAACAATTTTTTTGTTTCATATAGACAAGTAGATTAAATACATAGATTAACTAAGACCTCAAAATTAATGAGCACTCATTTTCTTCCACTTATCTTGAATCTTAAAGCAGTGAACTAGCCTCTCATTCGTGTTCTGCAGGAAGAACAAAGGACAACCGACATGTTCAAAGAATCACGCGTTTTTTTGATAAACCGGTCATAAAAATTTATATTTTAATCTATCAAATTCAAGCAACGCCTAAGCTGTTCCACATTTTCAGAGTTGGGCTTTTAAAAGAATTAAGATGCCAAATACAAATGCAATCCTTTGTGCCCAGAATTCTGAGAAGCACCATCAGCTCTGATACAGTGCATGCTACGCACACATTTCTCAGAATTTCACAAAAATAAAGGCCATCATTATGCTCATTAGGCACAGAGGGAAAACCGAGCTTTCTATCCAAACTAGTTTCACTTCTCTCTAGGTCAACCTACTATTCTGGATGCTCAGTGAACTAAAGAGACATTTGTCTTAAAATAAATGAAAAAAATAAACAAAAAAAACCCCACCACCAAAACAACACCTATTGAGAAGGGAATAGTCAGCTAATATTTCCATCTGTTTGTTTTTCAGTCTCTTACAGCAATTCCTTGCCCCAGTAGACTTCTAAATCAAAAGGAACCAGCATAGTATTCATATCTTGTTTGCTCCTTTGTTCACACATCAGCCTCTCTGAAAAGAGCAGTTGGGCACAGCTACCAACGTTATAAAAGCCTGTGTAAAATGCTGCTGGCAAACCAACATAAAAAGCACAATAACGCGTTGTAGATCCTGCTCCCTAACACCTCCTGTGACTCCAAGAAGTGGTTCGATTTTTCTTCCTAGCAACTTGCTGGAAACAGCGTTTCCAAACTGGGTGTAATCACCCACTCCCAACACCTTCCTCGCTCCCACTGCCCATCTCACATCCCTGCCAACTGCCCCTGCAAAAAAACAACCTAAAATCAGGGGAGAACAAGCTTTGTTTCAAGCAGCTTCATGAAAGCACATTAAACAAACAAGTCTCCAATCAATACAGGGGTTTGGTTTGTTTTAGTTCCAAGATAGGCTTGGGTTTTTTTTCTTTTTAATATGCCACATTTTAAGCCTGTTGGTTTAAATTTAAGCTCAGAGGTGAAGTCGGCTAACTCTGCACCCCTTTAGGTCAAGCAGGATGATTTGTTTAGACTTCCTGAAACAACTGCAACGTATTTTCACAGCAAAACCAGAGTGGAAAATAGATGGAACCTTAAAATAGTCCAGCCAGGACACCATCCTTAAAAAACCAAACTGGTACATTAGGAATGGTTGGACTCGATGATCCGGTGGGTCTCTTCCAACCTGGTGATTCTACGATTACAAAGTTAGAGAGTTATTTGGTTGCCTGTAATGGTTAACTCCAACCCAGGCCGCCCCTTTTCCATTTACGCAGCTGCTCCTTCACAGCAATATGTAATATTTAATCGCTTTCCGATTCTTATTATTTTTTTCAACTAGAAATTCAGGTACTGCGCTCACATGCCAACAACACAGAGTGTAACATGTTCCTGAAGCTCACGGTGTCCTTAAATACGGCACGCAATGAAATCAAAGCCACCCTCAGGCAGTCTTAATGTATGAGCAGCTCTGCTGAGAGGATAACACAGGTTCTGCTGTGCCAATACACAGCCAGTAACACACACTTGCAAAATTCTATATGCTCACAGCGCTCCCTTTTTTTCCTCCCACTCCCAAAAGTGAAATAACTTCTTTATGGGCAAAACAACTACCCAGTATGGCTAGAACAGAGAAGCGTTTTGTGGCTGTGGCAGTAAATTCACAAACGGCACATGACTTATAGAAGTCAATTATTAAACTGCGATATCTGAATGCCATTTTTCTCACCCAAGATGCGATCAGCATTAAGAATTACACGCATCTCAGCACGTTTGTGAGTGTTATTGATCATTAGCCTTTTGCTGCAGCAGCGCTGAATCCATACTTGCAGCTCCACAGGCAGACAATACCCTCACTAAGGTAAAACAAACCTCTGCATGCAAAGAAATCACTTATTTCTTAATCCAGTTGCCTAATTACTGTTTAAGGCAGGGCTGCCCCTCCTAGCTCACCTTTTCTGCTCAGAAACACTTCCCATTTGGCATGGAGGTATCAAGAGTTTTGTCTCGATTGAGAGTTAACCCCCTCTCAGTTGCTCCATAGCACAAATTGATGTGAAAGGACGCATAAAGCAGAGGGGCAGTGAAAGTGTTTCAGTTATACAGACAATAGTCTACAATAACATTAAAATTATCACTTTCCACACCAAAGCCATAGGAGTGGTAGAAAAATACCAAAAAATAAAACACACCCTAAGCGCCAAAGCAATCCCCACACTTTATTCAGGTAAGGAAAGTGAAGTCGTTTACCCCAGTTGCACATTGAAGTCAGCTACAGAGTCAAAACCAGAACTCAGAGGCCTCACAATTAAACTCTGACAGCCACTGCTGCCCGTTTTCCAAAGGATCTAACACACCAGCATCTTCACACACGTTATTTTTTTAACCCTCAATATCACAGCTAGTTGAAATTATCCCAGGGAGGGGGTTGAGTCGCCTTCCCTGGAGGTGTTTAAGGTGCGGGTGGATGAGGTGCTGAGGGACAGGGGTTAGAGATTGGTGGGAATGGTTGGACTCGATGATCCCGTGGGTCCCTTCCAACCTGCTGATTCTATGATTCTATTTGATGATATCTCATAACCCAGGCCATGGAATGGCTTGAGCCTCTATACAGCAGTCACTTCAGCACACCCTATAGTGGTCCAATGATCCCTTCCAACTCAAAATATGCTACAATTCTACAGTTGGTTTTGTTTCCTTTACAGATGCTGGTGTAAAAACAGAAGCATTAAACAACACCCCAAGAAAGAAAACCACGTCTACACTGAAATTACCTTCTAACCTCCGCACGCTTCCCTTTACTTTTGCCATCCCAACGCATTTATCTCAACTATTCTTCACTGACAGCAGCTTTTGCAGCACACGAGCCTCCAGATCAAACACCCCACAGCTAATGCACAAATCTGAAAGGGAGCAGTTTTTATTTCAAGCCAGCTGGGGGTTTCATTTTTTTGGGGGGGAGAAGGTGAAACGTGAACGAAAATAGAGAGGGGTTGAACAGAGCGTATTTCCAAGCCTCACCTCATGTGCTCCCTCTCTCTTTAAACCTTCACTTAGAGCCAGAGAAAGCAGCAGAGCCAGCACTGGGAGGGGAGGAGGAAAGCACACACGGAATGTTTTGGCGCCCTTTAGCTTCCAATTTACTCTTTTGCTTTCTTGCAAGGTTACCGAAAGGCCATTCTGGGGAAAGGGGAAAGCGGTAGAAAACGCTTCCCATTCTCTTTCACTTCCCAAAAGAAAAAGACACCGTGTTTGAGGGAAAACGCGGTCCCAAAGACAGCAGAGCGTACGGCAAAGAACAATGAGCTCCCCAGCCTGGGCATTGTGTGCGTCTACCTCCGCCTCTTCCCTCCAGACCTCATCGAGCAGCATGCAAACCTCCAAAATCGCTCATCGTCCCAAGCAGGCCACCGAAATCAACCCCCGTTGACAGTTTAAGGTACAAACTCAAGGAGTAAAACCACAATCAGATGTGCTTTTGTTATTATAGAAACGCTTCCACCCCTCTTAACCGCCATGGATTTCTCAATTCTAAGGGAGCAGCGTATAAAACCCCAAAATGTTCACCTAGCAGTATTAGATCTACAAAAAAATATACATTGCACATAAATTGGGAATTTGACATGCGCCTTTTGGAACCAACAACTACTGCTTTTGAGCCAGGGTTCATTTTTATCTGGCTAAACCCCACATTTAAGAACAGGCAGACTGAATTATGTCACTTCAGATTTGTTCTGAGAATCCAATTTTACTAAATTGCTAAGGGTAAGAAGTCGTGGCTCAGGCTCCTCATTTCAGTCACACGGGTGCGCAGGCAAAATGATGCCTTTGATTTCAGTAAGGGGTCAACGTAACGCGGGAGTAAACAGAAATCAGCCTGCTGACTGCACAAATATGTTCCGAGCCTCTCGTCTCCAAGAGCGTAACTGCTTCGAGGAAACACTCGGCACAAAAAGTCAGTAAATCAAAATAACTGCAAGCAGGGTGTAAAAATAAATCTAAGCAAAAAGACACCTCGACAATGAATCACATTGTTTGCTTCCCAGCAATCTCTGGAACAGCCTGTTTCAGAATGAAGCCTCGAATCCTGCCTGCCTCCTAGGACTTTTCTGATTCTGGTCAGTTTTTCGCACTTTGGAAAGAGAAATGGGAACAAAAAGAAAAAAAAAAAATTAAAAAAAGGGAAAACCCCACCTCTTCCCCTGCTATTGAAAATGTTATGATTTCATTTGCATAAAGCCTTCATTTCACAGCTCAATACCTACCACACACAACTGCACCTCCTAAACCCCCCCTGTGGGATTCTTCTGCATCCATTTAGGTTCAACATCCCTACCTTATACTTAGGTTTATTCCAGAGGTTCACAAGTTCCTCCTCTCTCCCAGAGCCCAAACAAAATACCACACACTCCCGAACAGCACCAAAAACCCCTCCACCAATGGCACCAAAGCCCCCTCCAGCACCCAAAATGACATTAAAAACCACCCAAATGACACTGAGTCCCCCAAAATAACAACAAAACCCACTCCCAAAGAACAACAAAACCCATAAAGCACCAAAAATGCAACCAAATAACATTAAAAACCCGCCAAACCCATCCCAAATGGCACCACCATCCCCTGTTTAGTACCAAAACCCACACAAATCAGATGAAAAAACACCCAGGTGACAACAAAACCCACCCAAATGACAGCACCAGCCCCCATATAGCACCAAACCCCTCCCAAATAACATAAAACACCCCAATGGCACCAAAACCCTCCCAAATGTCACCACCACCCCTCACAGAGTACCCAAACCCACCTAAATAACATTAATAAACACCCAGGCGACACCAGAACCCATTCAAACAGCTACAAGCCCCTTCTAAATGACACCACCAGCCCCCATGTAGTACCAAAACTGTCCCAAATAACATAAAAACACCAAAATGACATTAAAACCCATTCAAATAATATAAAATACACCCAAACGACACCAAAATCCATTCAAATAACATAAAGAACACCAAAACTCATCCAATGACATTAAAAAACATCCAAATGACACCACAGTCCATTCAAATAACAGAAAAAATACCCAAGTGGCACCAAATCTCATCCCAATGACATAAAAATAAACAAATGACACTAAAACCCCATCCAAATAACATAAAAAACCCCAAGTTACACCAACCCCCATCCCAATAGCATAAAAAATACTTAAATGACACCCAATCCCATTTAAATAACGTAAAAAACTCAAATTACACCTAAATAATATAAAAAATAGCCAAACGACAGCAAACCCCACTCAAATAATAAATAAAGCATCCAAGTGACACTAAACCCCATCCAAATAACAGAAAGAAAAAGACTCCAACGACACCAAAACCCACCTAAATAACATAAAAGGCACCTAAATAACAGCAAAACACACTCGAATAACATAAAAAAACCAGCGAAACGATAGCAAAAGTCACCTAAATAACGCAAAAAAGCACCCAGACGGCACCAAAACTCATGGGAAAAACATAAAAAAGGGGCAAACGCACCCAAATAATGGGGGGGAAACAGCCTAAATGATAGTGGAAGGGACCCAAAGGGGCTCGACCCCCCCTCGAACCGCACCCAGCATCCCCCAGCCCCTACCCTGCGGGTTTTTTACACCATCCACGGCGGATCCGCGGGACAAAGCGGGAGCGGAGCGGGAGGAGAGCGGCGAGCAGCGGGGTCCCCGCACGGAGCCTCAGCGGCGGCAGCTCAGGAGCATCGTCCCGGGGAGCCACGGAGCGGGGAGAAGGAGAGGAGGAGAGAAAGGAGAGGAGGAGCGGGCTGGGGGGGTCCGAGCGCTGCTCCGCCTGCCTTCCCGCACGCACCGGGCACCGCAGCCAGGCCGGAGCCGCCTGCCAGTATCCCCGCAGCCGATTGGAAGGGAACGGGCGCCCCCGTGACCCGGCAGGAGCCCGCGGCCAATCGGCGGAGTGGATGGAAGTGATTTAAAAGAATAGGGGGAAGGCGGAGGGGAGGGGAGGCACAAAGACGGGAGGGGGCGGCGGGACCGGGAGGCACCGGCATCCCCGCCGGGACCGGCACCAGCATCCAGCCAGACACCGGTACCCACGCCGGTACCGGCATCCAGCCAGGTACCGGTACCAAGGCTGATACCGGCATCCATCTAGGTACCGGTACCCGCACTGGTACCGGCATCCATCCAGGCACTGGTACCCATGCTGGTACCAGCATCCATACAGGCACCAGTACCAACGCTGGTACCAGCATCCATCCAGGTACCGCTACCAAGGCTGATACAGGCATCCATCTAGGTACCAGTACCCGCACTGGTACCGGCATCCATCCAGGTACCGGTACCCACGCTGGTACCAGCATCCATCCAGGTACCGGTACGCACCCCAATACCGATACCCATCCTGATCCAGACACCAGTACACATCCTGGAACTGGTACCCACACCGGTACCTGCACTGATACAGATATCCATCTAGGTACCGGTACCCACACTGGTACCAGCATCCATCCAGGTACCGATACTCATGCTGGTATTGGCATCCATCTAGGCATCAGTACCCATGTTGGTATTGCCATCTATCTAGGTACTGGTGCCCACACTGGTACCGGTATCCATCCAGGCACTGGTACCCATCCAGACACCAGTACACATCCTAGAACAGGCACCCACACTGGTACTGGCACCCACACTGGTACAGATACCCATGCAAATCC
>WAAB01004234.1:0-37709 GCA_013389865.1 Piaya cayana | reverse complement strand
AAAGAACCATGAACAAAGGAAGTAAGATATTACAACGTTTGTGTGTTTTGCCTACCAGTTGGTTTTGAAATTATTTATTTTCTTTGTGGCTGGTAAGATTTTCTCCCATCTTGACTTAAGAAAAAACTGACAACACATTTTCAAGGAAGGACATGATGCATAGCCTTTATAAAATGGATTCAAAAGAAAAAAAAAAGTTATTATGATCGGAAAACTCTTTTTTCTAATGTGTCATGCATATTGGTTTCCTGTATTGAAAAAGAAACAATTTAAAAAACTGGAGATCCAGCTAAACTTTTTTTTTCCCTTTTCTCCTTAAAAGAAAAGAAGAAAATGCTACCTACTACTACAACTACTTTTATTCTATGTCGTATTTAGGGCACAACTTAGATCTCTGCAAATGGGAACGCACAGGTGACCCCACCCTTGCAGAGACAAAATTAGGCCATTGGGGATCCATTCACCCACACTCATCCAATTTAGGTGACCAGGCCTGGACATACTCATCTACAACAGACAACCTGAAATATCTTCTGTATTTCACCCATCTTACCACAATACATTGACATATGTAGGGGAAAACATCTGCAATGTTTAAATTTAAATATGACTAGAAGAAACCAAAATCCAATTCATAAAAAATTGAAAACTTCCAATCCTTTTAATTTCTTGAACTTACCTCTATATACTGGCATTTTGTTAACTAACCTTTAAAAAGAATGTCTGTTTCTACATACATGACAATTTTTTTCAATATCAAATATATCATTAACACTGCTTTAGAATAAACATTTTCGTTACCATCAAGAGAGTGAAAATTGTGACTATAGTAAGACTACTTGCACTTTAAGAATCCTAGTTTGTAAGCTCTGTCATACCCAAGAATCAATAGTGTCAACTTTTAGAATACATTAAAATCTGTCTACTTATCTAGATTTATTTAGTTCATTTATTTCCACCGGAATGTGCTGGATCATATTTGAGAAAAAAGTATTTGTAAAACTGTTATAAAGTTTTGGATCCAACTACTTTCTTTTTGTCTGGACCGCTGGTTTTATAAGCTAATTAAGATAAAAGTTTAACTTCAGAAAGACAGACATATCTCCAAGGGACACACTGCCCTGCCTTACAGTAATGAGTTATAGTTCAGTCAGTAAAGTGGCTCCAAATAATTATTTGTCTCTCTGGCATTTTGAGGCTTCTAAGTTGTCCCACGGTTAGAAAAAGTGACTAGGTAGAAACAATCCAGTATTTTTTTCCCTTCAGCTTTATCTTAGGAAATACCTAAAAGGTGTACAATTTAACCTCTGAGTAGACATTAAGATTTAATACTTCTCTCCTAAAAAGCCTTAAGTTAGCATTAGAGGTAAACCCCTCAAGAATTAGATGATTTGTTATAACACAGAGCAAACGGATTTTAGGTTGAGAACTCAGGAGCACACAGAGATTAAAACACAAAGCCTTGGTCCATGCTGCATGAGGTGGCCATCAGAATTAACGTACAGTACCTTTCATCTTGTCCCAGATCCTCACTGTCTGGCATTTCAGATGTAAAGNAAAGGAATTCTCTCTCTCTACCAATCTAGATAATCCAGGCAACGAGCTTCTAGTCTGGTTTGTGTTTTAGAAGTAACAACCCAGGCACCTGTCCCGTTTGCCGCCGAGAGGAGTGCTCCTTGCTCAGAGAGCAAATGTTTACAAGACATCCTAAGTGCCTGCTGCTCTTGAATGAAGTTCAGAACATTCGGCTTTGATTGGCCAAGGCTAAAAATAAACAAGTCATGACTCACCTCACACACTATGACAGGGTGTTCAGTAGCAAGCACAGCCAAGAGCAAAACAGTTTTTTTTTTTCCTTTAATCATGTGAGGGAGAATCACCATCCAGTACATTTTATTTTTCTGCTTCGCCTGGAAACCTCCTCAATGTCTTCCCTTTTTTTCAGAGGTAAATGAGCAGCAACCAAAATGTTAGGAAGCTAAATGACACAAACTTCAAAGTAATGATTAAAAATATAAGAGCAAAGATCTTACTGCAACTGTAAAAATATTCCTTTCCTTCCTCCTCACAGTTTTAGTCACAAGCTGTCAGAAAATCAAAATTTTTCTCCATCAGCTAAATTCATAGAAGAAATAAAACCTCAGCAATTCTTTTAAAATAAGAGTAAGAAAACAAACTTTCAATAAAGATTAATGCATTGTTTTTAAGTTACAACTCCAAGCTTGTCTGCCACAAGCAGCCTCAACTGTCATAGGGATACCAGTAAACTGTACTTCAAAAGTACTTTAAATAAAGTATGCGGACAAGAGGAGGTTTCCTGCCAAAATACTCCTAATGCTTCTGTGAACAGCATAAAAGGAACTGACAAATTCACTTGCCCCATATTGCTTTTTGCTTGTGCACGACAGGGATTCTGTCACTCCAGCTACACCAGCTATGTCTCTATTAATTTTCAACACCCCAGAAACCTTATCTGTGCTGATGAAGCTTTGTAGTGCGCCTGAGACTCCAACGATCACGTATGTAGGTTGCTCAGCACTGCTTCTTTATGTGGCTTCCTTCTTCCGTTAAACTGCATGACCTATTGCTGTTAATATATTTTCAAAATATTACATTCAGAGATCTTATCAGAGAAATCTTTTTTTCCTGTGTTCCTCTAGGAAGGAACCCAGCAAGATTTAGACCTACCTCTCCTGCACAAGACAGCAAAGCTGGAACACAAGGTATGTCACATTAAAAAACCCACCCCAAACACTGTAACTCCTTAACTTTGATTTGGTAAGCTGCACTTGGTGCATTGTGGTTTGCATCACTTACTGGGAAAATGCTTAACTTTCAAAACTACGAAAGATTCTATCCTTTCTTCTTATTTTAATATGAAATGCTTCAAAATTAGTAGCAAGATTGAGATAAAAATTGCAAAAATTCCCCAAACCATATAATCATAGATCTATTACCTTCAATCACATGATTTATACTTACTACGTGAATTAATGGAATGATCTCAGGAGACTGTGAAAAAAACAAACAAGAGAGCAATGCTGCCTATCTGTGAATTACAACTTCCTTAACTCTCCTCCTGACATTCCAGTTAGTTCCTTTTACTCTTTCCTAATCTCACCCAATCTTCCATATTCATACCTTTCCTCAGTCTCTCACAAGATATGTTCTTCCTGAAGCAGTTTAATCATACTAGACTTTTAAAAGAAAGGAGGGAGAAGAAAAACAGGAATATAGTCCTATGTCTAAATTACGCAAGGCAATATATAAATATATATCAATAAACGTGCTGCCTTACTCAACAGAGACATCCTATGGTCACCTACACCAGCATATTCCAATATGATCCTCTCCTCTTTTCTTTTCCTACTTCTGATATTTAGAGCTGAAATAATTAGAGCTGAACTTCCTTCAAGCTTATTCTAAAAAAAAAGCAGAAATGCTATGTCAAAAAATCTTAATAAATAAAATGGTTTTGTTTGACAGCTTAATGTTCAGATTAAAATTCTGAAGTCATATAATTAAGAAAAAAATCAAAAAGCCAGCAAATATAAAGCCCTTGCACATCTTTAGCTTGTTTGTTTACATGCATTGCAAAATAGTCTTACATACCCACATGCATTTACTATGTAAAATGCCTTTTTACAAAATATTGCTTTTCAGTGTGTGTAATGATCACACTGAGAAGTTTTGTGTCTATCCCTGTATTTAAGTCCTGGAACTTGATGTACTCCAAACTCTTCAAGTACTACTATGGACTGTTTGTTCCTTTGTCATGCTCTGCATGCAGTTCTCAATACTACAGCAGAAAAATACTTCACTGTTTACTTTTACAATTCCTTAGAACTCTTCTTCAGCCCTCAGTGAAGTAAGGAGGATACTATCACCTTATTTACTTGTTGATAAAGTCCTGGAAGAATTAGGTTCAAGAGTGTCTACTAAATGAGACATTTCAGTAGCAACTGAAATATTGAGGACCTGATTATTTTAAAGTAGAACATTCATAAAACACTTTAATACTCAAAGACTAGTTTCTACTGATATCAGTGCTCATCATTTTTGCAAATCAAACTTCAGAACAGCATGAGCACATAATTAGCAGTACTATAATCACATTGAAGTATTTTGCTTAATATCCCAACCATCTAGAAAATTAATCTGGTTTTAATCAGGTTTTGGTTTTGTTTTGGGTTTGGTTTTGGGTTTTTTAATCTGAATTCTCCACACTCTTTAAAAGTTAGAGATTGTAGTGGCCCATTTGGAGGTTTCCAGTAGATCTGGCTCCAGACTATCTCCCAGCCACATGAGATGGAATAACCTCTCCAAGTATGTTTGGGTGGAACACAGCAGGTGAACAAAAGTACTGTACTGAATCAGGCCAAAGGGCTTCTGGCACCTCCAACTGCATCCAAAAGCAAAATGCATTGCTGTCTTCTCCAAATAGTCTTCCAGACTCCAACTTGTGGCTCGTGGGTTTCCTGAACCAGTTGCAATGTCTGTATTTTTAGCTCCAAGTGGATTTCCTTACCCTACCCAAACTTGTTTGCTCTGGAGTAGCTGCTTCCAGTTTCAACTAATTTAGCTGGTTGACCACCTCCAGAACTAGTCACAACGGTCACAATCACTGCTTCCTTCTACATCGCTCCTCACCTAAAAGGAGAGTAAGACAGTGCTTGCAATATATTACTCTCTCTCTTAATTATATGGCTAGGAATGAGTCTCACTTCTAATAACATCTATCAAAAAAAAAAAAAGAACACCATACTGTACTCTTAAAGACATCCTAAAAAACCTCAACTGACTCATAGTAAAAAAGAATATCTAGTTTAATTCACATTTCCAGAAGGAATGGAAAGTCTAGCCCTTGCTTTTTTGTAGACAGTTTATGCTGATACAGCTTTTCAGTGTAAGTCAGTCTATAGTAAAACATTACCGTCACTGTCAAAAGAATGTTTAGGATTAAAGCTAATTTGAAATGCACATTTCTATACTGAAAAAAATCATATTAATAACATAAACGAAGTTCCCCAAAATGGAATTTCCTCCCCTCCCTTTTTCAATGTAGGAAAGCAAATATACTGGTCACATTTGTGTGTATGCATGCACATGTGTATATTTATGTATTTATAAGCAGACACACAAAAGTAGACGTTTTAATGTGTTTCATCAATTTGAAATGCATACGCAATTTTCCCATATTTTTAACTTCCAAACTTGTTGAATGATACCTGACCCAATTATTTCTGACTACCTAAAGCCGACTTCAATTTGTATATGCTTATTATATACACTTATCTTTGAGACCTCCTCATACACTATAGGATATACATAGGAGGCTTGTTTTAGAAGAGAGAAAGCCTTTCATATAAATATAAATGAAGAATCATCTAGGTAGACCAGAATCTTAGTTCTTTGCTGGAGCATTATCCAAGGTATAACCTTGACCTGGTAAGCAGTATGTTAAAAAATTTTAGGACCCTTATTACACACAAAATATAGTTTGTATTTATCTACAGGTAATGGCCAAATAAATAACATCTTTCAACAGTTGAAGATTAACAAAAACAAAGTGAGCACTCAGGACAATTCTTCTGTCTTCATGGTATTTTGTATATAATGCAAGAGTCCTTACTTGGATGAAATCACTAATTGGTAAAACATTTTTTAAATCATAAACTGCAAATACAGGAAAAAAAAAACCCCAGTATTCAGGATTGACAGAAAAAAGATACATGACATTCAAAAACTAAACAAGATGTAACATGCAAGATATATTTACTTGGCAGAACAAAGCACATGAGTATTGATTTTTGAAGAATCACAAAAAAATTGAGTATGAAAGCAACATGGCTATCAACAGACACCAAAACCTGATTTTTATGAGCAACAATGAATTGTCACTGTGAGTATTTTACGATAAAGCAAAAATTATCATGTGCCATGGTGCAAGACAGTATTTCCAAGAAAAAGAAGAGTTAAAGAAAGCAGAGTTAAAGAAACTAGGAAACACTTCAACACGTTTATAAAACAACCAACCATGTTTTAGTCACATGAAGACAACAAATCTTCATCTAGTACAGATACAAATCATGCTGGATTTGTGTGACAAGCATGAGAGAGCTGGAGACAGGGCTGTAGAAGATCTTACCACTAAGGGTGAAAATGCTCTGGGACGTTTTGGCCATGAGATCTTGTTAAATGGCTATAAAAGAAACAGGTTTTGGAGGGAAAAAACCCAGCATAACATGTCACCTAGCAATGACTTGAGCATTTTCTGAAGAGCTCAATATTCTTCCAAATTTTTCAAATGACTCTTCGTATAGTGTTCAATGAAACTGTTATTTTGTTTACTGAATCACTTTTTCTGTTTACCTTAAGACCTACAAAGGTACTTATGTACTAGTTCATCTATAATAACTATAATTCAGTAAATTCACATTATTATGCTTTTTTTTCCTAGGCACACATGCTATTTAGATTTGAAACCTGCCCTCCACCTGAAGCTCAGTCTGTTGTGAGCTGAAGAGGGTAGGAATCAGTTTTCCGCCCAATTATATGATTTATTCTTTGGTGCATTGTAAGAACATCTCACCAGAAAGTGGTTAGTGTAATGGCAAGCCACAACTAAATTGAAGCCCAGGTCACCAGTTCTGAACTAGACTTTACAAGCTTAAGGACAAATAACTGCAAGACCAAGTACATTATAATGGAAGCACAGCATGTACTTCTAAGTTAATAATAATTTTCATTGACATCAACCCTATTCTTGTGTCCCAGCTTAAAGCGCCAAAGTTCTTGATTAATATTCAGAATTGCTAGCCAAACATTTTCATACTAAATATAACTTCATCTAGATTCCTTTAGGGCCATGGCCTTTTTTAATACCTATATAATGAGAGAGATTGCCAAACTATACTGTTAACTTTTCTCACCAACTATCTATTTGTTGGTTTACTGTGTGACAAGAGATAAAATCTGTAGTGTTTAATATGCCTGACTGTAAAATTTCCATAATATTCTCTCCCTTTAACAGAAGCCTTTTTTTATTATTATCTTTAATAGTATCACTGTGCTAGACATGTGCAACTGTGAAAAAAATATATTAAATTGTCACTAATTAGATTGCAAAGCAATATTTTTATCTAATGGAGCAACTGATAATTTGTATGCGTTCCATCACTACTTTCAAACTTCAACACATGTAACAGCACATTAGCAAATCTGATATATTGTAATGAAAGCAAGGAAATGTAAATGTATATAAGCAAAGTTTAAGGCATTCACAAACTAAAACAGATCAGAAAAAATAACATCAGAGTCCCTGCAATTTTAGAAGGCACATACTTGTGTATGCAGATCAACCAGCTTGCCCAACAAAAGGAAAAAAAAAAAAAAGAGCATGAAAATAGAGTTACCAGTCAATCTCAAGTTATGGTTCTACCAGTTGGAAAGGGAAACCAAACACAAAATCTTGCAAAATGCTAACAGAAAAGCTAAAGAAAATATTGCTGCATAATATCACAAGCAACAACGTTCAAGGGTAAGATATGCAATAGTGAGAAAGAGGAGGAAGAAATACGTAATATAATGCAGTGATATGCTCCCCACAATGACAATTCACGTATGTTCACAACTGCAGATTGGATAGGATGGTTAATTCCGAGATGCATGTATGAAAACATAACTAATTTTATTCTGGTGTGACTGGAATGTCTAATTTCTTACCAGAGTTTTCCCCAAGAAAATACATGTCAAAATTGCTCTTTTAACATTTGACCCTCTGTGAAATAACTGTAAATTTAAAAGTACAGAGACCAATGAAACACCACACTGCTCCACAGAAAAGGCAAGGTGGTAGCCAAGACCACAAAAGGGACCACAACCCTCTGTAATCATACCTATCATCCCGCAGTGCTGCCCCCCTCTGTACCGCTTCCCTGAGTTAAATGGCTTTTGAGTTAATACAAGTCAAAAAAGGTTCAGACCAGGAACGATGATCAGTGAAGACCTGTAGCTTAATCCATTTGTCATCAAGGGCACAGACAGATTTGTGGTTTAGAGGAATCCCCTGAACTGGTTGGGCGAGCACTGCCAGAGAGTGCTGCCAGAACACTCAGCCAGACGTGCTGAATACCTGATAACCTTCGTCCTGCCTTGAGAAGATGATAATGTGCATGACATTTTGCCGAGAGGCTGACAGCACTTCTGGGTAGCCAAATTAATTTCAGTTATCTAGTCTTTTGTCTCAGAGTATAAAAGACACATTTTCTTTTCCCTCTTCCTTTACTATTAATTTTTATTTATATTCAATCCATTTCACGAGGTGGTTTAGAATATATGTAAAAAGACCTCTTTGCACAGTAAAATAGCGGCTCCATTAAAACTTCCTTTTCCCTCATTTTTTACAGGCGTCCAAAGATTGCTAAAGAAATCCTTCTGTTAAGCTGTAGGAAATACATTTCAATAATATGTTATGCTTCCAGAAAACTGAAAAAACCCCAACTTTATAGGTTACTTATTCATATATGTATTTTATCAATATACATTTGTAAAATGCATAATATTTTGTCATAGTTTTTACCGTTTCCTTCAAAATCCTGATCTTCAAGGTATCTATAAGAAAGCATCTTTTCCTCTGAAAAACCTCCTCTGATGATATGCAGATCATAGAATGACACAGTATCTTAAGTTGAATCACCGAGTCCAACTCCCTGGATGTTGCCATAGATACTCCTATAGAGGAGGGAAGTAGAAGGGTGAAAACGCAACACCCTACTTAGGACTTTTACTTTATTCCAGTAAGGTGAATTTTTCTTTTATAAAAGAAAAAAAAAAAAGACTTTATGTGGCAAATATCCAAAGCACTTCAAATACATCAACTTTTAATTGCTTTTCAGCAGGTATCCTGTTTTTATCTCATCCTCATTTCCGTGACTGATCAAGAAAGCTCCAGAAGGCTAATTTCCATATACTAAAGTTACTTTTTACAAAAATGGCCTCTTTTGTAATTTTTGTGTTTGATTACTGATTGATGAAACAAATATTTTTCCAAGTTACATCTGCAAGGATTTTGAGCAACATATTTGAAACTCTCAAAAAATTCAGGTTATGTGCCTTTTTTAGAATCTTATTTATATATATATTTATCATCAGATTTAGGAGTTTTCAGCTCAAATGTTTTGAGACTTTGATTATAATAAAAAAACCCAAACATAATTCAGCTGGCAAGTTAGGACTGAAGTTGCTAAGCTATGCAACCCAGGAAAATTGCCTATAGTGAGTTGTGTTCCTTTATAGCCTTGACACAAGAACATCATATAACAATTGTTTAGACACACGTGGAGTCTCTTCTACCAACATGCAAGAGAATGGTCTTGATTGCTTTTCTCTCAGTTTATGTTCTAGGAAAAAAGACGCATGCATTCTGCCAAGAGATTTCAAAAATACTTAGAACAATATTTCTTTAAAGATCAGATGTGCAAATGTCAGATATACTGCTCTGATTGATTTTGTTACTCTGATGTCATGCCTAAAAGCAAGTTCTTAAGGTACATCCTGACCTTGTAACTTCCACGGAATGTGGTGGCAGCAAGACACTCAGTCTAAAATTGTGTAACAGCTACCTCACGTGCTCCCCAGGGACTTCTCAGACTTTTAACAGTTATATACAACGTATTGACAAAATACAGAAATGGACAAATACAGAGAAGCACTTATGTTAGTCTTAGTATGACACTTGACTGAATAAAAAGTCAATGCTTGTAACGCTTCTCACAAGAACAGTTACCCTGAGTCAGCCAAAGGTCCAACTAACCCTGTGTGCAGTCTTCAACAGTTGTCAGAACTGAATACCTGGGGATACCTAAGCAACACAGGAAAATACGTGATGACACCTCCATAAAATACCATATAGCCTCAAACAATATGCAGCTCAGGGTCCTTCAAAGCCAGAGACTGTAATTATTTTTTTTATTTAATACTCTTCACTTAATTTTCTTCAAAGATGTCTTGTAATTTATATTTTTAATCCGAATACAGTTCTAATGTTCACAGCAATTCTGTGTCATGGATTTCCAAAGCCTAATTACATCTTTTATGTTTCCTCAGCCTGTTGCCTGCTCTTTTGGTGCCTCCTCATTCCAACAGAAAGAGAGAGAAGGTATGTTCCTTATGGTACCTTATAGACCCTTATTACATTTCCTCTTAATTATTCTTTTTTCCCCTTTTGAAAAGTCATATTTCATTTACTTGTTCTTTATATAGAAAGAGTTCCATATATTTGGTCTACCTTGTTGTTCTGCTCTGGACATTCTTCTCTCCTGTAACTCTTTCTGGGAGGAGGTAGATCAGAACCACACACAGTATTCAGGGTGTGGAGTAACAAATTTATACAAGTGGCACATGGCTATGCTTACTTTTGTCCTGTATGCCTTTTTTTAACGATACATAACAGTAGATCTAGTCTGTTGATCAACGCTAATTTTGTGAGACCACATCTTATTCATGAATTACTACAGTCACCTTCAGACATTATTATTTTCTATGTGAATTTAGGAATAGTATTCCTGTATTACTTTACAGTTACCTACATCAAATTTCATATGCTATTTTACTGTGAAAAAATCCTGTAAGGATGTTCTGAAATTCTTTACAGTTGGTCCTTATCTTCACTTCCCTGAATTAGCTGGTACTTTCCGCAGGCCTGGCCATCCCACTATTCATTGTCTTTTCAGGATCTCTTACGAGTACATTTATCAGAATGGTTCCAGCATATACAGGGCTCATTCTCCAGCCTTGTGGTCACAGAAAGGCTAGACATTTACTCTCACCACTGTTCCCTACATTCCATCTGGGTTTTTCTTGTTTATTAGAGGATCTTCTCTCATATTCCAGAGTTTCTGAATTGCTTTTAGCCAATACCTTTTGGAAATTCAACTGACTACAGCAATCTCTACTACGCATTGTCACAGTTGTCTTGCCTGAAATTTTCACTATGGATTTTTAAAGAGTGTAAATATTTTAAAGTATTTAAAAATATTTCTACTCCTTTCATGTTGCACATTTTTATACTCACAGTGAAATCCTCTTAAGCGTTGCCTCGCACTGTGACATGACCTACAGTAACATCAATAGCCACAGCTATGTCTGTGATCTATTAACTATTTTTACCAAGCAATTGGTACAAAGAGGCTGAACTTCTGAAAGAGTATGATTATCACTGTATCAAATCTAAGCTAGGAAAATGAAACGTGTCTTATAGGGCACTGTGACCGTAACATTCAGGTGGACTTGAGAGAACTTTCACGGTTTTGTGCTACAAATAAATATTTATCTCTGAAAATTTTTATTAAACTGGTCTCCTCAATATGCTGGATCATCTGTATTCAAGGAGTGGGGTAACTTGGAGAGCACGGAAGACATAATGAGAATATGCCACCCTCTATTTTCCTCAGTGTAAAAATAAGCAACATCAGGCTTTATAGAGCTGATTTACACTGTTTTTTAGACTCTAAAACACCTTGGAATATAAACAAATGAAAGAATTATGGCATGAAACATCTTTCAATTGGTAAACATGCAACATCTCTTCTGCCAGTAAGAAAAACAAAACCCAAACAAAAACAGGAGACTTGGGAACAGAATATCATAACGGCTGTTTCAAAAAAGCTGAGCTGTTTTACTCAACTGTATGTTGAAACACCTAATAGAATATAATATGTTATTCTGTTGATAGGCTCACATGCTTGAACAAAATTGTGTGCCAGGACATTCCTTACTAATTTAGCGACTAATCAGATGCTGTGCTGGGAAACACACCCTCACGTGTTACAACAAACCAGGCGCCTGCAACATTAAAAAAAAAAAAGGGACGACTATAGGTTCTCATACCCCCTGTAAATAATTTCCGTAGTGCGTTTTGTAATCTAATGCTTCTATTTGGCAAATCAGATGCAATTAAAGGTCAAAACCTGACTACTATATAAACGCAACTTTGCATACTGTGATCTTCCTCCTGAATGTCACCGTTCTAAAGACTTATGCAATGACACCCTCTTCCTTCTGTGGCAATAACTAGAGTATATTTATAAATACCTTGTTTTATTAATGTTTCTTCCTTCTTTTATTAAGTTCTCTTTTTTCTTATTACTACCCTTAAATAGCCAGTGTGCCCAATGAATTGTTTGGAACTTGGAAACTTGGCAGATGTTAACAAAACAGGCTGCTAGGAGACCTTTCTCTTTGTGAAAAACCAGCATTTTTACAAAACTGAAAATGTAATTTCTATATTCTTGCATATAAGTGGCATATTACTTATGGAAATCTTTGCTGAACTGTGGAAATTACAATTTTTGTCCTTGTTGTTGAGCTACAAGGTATTAAAGTAATTCAGTTGCTCAAACCATGTACAAAAGTATACAAAAGCAAGCTTCCTATGCAGAGAAAACAGACGGTGAGTCAATGACTTGGGTTTCACGTTCTAGAAACTTTTGCATTGTCTGCAGAATGATCCAAAGGCTGGTGTCATGATGCTGAAATCAACGTTTAGGGACAACTCGCCCCAGAACCATTTCTGTACATCATGTGTATATATCCTCGTAGTCAGATTGATGCTGATTTGTGTGGCAAGCGAAGAAACCTGTGACAGGCAACAACTGTGACAAGTGATCACTGAAATTGGGAGACAAATACCTCTGATACCTATGGCAGGTTTCGATGTTTGATTCAGTAACATTTTTGTGTGGAACGAGTCCTATTCTTCACTTCAAAATAATACAATAACAAAACCAGCAATTTGCCTACAGGAAACAAGTAATATACACCAATATTAAACGGAGAAAAAAGGCATACGTGTACTTGCAGGAAAAAAAAGTTTTTTGCGCATTTCTGTATTTGGCCTAAGCCACTCTATTTGCTTTTCTTGGAGTGTTCAGTGATAGTATGAAAACAAAGAATATGGTTAAGCTTGCTACCTATATTTGTGGAGTTTTTGTCAAATTTAATTTGAGTTGTGTTTAAGAAAAGCAATTCCAAAATTAATCATTCCATTTTTTTCTTCACCCTAAAAGCAGTATCTCTATTTAAAGTAACACTGGGGGCTCCCTGAATGCTATAGTTTATAAATACCCTTTAAGATGACAAGTCAAATGACTTCAGGATTGTAAATTATCTCCCACAGTTGTTCAACTGTTAAAATGGAAAGCAGTAAGAATAGAATAAAAATACTCATGGTGAAAATGTTACATGTGCAATGGAATAAACATAGGGAATAGAACACATGAACATTTTAACATTATTCTTTCCACTTAAATTTACTCTGTACCCTTTAAAAAGGTCAGTTTTGTGACCTTCTGTCCTCATGAGCAATCTGAGGTCTGTCATTCTGTTTAAAGCTCCACACTGATCAGAAATGCAGTCTTCCTCTACTTGTGATCTGTCCGACACTTGTAACAATATTCCACTGCTTTAGTCATTAATAGTAATTTGATGCGACCTACCAAGTTAACAAATTCAAAGATATAACAATATGCAGCTTATAAGGCCTACCTATCTAGACATGCCTAAGCTCTCTGAAATCTTTTAACTAGAAGATAAACTTGCTAACTCTGAGAGTTGCTTTAAAAAAAAGATATTGTTTAGAATGAATTAATTTTTTTTTTAGTTTGTGCTGTCTGCAAAGCATAGAAATACAGTATCTCAACTCAAAAATAAGGAATTTAAGATTACACTTGAACCAGTAACCTAGTTTTGGTTTTAGTGCACCAACATGCAGCTACTCCTGCACAGTCACAGCTACAAATTTTAAGACATTTGACATGGATTTCCATCATAAGTTAGAAAACCCAGAATTCCAAATACTTGCTAAAAGTCTTCATGGATTAGGGATAAATATTCAGAGTTAGGGCTGACAGAGGCAGGGAATGACCAGCTGTTTTGTTCAGAATGATGTGACTGCATCCAAGTCTTCTCCTTTCCCCCTCTGAACTGGGTTAAGAAGTCTTTTTCTACACTTCAAGATGCAGTTCATAACCTGAGACTACATTCAACATGATAGCTGAAGTACACCTGTGTAAGGACAACTGTTACTTTTTGGCTGACATTTTATAACAGTATAACCAAATCCTTAGGATCCTTCAACTGGAAGGATACCTAGGAAGTCAGGTGAGGAGTCTGTCATTCTCCCTCACAAACTTTATTCCAAGTTTCACTTTTTACTGAGGAAATACCTGTAAATCACACCCTTGGACATGTTTCCTTATAAAACTATTTAGGCCAGCAGCGAAAATGAGATGTACCCTTCTACATCCTGCCTCTGAAGCCTACTATTTATAATAAATCAAAAAAGAAACAAAGCAGGGGCTCTATACTGCAAATGCAATAATACTCAGAATTGATAGTGATATATAAAGATTGCCTGCCAGTAGCTGACAAAAATCAAACCTCAAAGATGGGACAGAAAAATTCTTTAAGAAAAGCTTGTAGCACTCATTGTATATCCAAAGTGTAGCCCACAACTCAACAGAGAAGAAAGTATGTTTTGTTTTACCTGTAATTAGACTTCTAAAGCTTGATCTCTGCTACTGAAAAATTCTGGACCCAATATTGTTGAATTAGTAAGAAACATGAAAATACTAAAAAGTGAAGGGCACCTCTAAACTCCCTTTCTGAAAGCTGGAATATGTGACAAACAGCAAGCATTGTGCACTGTACAAACCAAACTCAAATGCAAACTCAAACTTTCTCGTGTTTAAGATGGAAAAGTAGATCTAAGTGGTTGTTTTTAAGTGCAAAGTTTAGAAAGCGGCAAGCAGCAAGGGACAGTGCCAGAGCAACACTAACCATTCTGGCAATTTTCTCTTTCTCAATATCTGGCTTGTTTCTTCATCCACCTCACCTCCTAAACAGAATTTTCTGTATTCGCTGTATCACTTTCCTTTCAACTTCAATCAGGTTTTAGGAGTTGTTTTGTTTTCTTAGTGCTGGAAACAAGCTGAACTAAAAAAATTTTAAAAACCACCTGCAATTCTACATATCTTGTACTTAATGTTTACTTAATACTGTGTTCAGAAGAAAAATTTTATCATTAAAATAAACATACCAATAAAAAAAGATGTGAGACAGCCTAGATGATAGTAGGCAGCAGTAGAGAGGCTGCGTTTTTCTCCCCCATGTTGATAATATGGGTATTACGTGACCTGCCAGCAAGCATGACGGAGCTATCAGAACTAGGTCAGCTCAGAATTAGCAGTTCACAGAATCACTAGGTTGGAAAAGACCCACAGGATCGTCAAGTCCAACTATTCCCATCACTAAACCATGCCCCTCAGCATCTCATCCACTCGCACCTTAAATACCTCCAGGGAAGGTGATTCAACCACCTCCCTGGGCAGACTGTTCCAGTGTCCAATGACCCCTTCCATAAAAATTTTTTCCTGATGTCAAAAGCCTGAACCTCCCCTGGTGCAGCCTGAGGCCATTCCCTCTTATCCTGTCCCCTGTCACTTGGGAGAAGAGGCCAGCTCCCTCCTCTCCACAACCTCCTTCCAGGTAGCTACAGAGAGCAATAAGGTCTCCCCTCAGCCTCCTCTTCTCCAGGCTAAAAAACCCAGCTCTCTCAGCCACTCCTTGTAAGACTTGTTCTCCAGCCCCTTCACCAGCTTTGTTGCTCTTCTCTGGACACGCTCCAGAGCCTCAACGTCCTTCTTGTGGTGAGGGGCCCAGAACTGAACACAGGATTCAAGGTGCGGCCTCACCAGTGCCAAGTACAGAGGGAAAATAACCTCCCTGGACCTGCTGGTCACACTGTTTCTGATGCAAGCCAAGATGGGCACACTGCTGGCTCATGTTCAGTCACTGTCAACCAACACCCCCAGGTCTTTCTCCTCCAGGCAGCTCTCCAGCCAGGCTTTCCCCAGTCCATAGCTCTGCATAGGGTTGTTGCGCCCCAAGTGCAGGACCCGGCATTTGGCCTTGTTAAACCTCATGCGATTGATCTCAGTTCTTACATTGTCCACTACATACAAATCCATCTGGCTGCATTCATAGACACATTTAACAGAACAGCATTTTTGGCACAGTGGGTCCAGAAGCAAACCTCCCAAGAATAACTGAATGGTGACTGCAGCTCCATACTTTGAAATTAAACACAGGACAGAGGTGGTTTTACTATAGGTTGAAAATTGCTGAATAAGAACTGTGCTGTTTTTTTTTTAAAAAAAAAGAAAATGAACAAAGGCTGTATTTTCCATCCTCCCATCATTATAGACCTAGCATTTTTCAACTGGGTGTAATAGTTCATTTTTACCAATGAGTAACAAAGGAAATTAATTCCTGAGTCAGTTTTGCATAGGATGCAGTGTACCTTGCAGTTTGCAAAGACTGCATTTATGTCAGCTATTTATTTCACACATTTAATCATGAATGCAGTGACTTCACTTAAAAGAGATTTGAAATACTTTTTCATTTAAGCATAGTAAAAATACACATCTCACTGTGCTAGTGTCCAAATGACCTATTTTCCAGCATGACGGCAAACTGTCAAAACACTACATATTAGAAAGCAGGAATAAAGCCATACAGCATTAAAAAAACCCCAAATACAACAGTGTCAAGAAGTTTTGGTAATGTAGACAATTCTTTTTTTGCTACCTGCAGAAGTTTTGGCCATTTATATCTAATGTGCATTTATGATTGGAAAAATGCATTATATAAAACAAAGGATAATTACAAATTGATATTTTAACAGTACAGTGGCTACTGAATAAATAAAATACAGGTTCAAAGTGCAAATAAAACTCAGTTTCTGTTTGCTAAGAGAATAGTTCCACAAGTATGCAACTACTTTTTATATTAAGCACATCTGGGATAATCATATTTGTAAAGAAGATTATTTGTGGTATGTTGTCTAGCTTTTATCTAGGCTTATATATATATTCCAAACTCGAATGAAAATATGAACGAAAACAGAAGACAGCATCACATAATGATCACGGCTGGTAGGGACATCTGGAGATTATCTAATCCAGCCCCTCTGCTAAAGCAGGTTTGCGTAAAGCAAGTTGCAGAGGAAACAGTCTAAGTGTGACTTGATTCTCTTGAGAGGAGGAGTCTCCATAAACTCCCTATTTTTCTATATGTTTATCTACTAGACTATATTCTGCTTTCTGTCTTCCTCTAGGTCCACAGGAAGGATTTTTTCAGTCTGTTATCAGATCTCATGTGAAGAACAGCCATGTGAAGAATGGATCTTGTCTGTATGACCAAACCAAGACTATGGGACTGTGCAACAGAAACTGATACTGATAGTCCCATGTTTCAGTATTGACTTGCCCTGACTTACATTAGCTTTGTTCTTATCTACAACATCAAGGAAATGGAATAGCACACATAAACCAGAAACAGTTCCGTTACAACCTTGATTCTGTTTAGATTTCCTAATGGAACAGGATCTATTTCCTAATCCACTCATGTCCAAAGAGATCTTCTTTCAATACCCTCAAGGACAAAACATTTTTTCTGAGATACAATTAAGTAGCATATCCTCAAGGTCTCAAGAGTGATCTAAATACACAATCATACTGTGCCTGAGATTCACTTCAGAAAAACTGCTTTTGTGTACAAAGAGACAGAGGCAAACCTAGTACCTATGCTTGTTTGTCAAGACCAGCAATTGTTATTGCTGGGGAAAAGTATTCCAGCATGTTGATGCAAGATTCAGCTCCTTTTTGTAACTACAAGTACCAGTCAATGGCATCCTTAATATAGACAGGTCTTCGACCAACAGGGAATGATGACACGAGGGCTGTAAACCCGTGACCCATCTCACCACCCTAGGCTTACTGTATATGCTCAAGGAAAACAAAAGTCACCATTAAGGTGCAATATGCCTGACTAGCCTACAGATATTTCATTACGGACACGATGAATCATGCCATATTAATTTGATGTCTTTAAGTCTGACCATTCAAGAAACACAGGTGTGCCACAATTCCTGTGCATATTTTAATACATCTATTAGCATCGGGTTTCAAAGAAATCTTGGCAGGATAGGAAGAAATGCTTTATGAAGTAAAAGTGATTTAACAAGTGACCTTCTCCAGTGCTCCTTTAACAGCTGTTAACCCATTTTTAAACAAAGCAAGGTATCAGTTGAGAAGTTCCTCAGAAAACAGAAGCAGTTTCAGAAACAAAGTGATACAAGAAGCCACTTCACTGAGAAAGGTTCAGGATGAGATCTCATCTTGCTTCAGCTTGAAATTTTTAAACTTAAAATATTACTAAATTACTTCATTAGAAATAAAAGCACACGTTAAATGGTAGACAACTAGCACTGTTGATTTAAGTTACAGGAATGAAAACGAAGAGAGGCTACTCTTGGTTTAACTAGTCGGTGGTGCTCAACAAAGATACAGGAGGACCAAAAGTGAGTGAGACAGATTGACAGTATCTTAATTGAAGGGCTTGTATGCTTGAACTGTATGTACAGCAGAAGGGATGCATAACAAAAAAATACTGAAGAAAGTAATTTTTAAAACAGGCATAATCAGTCATCCACCTTCCAACTACCACAAGCTTTAACTGCCAGGAAAGTCATCGTAAGGCTGTACCACCATTTCTAAAACATTATAGCAACTGATTGATATTAATTTTCAAAACCAGAATTGCTGGCTGGCCACCTTCAGAGAGCAGACTATTTTACAGAGACATACATTGCTTGTATTATATGACCTAATAGCACAGGCACTCCCACAGAACAGTAAGTCAACTCCAAGACTCTGGAAACCTGAAAACCTGAATCAAAGTATGTAAGTACTATTTATAGTCTCTTCAAGATGAATTGTTCTGGTTTTGGGACCCAATGAACCGGAGAGTGAAAGAAAACAATAGTCTCAGATTGAAGAATTCTTTTTAACAGTAACAAAGAACAGTTTGAAAACCTGTGCTTTCTTCTATTCCATGAGCAATTTGGTTTGGGTTTCTTTGCCTTCCTCTTCTCTTACGTATACAACAAATAAATGCAGATGGAAACACTCAAAACCATAGTAAGTGTTACATAAATTTTTCTCACAAGAAACAGGATGAAAGAGCATCAATTACACCAACGGCTCTTCAGTTAAAAGCTTTGAAGCATCACTGGTCTACACAGATACGCTGAGTGGCAGCAGAACCACACTGCTCAGACCATGACCTAGCATCTTATCAGTTCCGTATAGTTCCACAGCAGGTTTATAGGAAAGTCTGAAGATGGTTCATACTTTTAGAAGCTTAGGAACAACTACACATCTGAACTGCTTTCTGTAATTGCCATGATACTGGTATCTATCTCTACACAGAAAACAGAAACTCACATCATCCCTTTTCAACCACATGTTACTGTTTCTTCAGTGTCTTCACTAATACGGTGTGTACTAGTGGATGTTTGCAATGCAGATAGCTGCTTTCTAATGATGTCAGATTCACAATAATTCATGGTGGTCTGTTTAAAAGAATAATGTGTTCAATATACAAGCTTGTATTCTGAAAATGGATAGTCTTTAAACCATTTCGAGACATTGCTTATATTGCAGAGAAATTAAAATAATCATATACTCTACAATAACAACATGATACAAACATGGACTGAATCATCCCCATGGCAAGTCAATCAACTTCACAATTATTGATTAATTTTTATTCCTGTGAATATCAACTAATTTTTATTTTAAACTATAATGATAAATTACTTGTGGTGCCTACTAGAAAGACAAAGGCAAAGTCCAGTAAGCTCACCGACTTCTAGACAGCACTGGTATAATGATGTTCTAAAAGATAATTATCTCTTTAACCAACAGAGTATTTTTCCTTAATAACCAACTTAAAAAAACCCAACAGCTTCCAGAAAATACATAACATAGTCCCACTGTAAGAAAAAGCATTTCTAGAAGTGTTTTGATATGCTATTTTAAACTTGTACTCCAATCAGAAAAAATACACTTTCCACAAAGTTATTAAAAATTAAAACTTATGAACAAGCAACAATAAACTTAGAAAAGAGGGTAAGATCAAAATAATTCAGTTCTATTTTTTAAAAAAGACTATTTTAAAAATTCCAGATGAACTATAAAAAAAGAAGATACTAAATAACCAATATATTAAAAATAATATACCTACTTGCCAGCGATGGTCCTCCAAAGCCGTGCACCTACAGTTGTGGGAATGTAACATGAAACACAATGCATTACAAGAGAAACAGTATTAGGTTTTTCTTTATTCATAAGGGAAGTTTGAATTTGGAACAAAATCATTAAGGTAGTCTCTGTAACAGTAAAAACAGGAAGGGTATATTAACTTAGAGCAACAGTTCTTGAATTGTTTTCTGTAAACTTAACATAGCAGTTAAAAACATAACTGGAAAATGTCAGTATCTTATATTGCAGTCAGTAACTTATACTCCTACTTTTTCACACTGAAGGGAAAGATAACCAACATAACTTACACCTTACATCTACAAACTGACAACCACTTTCTACATTCCTTATGAAACTGTAATAATCTTGCCATCTAGTGGCTGGCGGGAAGTGTGAAGTAATTATGTAGAACTGTTATACCAAGAATTTTTTGCTACTTTTTGGAGTGGCACTTCATTGATTTCAAGTAATTACCCACAAGATTTCTACAGTATTACTTGAAGAACCTGATTGTTCTTGAACTGTGTGTACAATGCCTTCAAAGGCACTAGTAAAACTTAAAAACGTAATGATAGATACATAAAAATAATCATCCTGTTAGCTGGGAAACACACATCATCTAAGCCGCATCTCTATGATGAATCCTTAAATAATCACACAGAAATAGGAATAAAACAGAAACAAGAACAGAATGGTATATTTACTCCCTTAGCTTGGTCAATATCAGTACATCTTGGATGTTGTTAATACCAAAATATAAATAATTGTAGCTAAGAGAAAACTTAAATAAACCACTACCTACACCTGGTAAGGTATAAACATCAGTTGCTATTTATGTAAAAAAGAGCCTAAAAATCAAATTCTGCTAAGCTTTTTAAGATGGCCTCTAAGCTTGCAATGCTCAAGGAGTAATCAGAATGATAATGAAAACTCTGGAGAAGCTACACTTCCCAAAAGGTTGTGAATAACTGTTATACCTTAGCAGGGAACAAAAGGCTTTGGCAGTCAGGAGTGACATACACGAAAGAAGAATACCATGCTTCTCTGACACCCATTTGCTTCTTTGCTACTACATGCAAGTGATCTTTCAAACACTTTGCATGGGGATTCAACACCAAAGAAAAGGCAAAATAAGACATTGAAAACTACAGACTGATGACAAGCATTTTGCCAAAGAATTTTTAAGATGGTAATAAAGAATAGGAGTTTTAAAAAACCCCAAACAGCAGTCCAGCCAAGGAACTCAAAATCCTTTACAAACTTGTTTGTATTCATATTAGACTTTACACATACTGGAAATATAACATTTCAGAAACTAGGAAAAAAGTACTGCTCATTTCTTATTTCAGCTGTGCTAAGATGGGTCCTTTCTCAATCTATTTACAAAGTTGACCAATTTATATCTGATCATCCAAACAATGATGTGATTAGACTAATGTCAGAAGTAGTAAAAATGTTTAACGAAACTTTGTATTTTAGAAAATAATGCATTTTCAGACCTTGTAGTAAAGAAACAAGGATGATTTTTCACTGATTCAAATTATACTCATGCTAAATCAGTTCTCCTAATGCCTTTTCTATAAAATATAGCAAAATTTCACTGGAAATGGTAATCAATCATAGACATTATTTCTCTCTGAAATTATATGTTACTTCAAAATAATCAGAACATCAAAACGGATTTAGCGATGAAGTAACGTGCTCTGAGCTGCAGGTATGTATGTATATCAATACACTCCCTTACCTTTTATCCTTGAGAATACCAAATCATTTATTATCTGAACAACAAGTATTCCGAGTATTATAAGAGAAGTCAGATGATACACTCTCCAAGAGGTCAGTGCAACAAACCTAGAATGTCAAAAAGAAATAATTGTTGAATACTTTTAAACTTATTGGAAGTATACATAAACTGATAGCTGCTATCAGTACTGAAAATAAAGAGAAAAAAGACTAATATTATGTTAATTGAATTCAGTTCTTCCCTACAATCTTTTCATGGGAAGCAAACATCGAGAGCTCCAAGCACAACAGTCTCATTTAAAGATGCAACTGCTAAACATACATTGAATTCACAGCACATTTTGGTCCAGGCTTTTATGTTAGCACAGAGCAAGCATAGAAAACAAAATATTTTAATTCTTGCATGGTACATATTACTTTGGCAGTTATTATGGTTTTATTAACATAAATTGCCTTGGCGCAATTTTCTTTTTTATTCACTTACAAAAAACATTACACATTTCTTTGTGTTTCCTGCAAGACCTAAGTTCACACAAGATTTTTATATAAAAAATTTCAAATGCAAAGATGAGGTAAAACCATATCGCTCAGTATAATACTCAAACTTGTCTTCATAATGAGCTTCTGTGAATGCTGTTTTTCATCACACATATCTCTGAACATGTCTAAACAAGTCAAATGGTCCTAGATTCAGAATGTACAATTTATAATCTCATGCGCTGCTGACTTTGCTATCCAGGTGTGTTTGGAGATTAGCTCAGCAATCTGTTGCACTGACAAATACCTTAACTCATAAAAGAAGATTCTGAAGCATATAAAAATTAAAATTCAACTTGACGTATTTTAATAGATTGTTTCAAGCATATTAAGACAAAGATCTCAATGCAGATTATGAGCACATTAGTATCTTTTTTTCCAGGCAAAAGCAAAAACAATTAGCTTAAAAAACACCGCCCCCACAGCTGAGGCTAACCAAAATCAATAAGAAGTCACTGTCCAAGGCAGTGGATCAAATGAGAATACCAACAGAAACAAAATCATAAAAAACTGAGGTTTGCAAGAAACCTCTCAAATTTGAAAATAGGGCAATTGGTCACCTAACCAGTTGTTACTGCAGATTGTTTCTGCATGAAAGAGGGGGAAGGGAAGTGAAAAAGAGTAGCAAGCACGGCCTCTGGAGGAAGCCAAAAGACACCGCCTGAGCACACTTTTAAAAAGGCAACTGAATTCTAGGTGTTTCTAACAAGCTCAGGACAAAATGCAGTATTGAAAAACCATTCCAGTATTCCTTGCAATCCTCAAACTCCAGGATTACATTAAAAAAAAGTCAATGCCACTAATTTTCACATTTAACGGAAACTCGTAATGCCCAATTACCCTGAGCAAACCAGGCTATGACTCCCAATACGAACAGATAAACTCACTCCAACAGTTTTTTTTCAATATGAAGGGCTTCTCCATCTGTGCAGAGGTCATATTGTAAGGCTACCACCCCACCCAAAAAACCCAAGTATGCAACCCGTACTTCTGTATAATTTCAGCCACCTCAAGAAATGCAATAGAGATGTTTAGAGAAAGGTATGCACTTTCAAAGCTGCCCAAGCATAGCTCATTAAACCAAAACTCCTAAAAGCTTTGCGCCCTGTTGTCCTGCTATTTTTCACGGTGATAATTTTTATCATTAAATCCATGATTCTGTTTAAGGATCAAGTTTAGCTACACTGAAAAAACTTTGCTTAACCTACTTATTCAACTTAGGCAATAAAGGAGATAGGGAGATGAGATACTCTAGGGGGACAAACATCCCCATCAAATGAAGACTTTTATACAATTTCAAGACATTAGAAGTTCGTAACAAATACAGACTTACAAGTAATGTGGGCTTGATGCTATGCCTATTCTATAGGTTCTTCATGACATTTGTGCATTAGTGTTTTATAGAATTAAACAACATGCCCTGACTTAGCAGTGAGCACTAGACAGTCCTCAGTGGTTTAAAGAAATATACCAATAATGAAGCCTATGTACGAGCATGTGAATGTGTGTGCATACACGCACACATATTATACTAGTTGCTAAAGGTAAGATCAGACAGTTTAGCCTGTATTTCAAAGATTTTATAGAACATGTTTGACCTACTTTATGGTCACAAATAAACCATATTCTTAGTTTCACTGCAATCACAGCTGTCACCTGCTGTTAAAAACAATCGCACTAATGCAGACTAGGATTTGCAAGCAAGGATTAACAAGGTAGCATCCTCTCTGAAGGATGCTTCCAAGCCAATACTCAGTACTGCAGTCTTTCTGCTCCATAGCTCTGGGGGAAAAAAACGTTATCTAGTTGGAGCAGCTAACGTATTATAGTAGCCAAACAAGGGCTCTAAACTTTAGAGAGCTCTGAACTGTTCTAAATGGACTTTCCACGTGCTAACATTTTGAACTGTAGCATTTCTTCCTCCCCTGCTTGAATACTGTTTATTTACACTGTGCTGTTTGAGAGAAAGACCATCTCTTCTGGATTCACTGACAGCCAGTGTGTGTCAGTGCTCAGGTGCTCCAGCAATACGGATTAGAAACACTGTTTGCAAGCCACATGTCAGACAGACCCATGCGTGTCCTTGGAGCCCTCGCTGGTCAAAAGCTGATAAGGTTCCCTTGCAGGTTTTTTGGCATATGTCTGTCATAAGCTTATCAAAAGGTTAGTCTGACATGCTGGAATCTGAAAGTGACTTATTATGCTAACAGTACCAAGAATCAAAATTCTCATAGGAATTATCAACATGATGCATACTAACTAAAAGTTTCAGCAATACTTCAGCTTATTACTAGGATTTAGGGCTCTTTCTGCCCTTTTTTAAGGAAAAGAGAAGAGTTTACTTCAGTATTTCTAATACATACACACACATCTCTGACAAAACTGAAAGACTCCAGAATGACACCACTATATACTGCATAAAAGTATTTCTGTTTAGTAGAAGACCAATACCCATACTTATGTAACAAACTCTTATGATCTCTTTTTAAGCAAGAAACAAAACAGACTCAATTCAAACTCTAATTTAATTTCTTCTACAGCTGGTATGGAAGTAAAAGCCATAACTAGAGACAAAAACAATATATGTCCCCCTATCTGTGTGAACTATGTTAAGAGATATAGGGGCTTTTTTTCAGAAAGCAAAGGTTAAAACAACAGAAAGAATTATGCATTTTACATAATTGCTTCAGCAGGTAACAGGGCAGCTTGCATGACAAGGGGGCAAGCAACACTGCTGTAGACAGTGTGGGACTGCACAAAAATGGTCATGAGGTGCCACAGGACTTGGTCCCCAGCACTGTCTGAAACTGGAATTCCCAGGACACGAGAAGCCTGTGCTCAGACACAGCTCCAGAGGCAGGATATAGCATTTTGGTTTGGTGGCTGCAAGAAATGCCTCTCGCCTAGGCTGATGGCAACAGTGGCCTCGTTGTGAAAGATGCCCTCTGGTCAATATCTAAAGCAGTCAAGTGGAAGAGCTACAGGAGGCAGTAAGCAGATGGCAGACAAACCCCTGAGCAATCTGTTCTGAATTAAGCACCGAACTTTTCTGAGTTGGAGGTTGAACTGAAGACCTCCTGAGTTCCCTCACAGGCCTTTAAAATTTTCGTTCTATGTCTATTCAAAGAAGCAGGCAAATCCTTTTCTCCAAGACACTGAACTTAAAACTCCAAGGCTTTAGCAGTTTCTATTTCCTGGTCTACTTATACTGGAACTGGCCTGAAATAAATCTGAACTGCACAATTAAGAGTAAAAACTTGACAACATCCACAATTAAAAGTCAAAATTCTCCAATGTATAATGGTAAAATCTATTGCAATTTAAAAATAATACATATATACAATAGAAAATAAAATTGTAAGATTTACTGAAAAAGGAATAACTATTCTCAAACCCTACTGAGATCCTGCTCTTCATCATTTCAATCACCTTAATTTCTTCCTACCTACAATTACAGAGTACAAAATTATTTTCTTAAATCCCATAGTGCAACTTTTCTCAGTAAGTCATGCTTCTCTTAACATCACACAAATAAATATGCATTGCTATTAATCTCTACTGCTTATTGAGAATTCTCTAAATTCAAATGTAACTTTGTCACTATTTCGGCAACTTCTGTATTTTGCTAAACCATTATAAATTCAAATATAGTGCTTTGAGTAAAAATAAAAAAGTAAAAAAAAAATATCCTTTTGAGAAACTCCCCATAGCCATGAAGGTCAGATGGAAAGAAAAGATGGGGCAAATGCAGCTGAAATCCCAATGGTAAAAGCCAGACTGTACATAGCAGAGGAGCAACAAATTAAAACTAATTATGAGGTCTAATGTGGTTAAAGCACTCTTCTACTTGCTCCAGTAGGTGATATTACCTAATATCACATCACCTAAAGTTAGAGAAGTACACTAAGACATCTTGTTCTTTTCTTGTCTTTTCTCCAGCTCTTTATAGTATGGGTTGGTCATATGTTAATACCACCAAAATACGTTAACACAAATCATCCATTGGATCTGTTTTATCACGTAGTCACCTGCCAGTGACAGAGCCCCTGAAACAACTAACTGCACAAACCTGATCACAGAAGAGTTATTCAAGTAGCACAAACCAGCTAAGAAATTTCAGAGGCAAATATTGTCACACAATACTGCATAGTCTGTGAACATAATGAACTCTTAGAGAGCATGGCAAAAGCTATTTGTATTTGTACTTGTCAGATACAGGGAAGGCATGGACCTACTAAATTGCTTTAGAAGTTAAATTTAACAATTTCACAATACAAGCCTCATTTTAGCTGTGAAAATATACATTTTATTACATATTCTAGAATTATTTATAAATGACTTGCATTTTGCAAATACAAACTGTAAGAAAATATTTCACCAAGAACTAAACAACTTAGATGAATTGGAGCCAGAACTAGTTGTTTTGGGAAAGCCTTAGTAGGTAACTCGTAATAACCATCTTCCCTTACATGAATTACAGAAATAATCACACAAATATATAAAAGCAGTGAATAGCAGACATGAACGTGGAACTCTGCTTCACCATCAGCTATGACAACATATCTAGGGCTGCATAACTGATAACATGTACTTAGGTCTTAAAAGCAGCTCAACTCTTCTGAGTATTTCTGTGGTGTTTTAAATAGCATAGGTTGGTATATACTTGTTTCCTCATTAAACACTAAAGGTAAAAATCCACTAAACACCTTCCAGCCATAGTTTTCCATAGAATCACTCTTGTCTAAAAGACATGGCTATGATGCACCACTGAATAAAGTGAGAACTGTTCAAAGCTCCAAATGAGGTACCTGTATGTAAGGGTGTGCTATGACATAAATCAGCTAAGAGAATGGCGCTCATCTGTAAAGACCAAATATTTCTAGAGCACTTTGAGAACATTTAACTGCCAACAAGGGATATTCTACTTTTTTTACCTGCTAATTTTAAAGGTATGTCTACTCCTGCTCTTATGGGGAACTGCCCAACTTCAGACAGATGTCTACAGAGATAAGGGACAACGTGGTCATTCCCTCCTCTGCAGGGAGGTGGAAGACAGGGATGGTCATGGCTGGTTATCACTGCCACCTCCCTCTTCACACCCCAGCCATACTCTGCCTTGAGGGCATGCAGTTTATTTCTCCTTAAGAAATCGGATGGGAGGTTAAAGTGACATAAGCCCAAATCAGGGTTAACTCCTTGGGTCTTTAGTTCAGCCTTTGTGTCTTAGCAGGCTCAAAAAAGTGCTACCCGGGGACCTCTGTAGCACTAAGAAACGTGTGTCCCTTGGGGCTGGGGTCCCAAGGACACAGGACAGCCTAAGTGGTACCTATTCCTGTGGTTTTGTTCTAACTCTGGAGAGCTAGACTTGCTCACATGTGATACTGAGCTTACTTCATCCTCAAAGAAACATGGGACAAAGGGCCTGGAAAAGTGACTGACATCCATTTTCTACACACATGTAACAGCTGGTAACAAACCTTCCCCTTTGCAACCTCCCCCTCTCCCCCCAAAAAGCACAATCCATTGAATAAAACCATTTAAAACCCCATTTTTCCAACATCTTACATAGATTTTAAATATGGACATCACCATTCTGAGTACCTGGCAGCTTGCACTCAAATTGCTATCTGTTTAGCTAAAAACATGAAATATTGCAATAGAATGCTTTTTAAGATATGTACATAAAATATTTTAAATTCTTTTTAATTTAGTGGAGAAAAATGTAAGCTTCTGTACAGACATAAATTAGCAAGAAAAACCTTTTTCACTTAAAGGTCTTTCTAAGTAAGAATGCCATACAGGAATTCTTATATCCAAGATTTTTAACAAAGTATTTCAACTGGAACAGAATGAAGACATTAAAAGCAGTTGATTTGCGACTTATGTGCCAATCAGCAATGAGTTTTCCATTGTATAGTGCCTAGAAGACTAAAATAAAATATCATTAAGTACATAAACATACTTAAAAAAAAAAGAAGAGGTATAATTATTATTCTAAAACTTGCAACATTTTATTTAATTCTTTCTTTGTTAAGGCAAAGACAACTGAGTCATCAGTGCTTTATTCAAGAAGCTTATTTGTCAAGTTTTATTCAAAAGATTAAGATCATATTTGTTCAGCTAGGAAGCACAGATCAAACCAAACCTGGACAGATTATTTTTAGAAAAGCTTCTAGAATTTATTAGGAATAAAGATTTTGGAAAAACAAATAAATCTCTTGTCATAAGAAACAGACTTAAACTATTACTACATTGACAGCCACTTGTAAAAGTGCTAGTTGTCCTGGAGGTCTGTGCACAGGCTGAAGGGCAATAGGCAAAGACTGTTGAACAATTTTAACTAAAGTTAGTAACACACAGGATCAGAATTCAAATTGCATATTGTCTCTACCCCAGCTACAGGTAACTACATTTTGAACTTATACAAGTAAGTCTAAAATAAGGTCTAAGTAAAAATGGAAATGGCACAATTCTCTAAGCAAAAACATTAGAAAAATCTTTAAAATGCTTTGCATTTAATCATGAAAGAGAAATTTGCTTATAAATTGGTAAACATGGAAGTGTATAGTGGTCTGATCAATAATAAAACATTGCATTGCTAAATTATCTCACATTGTGGAATACAGTATTTGGAATCATGTTTCAATATTCGTGGCTTGTGGATCAGATTTACTGTAACTGATTGTATTCAGACAAACAATTAAAAATTTGAGAATGAAGATGTTTAAATGACCTAAACAACACACCCTCCAAATCTGCCATGAAATCAAATGCTACTGTTATATCAGTGACAACAGGGCACGGTATCTCCACAGAAGTTAAAATAATTTTGAATTAAACACACAACATCAAATAACCAGGCTTCCTTTATTTTTGCAGAAACATGCCCGGATGACCTTAATTAACCCGTGCTCTGGCAAAGTACAGCAGATATCTTAATCTCATTTTCTCATACAGTAGCAGCAGTTTGATATTAAACAATCCACCTCTACCATGCTGCCCTAAAGCTCCTTTTCCTTAATGCTCTCAATTAATCCTGTAACATCTACCATGGAGTGTAGCATAGCCCCCTAAAATTTACACTGTTCTCAAAGATCTAGGTACTATTTGAAAAGTCTCATTATTTTGAGTTAATACACGAAGAAACTATTGTTTGTCTCTTAAGATAACTGCTTTAGACATGGAATTTATAAGTGTCAGGAAGACAAAATAAACCCAAGCTATGCTGCATTCTGTTCTCCTTTGTTCAGGATTTCCATCTTTCACAAAGTCCTCATCCTGGATTTGGTTCTAAATTGTTCAGTAATGCTTGCTTTCCCTCAGTTTCTCAATTATCCATTTGATTTCTTTCCTGATTGATCCTGTTTTCATCTTACTGGCTGAAGAATGCTGTAAACTGTCCAGGTTTTTATGTAACACTGTCTGGCTCTTAAACAATGTCAATTTTCATTCCTGTAAACCGACCTCTCAGCCAAACCCATGCAATCACTAAAAAACTGTTGATATAATGGCTTTACATTTTTTAACTAAGTAAATTAAATTAATTTAACTTTCTGTTCCACTTTCATGCCTCTGCAACCTTCAAATGTTTTAGTAATCCATACTGGAAAAGTAAGCATGAACTTAAAACTCCCCGAGTGAAACCCGAAAAAGCATATTTTGGAATACAGAATCGTAGAATCACGAGGTTGGAAAAGACCTCTTGGATCATTGAGTCCAACCATTCCTATCAAACACTAAACCATGTCCCTGAGCACCTTGTCTACCCGTCTCTTAAATACCTCCAAGGATGGTGACTCAACCACATCCCTGGGCTGCCTGTTGCAGTGCCCACTGACGCTTTCCATAAGAAATTTCTTTCTGATATCTAGTCTGAACCTCCCCTGGCAGAGCTTGAGGCCACCCCCTCTTGTCCTGTCCCCTGTCACTTGGGAGAAGAGGTCAACACTCCCCTCTCTATAACCTCCTTTCAGGTAGTTGTAGAGAGCAATGAGGTCTCCCCTCACTCTCCTCCAGGCTAAACAACTCCAACTCTCTCAGCTGTTCCTCATAAAAGACTTGTTCTCCAGCCCCTTCACCAGCTTCGTTGCTCTTCTGTGGACTCTCTCCAGAGCCTCAACATCCTTCTTATGGTGAGGGGCCCAGAACTGAACACAGTATTCAAAGTGTGGTCTAATTAACCTGTACCTTCTATGGAAAAAAATATCACTTCTATCACCTCCTAGGAAAAAAACACTGAACCAATTTTTTTTTTTTACGCTAGCAGAACAAACAGCGTATCACTGCACCGTAGCTGTGTATAATAAAATAATCACAATACCATGATGCTAGAAAAGGTTGGTAAAAGGAGCAAGGTAAATTAAGGCCATCAGACTAGAAGACATAAACTAGCAACCATGTAAGGCACCCATAGATGTGGATGCATGCTGATATCACAACTGCCTATGCCAGATTTTTTCTCTTTTCTAAGAACAAGTGTGTAATAACTACAAAAGAAACACATCAATACATAACCTATTCTACTGCTGTTATTTGAGGAACAAGAGATGGAAACTCAGGGTGTGATGCAGAATTACGGTTTACTTTAAACTACTCACTCATGTGCTATCCTGATACATTGGATTCTGGGAAAGTAACCCCAAAACAACTAAGATGATAGCACTCAGATTTCCTATACCAAAGACAGGTAAAGACTCCATTTTCCCAAATTTAAAGCCACATTTAGGGTCTGGCTGCTATAAGAAAAGCGTTTTGTCACAGAAATTTATAGATGTATTTTCCTGACTGAGGAGATATTGCAAATTTAAGAGAGTGAACTGACGGCCAATATAATACAAACTGGGCTCACAACAACAATATTCCTTCTTACTTCAATTCACTTAATTTTCATGCATTGTCTGTCCTCTCTTATTCCAATTCTCACTTAATTTAGTCTGGCAGTCTCCCCCCGTTGACTGTCACTGATGAATTTCCCACTAATGTTCTAAATGAAAGCAAGTACCTGTGACCAAATAATTTCTTCATTAGGACTTAAATTTGGGCAAAATTAATACTTTCTGTATTAAATATGGTTGGTAAGCTCTCAGATTTTAGTGCAGTTTTGGGGGGAGGATTCTGAATTACTCTGTAAACCGGATTAAAGCAATAGGGCACGAAATATTTCACTCTCACTAAGGGAGGTTGAGATTGTACATTAGGAAAAATTTGTTGACCAAAAGGGTTATCAAGCAGTGACACAGGCTGCCCAAGGAGGTGGTTGAGTCACCATCCCTGGAGGTATTTAAAAGATGGGTAGGTGAAGTGCTTAGAGATATGATTTAGTAGTGGTCAGGTACAGTTGGCTCTGATTATCTCAAAGGTCTTTTCCAACCTAGTGATGTATGATTCTATGATTTAGGTTCTGCAATTTGCAATTTCAACAACTGGACTCCTCAAAAATCTTGAATTGGTCACGTAGAATTAAAAGCTGAATTTAGAAAACCAATCAATACAGAGGCTTTGCAAATTTCTTAGTAATGACACCTGGTGGCATGCTGAATACGAGTGGCTTGTATGGATAAAAGCCACATAATCCTTGTACAAAGACCGAGTCATCCTTAATGGAGGGATCATACAAACTGGGAAGAACAACGACCAACCTCACACTGCTACACTGACTGAAAAACACTAACGATGACCACAGCAGCCTTCTAGGAATAAGACTGCCTAATACAGACAAGACTAATAAAAAAGTAACATTTTCTAAGCATTGAACTTCATAAGGTTCAGGATGCCAAGTCCACTAAGGTGTCTTGTATGACTGAGTAGTTCCCCAAGGACTACATTTCCAGTGGTACCCATGGTCAATATTGACAGCTGGCAGAAATATGAAGTCCCCTTTATCAAATACCGAAAATTAAAACAATGACACAACCATACCAAATGTATCGAGTTGTAAAAAGCTACACCAATGTGCCTGCCCCATGTCTAATATGTCAGCTTCTTTCTCGTAACAAGCAATAAAAAGTGTATGCACGCTGCTCTAAATGTGCAGAAACCTCACTGGTAGTAATGACACCATTTATAGTTTGCATGCAAACATCTGAAAGAAATGCTTAGCCCAATACTATTTTCTTACATCAAAAGAATAAATTAATGAATGAAAAGTACTTTGAGATCTCTCCATGGTAAGCATTTTCACTGCCAAGCAAAGACTTCAAGCAAGAAACACTTCAATAACAAGTCTTAAAGCAAACCAGATACTTAAAACACACCAAACTGCTAAACTATGAATGTGGTTTTGCTACTAACATTTAAATGGCAAATAGGTTATATATCTAGAATAAACTTCCTAATAAACAGTTTTTACCTGATGAAATGCACGTGGCCAGTTCATATAAAACAAACAATGTTTCGTCTTTTCAGTGATTAATTCTCCCATATTAAAAAAAAATCCATTAGGAGTGACACCAAACATAACAAACAAATCTGAGTACAGATGGTAACAAAAGACACTATTTTTAACGGCAAGTTTGGCCAGCATACCTGTCTAAATCAAGGAATAATGCTTATCTTACACAGTTGGTCAGTTAATTTGTTTATCCAGTACCGTAACATCATATAATGTTGTTTACAGGCCTGCAGTAACATACAAATTTGTGTATCAGAAAGCATATAAAAAATACTCTAAGAAAAACTGGTTTGGGCTGTCATTGAGAACAGCAAACAGAGCAAGACAATAAATTAATTTCACAAAGAGACAGAAATGGAGAAAACATCTATGATACCTTAGTCTTTCTACTGCCTCTCTTCCAAAGAAACCCTACAGAAATCAGTCATTTGGGCAAGTGGCAAATAGATGAAACGGTGCATCTAAGGATAACCTTGTACACATTAGAGTATTATTGTCACAGTTCAACCCCCACTGGCAGCTAAGCTCACACAGACCCTCGATCACCAGTCCTTTCCCCTAGCAGTGGGATGGGGAAAAGAATCAGAAGCATAAAGGTGAGAAAACTTCTGGGTTAAGATAAAGACAGTTTAATAGTTAAAGAAAAAGCTGCAAATGTAAGCAAAGCAAAACAAGGAATTCATTGACTACTTCACATCAGCAGGCAGGTATTCAGCAGTCGCCAGGAGAACAGGGCTCCATTACATGTAATGGTTACTTGGGATGACAAACACCCTAACTCTCCAAAGATGCCTCCCCCCGACTTCTTCTTCCTTCTCCCCCCCCAGCTTTATATTGTTCAGATTGTCATCATATGGTATGAAATCCCTTTTATCAGTTGGGGTCAGCCATCCCAGCTGTGTCCCCTCCCAGTTTGTTGTGAACCCCAGCCCACTCACTGGTGGGGTGGGGTGAGAGGCAGAAAAGATCTAGGCTGGGCTCTCTGTAAGCACTGCTCATCAGCAGCTAAAACATCCCTTTGTTATCACCAGTGTTTGACGCAGTACAAACCCAAAACATAGCATCATACCAGCTACAGTGGAGAAAATTAACTCTATCCCAGCCAAAACCAGCACAATCATGTCTGAAACGTATATCTGCAACTATAAAATGTACATTTGAAACAAATATCTGCAAACTGCAAAACATGTATTACAGCACAGAATTACTAAAAATGAACTTGTCCCCTGACCTCACAGAAATATTTACAATGACAGATTAGGAAACAAAAATTAAAAGCTGCCACCCCCAACTGCCTTACCCATATTCATACCCAAAGTAAATTTGGGTTAGTATACTAGCTTAAAATCTAGTATTGACTGTTAATATTTGTTTAAAACTAAACCTAAGATTGAAAGTTCTCAGCCCACAGCCTAGCACTTAGAAAGAATACTTGGACTAAACTCCTGGCATCACCACAGAGTTTCTCTGTTCTTGGGCAAACCACTCACTTTCTCAGTATGGTGCATGTAAAATGGGGGGAATCCCCTTTTCTCATACGGTATTTTGACTTCAGTTTGTAAACTATCTAGAGCAGAAAAGTAGAATCCACATTTGCCACGGTTAGGTGCCAAACAATATTTATTTAACCCTTGTTCATTTTAAAGATTTTCAATTGAGGTCATTTGGGGTGGAGGCTTAAAGTTGTTCATCATGAACAAACAACGGAACTTTTAAGTGATGGATGCTTTTTCAATAACAAGATTTCTTTTCACTCTAATTTCCAGCCTAATTTCATTCATTTTTGAGAAAGTTCTATTAAATGTTTGTTCCCTAAATATGTCAGTATCTATAAAATTTAGATTTTATTATAATGATTCTTTGACACATTTATTCAAAATATTAAAGTATATCATGTCAGCTTTTGCAGGTTTTGAACTTTAGTGCAACCCTATGTCAGAAATCCAAGGAAACTGAAACATGGTGGAGTAAAGTACTGCCTAATGACATCCTGAAGTCAAGATCAAGAACTAGTTGTTTTAAGCCTTGTTAAAGACTCCATAGTCATTTACTAGGAATACTCAAAAAAGTGCGGGAAAAGAGAATGAAATTATATTAGACATAGATACATAAATATCAGAGAAATAGCTGACCCTCAGCAGCTCCTACTGTAACAGTTTACACATGAGGTGTTTTGAATGGCAGACATAAAAGAACTAAACTGACTGTGAGGGAAAACTCGGTCTCACCAAAATGAGACGGATGGAGGAATGGAACCATCCCTAATTTTCTGACATCTGGTAAACTGTAAATTAAACTTCACCTCTCCTTCATCCCTCTTTCACCAACACTACTGCTGATACAGTTGAGAGAAGCCTCCCAGTCAGCAATACAGACTTCTTGACTTTGAAGAATACTGATATTAGAGGCCCTACACACTGGGAGCACAACTGAGTCTGCAATGGGGATAGGAAAGCCTGCAGGAATGACAAAAAAGATGAGGCACATGAAGCAGTAACTGGGCAAAGCTGCTTCAACCTAGGCTCCAGCCAGCACTCGCATTCCAAGTCGTAGTCCCAGTCCTGAATCAGTAGCAACTGGCTGGCTCACTACAAACCAGGCTGACCAGCAAGATCTCAAATGAGGAAAGAAGAAACAGCAAACACATTGTACTCCGAACACTCACAATGCCCGCGCCAAAGCACCTGATACTAGACTTCAACGACTGTTTCATTTTCAAAGTGTCAGATTTCACAGGTTGGCTAAAAAGATCTTTCCTTTTGTTCTTCAGTCTCAAATCACGTAAGTTTACTGGCCGTCATACCTGCTCCTACATATTTCCTAGTTAGTCTCCTCTCAAATCTCCCTGACACTAGGAGATCTGAGCCAGCCTCCTGAGGTACACCACCACCAAAACACAAACAGTTCTAGCCCTGACTATTGCCGCTCTAACTCACCTAAGCAGTAAGAGAGCAAACTATAACTTTTGACAAACTAACTTCAAATACTGGCCACAAAAAAGTATTGACTTGCAAAGTATTTTTTTCTATAAGCATGACATGATATATGCACTATGTACCTCATCTATGATCAAAGTTGGACAAAAGAACAGCAAACAGGCTGCCCAGCAACTACTATTCCCCCATACACAAAAATGTATCCTTAGAAATTTTACCAGAGCCCTATTGCAAAGAAATATAAAGCATTATAAGCCTTCCAAATAGTTGAAGTAATGGATGATCTCTCAAGTATGCAGAAAATTTAAAGCAAACCCACAAGACTTCCTCAATGAAAGGATTTAACATGGATACCCGAGAACAAGATGCATAATAAAAATCGACTTAAATTAGACATCACATACATTGCCCCTGGGATGAAAAAGGATAAAATTATTTTGAAATACTTGCACTGAGAGATTTTCTTGTGCAACACAAAGCTTCAGGAAGCTCTCTTTCCACGACTGGGGTCTCAGGTTTAAACTTCACACTGTAAAGTCTACAGAGAACTAAGTTGAGCTTGCAACCAATCCATCTCTTTGCTTGCTTGCCTCTTATTTGCATAAGAGGAAAGGTGGCAGATGTAGTCACACGAAGGGAAACACAACTCAGTCTGAGTCTCAACAGTATTATTCCAGTACCTAAAGCAGGCCTACAAGAAAGCTGCAGAGGGATTTCTACAAGGGCACGTGTGGATAGGATGAGGGGCAACGTGTATAAACTGGAGAGGGGCAGATTTAGACTACACATAAGGAGGAACCTCCTCACTTGTGGCAGGGGTTGCCCAGGGAAGCTGTGGCTGCCCCACCCCTGGAGGTGTTCAAGGCCAGGTTGGATGGGGCCTCGGGCAGCCTGATCCGGTGGAGGTGTCCCTGCCCATGGCAGGTGGGTTGGAACCGAATGATCTTTAAGGGCCCTTCCAACCCAAACCATTCTGTGATTATATGACTCTGTTAGACACATATATTATACATAAATCATGGTACACGAGCAAGCAGGCAGACGGCAACATTTCAAGAGATCAGAAATCCAAAGAAACCTACAGCATTGTCAAAACTTAAGATCAGGGGAAAACCCTGAGTAAGTTTCACACAGAACGACAAGTTCCTTCCTACAGAAACAAACCGAAGAGATGCTACCAACGCGACAGCCACCAGGTCCCCGCGCTAATTCCTGGGCTCTACGCAACAGAACGGAGCCCGCGGAGAAGCGGCTCGGCCCGAGGGCGCAGGTGCCGCTGCGGGAGCGCTCCCGTGGTACACGGCGCGCAGCCCCGGCCCGCGATGCCGCGGCCCCGCTCCGCTGAGCCTCACCAGAACAGCAGGTTGGCGCACACGAAGCCGCCCAGGCTGCGCAGGGGCCGCTCCCAGCTCAGCGCCGCCGCGACGCAGCAGCCCAGCGCCAGCCCGGTCTCCCCGAGCAGCGCCGGCCCCGCGGCCGCCGCGCCCCGCTCCTCCTCGGCCTCCCCGGGGCGCTCCCGCCCGCCGCCCTCCCCGCCCGAAGCCGCCGCGCGGGACTCCGCGCTCGCCATGGCTCGGGGGCGGCCGCCGGGCTGCGCGCGGGAGGGGCGGGGCCGCGGAGCCCTCCCCGGAGCCCAGCGGGGTGACGTCACCGCGACAGGTGCCGGAGGCGGGGCCTCGGCGAGGGGGCGGGGCTAAGACCTAGAGGGGCGGGAAGGGACGGGGCGTGGGGCGGGGCGCTCAGCGTTCCGCCCTCAGCGGGACCTCTCCCGAGGACAGGGGGCTCTGCAAAGGAATCTCATAGGCTGGGTCAGCGGGCTGAGACCAATGGCATGAAGTTTAACAAGGCCAAATGCCGGGTCGTGCACTTGGGGCACAACAACCCTGTGCAGTCTGTAGACGTTAGTCTGTAGCACAAGATTGGCTAGAAAGCTGCCTG
>WAAB01004233.1:43183-60976 GCA_013389865.1 Piaya cayana | reverse complement strand
TATTCTATGATTCTGTAATTCTTTTTCAAGTGGAAACATTACTCTAGTTTTGATAATTCACCACATCATTTTGGTGGTATTTTGAACATACGGCAGCTTTATATCAGCTGTTTTTCTGCTCTGGTGTAAAACAGAGCTAGGAGAAAATCTAAGCAATCTTTCTGCTCAGAAGTTTAACTCTCTCCCAAAGAGAAGGATCATCTTGGAGATTTCAAACATGGGGAGCTCTTTACCCCTGCAGTGAATTTCTAAGCTTAGCGTATAAAGACCAGGGGACTACCAGGGGCATTCCATCCCTACTTGATGGTTCTTTAGGGAGTGTGGGAATGTGAAATAATAACTGATAAGAATTTCTCTTTGAAGACAGACTGGGATCTAGCATACTTGTTTATTATGTAGGCTTTGTTTCTCTAAATGAACATTCTACTAGGACTCTTTTGGATAACTGTAATATGGGCATGGTTTACACAACAAGAAGCTTGCATATACAAGTTCTGTTACTAAAAATGATAGGCTACAAGTAAATATTTTCTTTATTTTGATAAATACTTTCTTTCTAGTTCACATTCTATTCCAGAGCTGAAGTTTCACATTGGTACAGCCCCTTTCAATCAATACCTCGTGATCAATTCAAAGTGTTACTATGAAAATAGTATCTAATTTAGTGTTATAGACTGGAAATGTAAGTTTCATGGAGTAGCAGCTACAATCAATCACATGAAGAAAATCCATTTAAAAATATTTTTAAAGTGAAACCAGTGATCTGTGAAAGGTACAAAAATGACAGTAATGTAGATCCACTACTGTGCCCATTCAGCCTTCCCCTTTTTGTTGAGACTGCAGGGGTGAACATCTAATGCATTAGGAATAGCACCAAAAAAATCCAAATTTGTTTCAAATAAACTTTCATATCGATTCTGGAAGGAATTATGCTACATCTTGCAAATCTGTCTTCCTTCACCCCCACTTAAATCTGCTTGCCATATTTACTGGATCACAAATCTGAATTCAAATAAATACCATCCAAGCAGGAGCCCTATATTTTCAATCTCACTGCAATCCATTTTTTAAGTTTTGCATCTTTTTTGTTTGGATAGTTTTGGTTTATTGTGTGTTTGGTGTTTTGTTTGGGTTTTTTTTGTTGTTGTTGTTGTTCCAGTAAGCTGTTCACAAGACATTTTGTAATATGATTTTATACAACCACAAAAGGCCTAGAAGATACACTTGTAAATTGCTCCTAATAATCAATTAATCTTCAAATAGCTACTAACAGTCTAGACCAGATTAGATTAGCAATTTAGGAGCCACTAAACTTCTATCAAATTTGCAAGACATCATTTTTTACTTCAGCAGCATACCAAATTGTTAAAGATGGTTTACTGAAACTTGACAGGATTCATATTTCTAACTATTATAATAAGGATGCTGTGAAATCCAGAACAATAATTTAAAAATAGACTGTAAAAATACTTACAGTAAGAAAATCAGTGATGTTATGAAGCCCTGTAAAATCAAATATTTTCTTTACAGAGAGGCATAAACTTCAGAAGAATCAATTTTATAAGCTATAGCATATAGTACACAAAGGGCATTTCTACAAGAGAAAAGGAGTGTGAAACAACTAATACCCTAGAAAGTATAGTGATCCACTTTGTCTTCTGTGTTCTCTAATAGTTTTACTACTATCACAAAACCAATTTAAAATAAATTGTTGACCATTGACTTTTCAGTAAGGCTAACTCATCACATCAATATTAGATTAAAGTACTAGCTCCCAGACAACCAGGCATGAAAATTACTCTTTTGCCTGAATTATTCTGCTTGAAAACTCAGCCAGAAAGGCAGGGTAGTAGTAGATCTTACGTGCCCAAAAAGCTGTGCAGCCTGGATTGGAACAGGGCAGGAGCATCAGGATTTGGTGTTTCCAGTCTCACTTATTTAGTGCAAGACTGACTTGTTTGCCTAAAGGTCACCAAATGTGAGCAACTGAGATTTTCCATCCCTGTACTCTCTAGTAGAACAGAAAAACCTGAGGAGAAAGATTTTGATCCTGATAAATTGCTTTTGAATGCATGCTAGACCAAGTACCCATGTATCAGATTATTAATCCTTGCCTTTCCCCTCCACTTATTTTGTGAACTATGAAGTAGTAAAACAAGGGCATAGTTTTAGAAAGCTAACTTTTCTTCTGATAGTTTTGAAGTTAAGTCAAGTTAAGGCCACAGTAATATAACCATAAAAATGGCTTTTTTTTTCCAGGTCAGTTAAAATTTTAGTTTGTTCATTTCCTTTTTAAGATAATAGTATTCCTTTTTTTGATGGCTATCATAACCTGGCAAGCAAAGCAAAACATTATTAGAAAGACTGCAGCTTACCTGAGAACTTTGATTTTTCCTCCCATAGCTTTTCTAAAGACATGGTTTTCTCTGTGGTCTCAATAAATCCCTTTGCAAGATCTTCCATCTCTTTCATGAAGTCTAGATCAGGTCCCATGAAGCTCTCTGGGCCACTTTGGGTGCCTGAAGTCCTTTTTCACAGAAAGAAATAGGACAAGGGAGGTAATTACAAACTGGAAGGAAGAAGCTGAAAAACGTGTATATACTCACAGCAGTATTCAGGGTGTCGAGATTTTTTTTTTCATTTTAACTATTATGCATTTACACGGCTTTTATTTATTTCAGTTCATTAGCATGCAAGCTGCACCACTGAGTTTCAAACCCTCAGGAAGGAGGGTAGCTCACCTACACCAGTAACCCAATTCTGTCAGCAGCCAGAGACAGACACACCTATATATTTTTGTTTAATGTCAACCCAACCCACAAGAAGTGTCTGTTGTTCAGAAAATCAATACATTTTGTATTTGGGATATGACAGCTTGTTTTTCCATATACATGCCACAACCTATAAATTACTATCCTGCTGTCATTACTGTTCCTAGCTCGATTTTAGCTTACAGTTTAAGCCCCTCCTGCATGCTTTCTCTGTTATCTCTGTCATACTACCATCTAGTGGCTATTTAATTGAACAACAATTTTCTAGCCCTACCTTCAAGAAATCAGAAGCCAGTCTCATTTAAACATCCCAACACAGGACAAAAGAACTTAGACTCTCACAAGGCACCATAAACAATGAAATAATCATATTTAGATAGGAATAACCATCTTCTAGTAGGCAGTAGAATTCTGTTTTGTCTTAGAGAAAGTTAAAATTATCTTACAGTAAAATCCTCCATAGCAAAAATATTGCTATTTTTCATTCAAAGCACAATTAACGGTCACACAAACACCACTACGAAAACATAATGGTCACAGTCCCTTCTTGTCAAACTTGTATGTGAATACCAGTTTTCAGCACAATTCTTACATATTGGTGAAGAAAAACCTAATAAGAAAGATTCACAAACTGAAGCAAAAAAAATCAGCCACTGCTTACTAATTCTCTCATTTCTCTTTCGTTGCCTCCCTGACCCTCATTTGTTCAGACACCTGCAGAGCTGCCTGTCACTTTAGACAAAGGGATGAAAAGAAAATTTAATCTTAAAACAATCAAGTCCTTGATTGCTTCAGTGCAGTTTGTTTTCATCCCAACTTGGCTCACAGCCAATAGCATTTTGGAAAAATCTTTCACTCAACTCGAACTCTAAGGGATTAAAGGCTGAACTAATTCCACCACATTTTTCTTTCTGTTTAGATGGAGTTTTAAAGGTTTCTGCTGTTTAGAGGGCAGCTTTTAGGGTGTTAATAGCTGAAATATAGCCATTCCTTTTGAAAACTAACACAAAAGCTCCAATATTACTAACACAACTAGTGACTGAAATTCCAAACAGCTAGAAACACTGGTGTCTGGCAAAGAAGATCAGGAAAATTAACTACATACTGAAAACTTTCTAGGGCCATGCTTTTTGAGCATAAACAAGTGACCAGTGCTTGATCAGAATAATAACCAGCTTATTGGTTAAAACAAGTCAAGTCAGAACTTTACACTGGTTCAGTTACCACAGGATTTTCCATCAGTCTGGATGTTAGGTTTTCTGGTTAATTTATTTGGTTTTTTGTTTAGAAGGAGGCTCACATACTCGCTGAACTTTAACTTGACAACCACGCTCACAAAACAAGGTAATTTAATACTCACAAATACTCACAGAAGTAGAGAACAAAGGTACTAATCCACCCACATTGTCTTCCCTCCAAACTAGACATAAGCCTTGTGAACCCATGTACAAATCTCCATGTTTTACAAGCACTGAAAACAATAATGTTCTAGTGGAAAAGGAAACTTCTACTTGCATGGCAGTGTTGTCCAAAATATAGGTCTGTTACCTAATGTGCAATTAGCCAATACCCACACTACCAAGAGAGATATTTTTTTGTTCAGGTTTGCACAAAAACCAAGTGCCTGGAAGTTTTCCTCAAATCAAAGTATACCTCAAGGGGTTTGTCACCTTTATTTATACACTAAGTTACACAAAGAAATACAGTATTTATCAAGCATGTAATCAAATATCTACATGTAATCACAATAAATGCCAAGTCATTTCTTGCACCTTCTTCTCATGATCTAAGGGAGTCTTTAGGAGTGCCTGGTGGTCATCATTCCAAAAATTACCTGCCAAGTTCACTTATCAGTCAACTACAACTAATCTCCTCCTGGTTATTGTTATGTTCAAGCTGCTAGTTTATGACTTTTTAATTTACTTATGTTCCCAGTTCTACATTGAAAAACATGCTAGGAAATTGCACTATTATTTAACCATACAACTAAACAAACTTTAGCCCCATACCACAAAAATTACAAAAGATGGTCATTAACTGGGACCCATCTTGTGTCAATCCCCTGCTTGTCTGATGATTCTAAGATATTTTTAAAAATATTAAAATTCTCATGGGCTTTTTACCAACATGAGCTTACAGCTGGGCTCTACACTAGCACCAGAGCTGCTTGTACTGCCTGGCCTCTGGCAGCTGCAGGTTGCACAGACAACAGTGACATAGGACTTAATAACTGCCCTTACTCTAATTCCATTTTTTATTCTGCTGCATCTTGTATCCATAAAGTTTGGGCTGATAAAGAGCAGTGAAGTAAAAAAAAAAAAAAACCCTCTTAGAATCTAATTTTATGCACTACAGCTGTTTGATACATAGCAAAAGCAGCACTCCTGCTACCACAGGCTGAATTATGTGAATATTAATCACTTATGTTAATCTGAATCTCCTGTGAGTAATCTCAACTCCAAAACAAGCTGGCTTCACACTGCATGAACAGAGCAGCAAGTGGTTTTCTGAGAAGGCAGGAAGCAAATATAATAGATAAGCATGGTCTGTTTAGCAACAGCTTTTCAAACAACAGGAAAACTAAGCTACCCTACCCCTCCAATCTTAGCAAAGAAAAATGATATCTGCTCTTCTTTGCTTAGTTTAAAATTTTTCGTTGATAGCTATAAAGCTTCCTTTGAATAAGAAGTTTGGCTAAAGGTTTCAGGTCACACTGTCCTTGGCATTGTGTGAGTAAACAGCCTGCTTAGCCCCTCTGCTCTGCCCCTTTCCCAAGGAGGACAGCAAGCTCAGTCCCTTCAAGTGTCTCTGGGCTTGAGGGCTGGGAAAACAAGTCACTGCCCAGCAAGTGATCTCATGGAGTACACAGGGGCAGGGAAGATATGCAGATTCAAAATGTTAACGAAAATAGCTGGAAGCACTTGGGGCTCGGTGACTCAGAAGAGCTCCAGCTAAGTGCAGGGGAAAGCAAGTTGATGGTGAAACGGCAGAGGGAGCTGGAAAGCAATAGGGAGGCACAGATATTTTGATCATGGAAAAAGGACCAAAATCCAGCCATGAGACCCAGCTATTACAGAAGAGAAGACAGCAAATGCAACCTGAAAAAACTCATAGATACACCACACTTCCAGGCACAAGGCTCTCAGCAGGATGAGAGCAGCTGTTCGAGCATGCTGTTTCTGAACTATTAGATTTATGGGGCAGGAGCAGTATCAGCCAGCTGCCATTCACGCCCATCTTTTGCTATTGTTCCCACAGCTCTTCCTCTGGGCACTTTGAGCTGAGTGCAACCTCCTTCGGAAGAAGAAATGGCAACAGGCATCATATTAGTTATCAACCTTAGTTTTACATAACTGATTAAATTTTAAAGAGTTTTCACTTCCTGAATATCCATTCTAAGTTTTAGAGGATTTTATATATCTTCAACATAGTAACAGGAGACCATATTTATCTACTAATAAGAATGCTGTGAGATACTACTAGTTTCTTAATGCAGCACAAGTTACACAAAATTGCAGAAAAATATGATCTTCCAAAAAGATAAGAAACTCCACTCCAAAATCAGCTGCAGAGACAGTCAAGACAAGCAATACTCAGAGAGTATGCCAGCAAAAATATTTAATTGTTGTACTTTTATTCTCTCAAAGACCCTTCAGTGCGTGCTTTCTGAGGCAGAAGATGACATTAACTTACTTGTGTATGTGTAAAGGAAGTCAACAGCAGCAGCTGCTAGGATCAATAAAAAGGGATGACAGAAAGGAAAAAAGGAAGAAGCCAATAATTTGTAGGAGAGGAGATACATTATTAGAACTGGGGTGCTGTGAAAAGGTATGTGTACATATATCATTTCATTATCATTTGTGGAAACTATTTCCTTAATTGTGCATTTCCAGAAAGACTTACATGAAGGGAGGAAAGCTAAATACATGCATCCATACCATACATGTGACCATGACCAAAACACTGCAAAAAAAGCACACACACTGCATCTCTTTGAGAGTATTTAAAAAAATGGCATTCCTAAACTCATGACTCAGAAATGCTAATTCCATCCAAATTACCCAGTCACTGAGAATGACAATAAAAACATTTTGGAGCTCATCTGAGATCTCAGCAATGATGCCCAATGCCATTTAGCCTGGTGATTTTCTTATGCCTCTCAGCAAACTCGCCTCAATCTCATCCCTGTCACCACATTAAAAATTCCTCTCTAAATGTGCTGGTTCCTCTTCTGCACTATCTCAGGACAGCCTGGAGACATGACATGTCCATCAACACCAATACACATACTGGAAAATAACTAGCTTTTTGTCTGTCTCAGAAAGGAAATATTTCCCCCCTCTTTGTTGCATACTTTTAGAATCCTTCTAAAATGCTATGCACAAAAAAAATTATGGAATAAAAAAAAGGCGTTGCTTTTAATTGGCTATAAAATGGAGAAAACTCACATTTAAAATTCCTTTTCTCCCCAACTCTCTGGCAATCTATAAGCAAGATCACAAAAATTGCTTATGTTTCTATTTTCCAACCACCATCACACAAGACTACAAAAGCTGGCCCAGAATGCATAGGGTTATAATTCAAATAAATTGCTGCAGATGTACAGCTATCTTGCATAATTATTTCTACTATCATTTGAAGATACACAACATCAAAGAAAAATTTGACCCTCTAAGCAAATCTTATGCAAGTGCTATCATTGCTGCTTAGACCTTCCTTAATTTCATTTTTCTACACCTGTTCCCTGTACAAGAGCTTTTCAGACACTACTCCAGTAGAGAGCCACAGAGCCCCAATTATTAATAAAACCAGTAACAAGAATGGGACCAGTATGATTGGGGCTTTTTTAGGAGGAAGCTATATCTTCACAAATGGGGCACCATCCCCCAGGGTCCTAGACAGCAAGCAGAGCCAGAGATAAGTCACAGGTTCCAACAATGACTCTAACAATGTGGGATAAACCCAGTAGTCCAGTCCGGTGCCAAAGACACAAAGCTACCACATGAGTCCAAAAGGTCCATTCAGGAGAAGATGCCAGTGGCAGATCCAGGGTACCAACACACCTACTGGATGAGTCTGCTCATACTACTTCTACATGTAGCTAAATAAAGGTAAACTTAAATAATGTGCTTAGAAATAATGCTCTAAAGTCTTGTTTTCATTGCCTTTCCACTTCTAAATCCTAGCAAACCTAAGTTTAATTTTCTTTTAAGCATTGAGAAGTATAACAAAAAGATCTGTGAGTCTGAGCTGGAAGGGCAAAACTCAGTACATTCTGCAAGATTTGCAGTGGAATTAAGAATACTGGGAATACGTTATGCTTCCATGCACATGCACTATTATTTGTCATTTTAAGGCCATAGAGCACTGTGATGCGTGGTTTTTATCTTATATGCATTTTCTTAATATTAGTCTGTGCTCCATTAAGATGAGGGTGGGGGTGGAACATTCTGGAAAGAGCAGGAATAAAAGGGTCTTTTGCCATGGGAGCTCCTAAATTTACTTGCTAAATATTTCATCACTCCTCTGCTCTGAGATACTACTGGATGTAACATCCTAGGAAATCACAAAATTGCAAGCCAGGAGCTTTCACAGTGGCTGAATTGAAGAACAAGGCCCAAAGTATTGAAGCTATTAAGAAATGCACATTTTCAGAGGCATCAGAGGAGATGGCAGATTTTGCTGCAAATCAAAGTTACTGAGGTAGTTGTAGCCTTTCCCTGGCTTATCTTATTGCTGTTGCAGAATCTGGTAATGCTGGTGTAGGGGGGTGGCACCACATCTGTGAGGGCATGGCCTGTATCAGGATGACTTCAATCCCTGGTTCAGTCCACCCTATGGAATAGGTCTGCTCAGGCTGCTTACTGACAAATAGTTATTGGATATTTTATGCTTTTCAAAGTGGAGGTTACAACAGGAGCCACAGAATTATGTTTTCCAAAAGACAATCATATCTCAGACTATAACACCAATGTGGTACATACATTGAAAACAAGCGGCTTAAATGTCCATGTAAACTGTGCAGTCTTTGATTTACATTCAATAAAGACAAAAACTGTTTTATATTAAAAAATTACCCTGAAAACAATTATAAAGAACCACCTATCATTTGACAGAAATCCTTAAAGGGAAGACAATTGGTATTACCATTCCTATGCCACCCCCTCTCTACAGTCAACACAGGGACATTGTAGGGTTCAGTTATGTTTGACTTATCAAGCTGGCAGCCTGTATTCCTAAGGCTGTTGGCAGCCAGCATAAGGCAGAGCAGCTGTGAGGTTGATTTAATTTGTGCTGACAGACCTGCTGGAATAGACTGACCTCGGAGTGAACTTCATCCTACCTTTTTGCCCCTCTTCCTTACCTAGGTTGTATGCTACTCAGTATAGCCTATTTAGTAAATAAATATGCATACATGCATGCATTTTAATTTTTAGGTGAAAATTTGAAAGCCATTGAACAATTTCCTCAGATCTTAAGTAGGTCTCAGATTGCCTCCAGGATTTTTTTTCCTGCTCTTCTTTTGAGCTGAAATACAATTTCAGCCAGTTCAGTCAAAGCAGAATAAATAATCATGCAGAGCAGTCAATACAGTTCATAGCTTCTAGAGATTTAACACACTTAGATGGCATTTGGACTAGTGATATAAATAAAAACTATCCTTTTAGGAAACATTTTTTAAAAAGACCTGTGGCTGTTGTAACTCTACAGCCCAGTAATACAGTATTGCTGCTGCGAGTAACAGGCTACAGTCTTTGTACTGAGTTGCAAGATCATGGCAGAAAGGCTTGACACTTTTGCTTTATTTGAATTTGTCTTAACGTATTTGTAGTTCTTGTTTTGACCTAATTAAATTGACTTAAAACTGAGTTTCATTCTTGCTTTTTTCCTGGCCATATGGCTATGGCCATTTGGTCTACTTTCACTTGTCGTTGTATAATACCACCCTAGTTTTATACAGATGGTAGTAGCCAATGATCATTCAGTGCAAAATGAGGTATGTATGATTCACATAGCAAAGCAGCGCATAGGTAGACAGGCCTAGTATAGTAGTAAAGGCCTTGGAAAATGGAGACACAGGATGCACTGTACTGAAGTACAGGTCCAGGACAACAACAGACAGGTCATAAGCTGGCACTGAGGACACCATTCCTATAAGCAATTCACCAGCATTCAGCTAAAATGGAAAATAAGAGCTGGACAACACCAATTTTGTGGAGCTGCTGACCAGTGAAGAACAAGAAAGGTATGAAAGCACATTAGTAAACATAAGTGATGCCAAGTGCACCCTGACTGAAAAAAAGAAGCCATCAACACCGTGTTCCTCTAGGTAAAGGCCACCAGATCATGACTGGCCATAACAACCCCACAACCACCAGACTGCAGCAGCCCACCTTCTGACCCAGAGCAGCAATGGAAAGGTGAGCATAATCCCAGGGAAGAGACTAGAAACTAATTCTTCATGTAATAATTTTAACTGCATTAATAATATTAGGAGAGTTTTTGTTTAGGGATGTTACTACAATACTGTTATTTCTGTATACAAGTATCCTGTGTAATGATAGATCCAGACCAATAGCAATTCATGGCTTAAACTGCTAAGTCTTCAATTCTATTAAGGAATTATTGTTTTATATAAAAAGTGTTTGCCCATAAATAAGATTTATTGTGCATGGTCTTAGGTTCAATTAACAGCTCTCTATATAACAGAGCTAACTAGAACAGACTGTCTAGATCAAACAGTAAGTACTATGGCTTATGACTGTGATATCAAAGCTTTCCAACTTGCTGCATGATGAATTTATTGCTATCTACAAAATACTACAATGACAAACCATAAAAACTTTTACATGTTATTTTACATATCTAGTGCAGGCCTCTAAGATCTTTTTGATAAATAATATCAATTTTCTGAGTATAAACATACATATTTATAGTGAGTGGATTCAGCTCAAACCCCAAACTCATGATGTGACAGCTCCAGTGCTTCTTCACTGCTGGAAGTTTCTGGTAGTTCCTTTTTCTCTACTTTGTTTTCCTTTCATTTTACATTTTAACCCCTCTCCCCCTGGAGCTGTGTGTCTGATAGGAATGGTTGGACTCGATGATCCGGTGGGTCTCTTCCAAGCTGGTGATTCTATGATTCTATGATTCTATGAATCCACCTCAATTTTCCTTGTCTAATAGTTCGAGCTAGTTTTGGCTGGGATATAGTTAATCTTTCTTTCATAGTACCTAGTATCGGGCTATGTTTTGTATTTGTGCTGGAAAGAGTGTTGATAACACAGGAACATTTCATTTACTGATAGGAATGGTTGGACTCAATGATCCGGTGGGTCTTTTCCAACCTGGTGATTCTATGATTCTACTGCTGAGCAGTGCTTGCACAGAGTAAAGGCCTTTTCTCTCTCTCACACTGCCCCACCAGCAAGTGGACTGAGGCTGTGAAGAGGCTTCAGCCAATTTACATGGGTGATTTTGCATCCCAATGCTCTTCAACATTTGAAGTACATGAAATTACTACATTTCTTAAAGAAAAATAGGAATTCAAATTCATCTTTCTTCTTTCTGCATCTGGGCTCCTGTGACAAAGCCCCCTTACAGACTACTTTTTCAAGTTCTTTTTATTACAGAGCTTCTACTACTCCTTTTTGCCTCTATGTGGTTTCTTAATCAAGGACTATCCTTGTTTTGCTTTTCTGCTTACTTCTGCCACCATGTGTGTTCCCAAACTATTCAAAGTTTAAAACCACGTATAGTAAGTTTCTAGTTGCTCAATTGCACCATCATGGAATAGAAAACTTTTTAGTGAAGGGTAAAAGTAATGCTTTCACAGGGCAACAGTGAAGGAAACAAGGTGCCTGTGCAGTTTTCCCCAAATCAGTTCTTAGAGTCAAATAAAATCATTAAATGACCGTGACAGGAAAAGAAAAACTAGGAAAACTAACTAAAACCCTACATTAAACTAAAACCCTACTCTTCTGCATTTGTCAGAACACTGAGAAAACTTATAGTACAGAGGAATGAAGATTCTATCCTATCTACAAAGAATAAGAACATTTGCTGTAGAAAAAGATGCAGATGCACTGTGATACCAACAGATCTGTGAAATCCGTATATCTTACCGTAAGCGGTTAGTTTTCTGCATGGTAAAACTAGTGTTCTTGCATCTTGAACCCACATTACAGAAAAGAGTCCGCATGAAAGGATAAAGACCCCGACTTGGCAAATCCCTTGCTTCTAAGTAACCTAAAACCAAACAACAGCAGAAATAAAACAAGTAACGTTGCAGTTATAAACCTGTACCATCACATTGTCTTCCATTTTCCAAGAAAGTCACTTTGTCATCTGCTAATAATGAAGTATCAATAGCAGATGTTCCATTTAAGAACAACTGGTTCACCACAGAAAATTGGTATGTTCTGTGCTAGACTATGGCAACAAAGTAACATTGGAAAGCAGACTTTGGAAACCCAATTTTCCTAGTTGTAATGCTGTCACAACACCATAAGCTTGCTAGCCACTCTGTACTTTGTGTCTTGTGACCTAGATTAGAATATAAAATTCTTCATGAAACAGTATTTCAGGTTTTTTTTTTTATTTCAGGCTTTCATGAGATGAAGGAGCTGCTATTCAGCATTGTCTCAATTTATTTCCATTGAGACTGTCTAAACAGCGACTGTCAGATTTTAAACTTCAAAATATAAAGAGAATTTCTGCTTTTTTTAAAAAAACATAAGGAATAGCTTTAGGGTTCCTAAAAAGGCAGATGATGTACTCCAAGAACAAATCTAATGTTCTCAAACCAGTAGCACGCATTGCACCCTTGGGTCTAGGCTAGAGATAGTCTAAAGTAAGTGTATATAATGCACACTAGATTCTGACCAGATGTTTCACTCCACTGATCTACGATTGTTTTACCAAATTGGTTTCTAATGTAGCTAAAGCTGATTTATCCCTGGCTAACTGATATCTGAATAACAAAATAATAAACTCAATAGACTATAATACCATAAGTCATCCTTTTTGGAATGAAGTTTAATTTGGCAAGATAAAAGCAAAAAGAACTTCACAGGATAGAGGTAGTCATAACAGATTTTGAAGTGTTGATGGAAATGGAAGAATTTACCATTTACAAAAGTCCATTCTAAATCCCCGGAAGTAGATAGGGATAAGATGCACATTCTCTAACTGCTAGCAACTACTGAATAATTATCTACCCCTGAGCTAGTCATCTGTATTCTTGTAGTCAACAGAAAGAAAAATATACAACTAAAACCCAACTAATCCACTTTTCTCTGAAGTGGATATCTAAAACTGGTCTGGCAAATCAGACCTTAAACTCAATAGTTCTTTCCTGCTGAAATATGACTTGCTCATATCCACAGCCAGATGAGACTGAATCCCATTCTTTGGTTCTTTCCACTGACTCCCTTACATTTAAGTCACTATTTCTAGGGATCATTAATGCTTCTTAACTACTTCTACAATCAGAGGTGACCAAAAGAGAACACAAGTGAATTAAAACATACAGTTATCCTTGTATTTTGGGGGCTCCTGGAAGCGGATTGCAGCCAGAATCAGGAAAAGTGCACATGGCCAGAGTATTTCAGTGAGAGACAGGACCTGAAAAGGGAAATTAAAAAATCATCACTACTATAGAAAACAGGATTTGGGAAACAATGATTGAAAATCATGTATCTTTTAATAATAATTTTAAAAAGCATCAACTATCCCCTGTACAACTACTAGAACTAAAATAAGATCATTAAAAGCAAATTATTACTTAACACTTTTATTTAAAAATTGCCAAACGTATTCCTTTCAGAGTACAAAAGCAGTTTCTATTTCTTCTCTTTACAGCGTTTGCAGAAATTTCCCTCTGGTGACTCTGAATTTCCCAAAGTGACTCTGACAACATGGTAACTGTGACATCCAGCTTTCTCATAGCTGAGCCTCCTAAGAAGTCAGCAGCATTCTACACTGGACTGCAGCTCCTCGTACTCCCCTCAACCCTGCCCAGCAGCACACCTTCTTGTCCTTCCCTGGCTCCCTGACTACTGCCATTACACCCTTTTTTTCACCTGCATTCACCTGTCTTCAAAAGCTGCCTTCATCACCTCCAGCAGCAGGGCACCTACTGCTACGCTGCTTGTTTCTGTCTTCCCATTCCCAGGGCCACAATGAAAAGGCACCTAAGTTGGTGCACTGCAAGGCTTGCAGATTTTCAGCATGTCTCCAAGCAAACTGCACATAACAGCATGTGCTTGCACCTCTGCAGAGGGGCTGAAAATTCACAAATGGAGCACATGGAGCCAAAAAGCCCCAAACAAACAAATACAATTGTCATGGTTTTCAGTTTCAAAAAGGGAAAAAAAAAACCTGGCATTCAACCAACTTTCAAGAGCCTTCTACATTCACCAATAATCATGCTAGGTAACTGTGAATACCAAACTTAGTAACAGAAGCGTGGTAGAAATGACAAAGAACCACACTAAAGCTCTCTCATTAGAGGCTATTAACTTGTCCAAAGCATATTCAGGATTTTTATTTCTAAACTGTCAGAGTTGAATCAAATCCCACTGGGGAAGCAAGTCCCAAACTTGGATACATTAGAAAAACACCCAAGGACAGTATCATATTGCTTAGAGACAAAATCCAGAAGCAGAGTTCTCCCCATGGAAGAAACCTGCTCTGCCAAACTTGAGGTAAAGAACAAATGGCTTCCTGAAATTTAGGGAAACTACCATTTATCTGAACTGAACACACTCCAAACCCAATAGCAGCCAACTCAAAAAGAAAAAAGAGAGGTCTATTGCTTTCAAATTTTCAGGCCCCAGCACAGGACAAGAGGAAATGGCTTCAAGCTCTGCCAGGGGAGATTTAGGCTGGACATTAGAAAAAAAAATTCACAGAAAGGGTCATTGGGCACTGGAACAGGCTACCCAGGGAGGTGGTTGATTCACCTTCCCTGGAGGTGTTTAAGCCACGGGTGGACAAGGTGCTAAGGGGCATGGTTTAGTGTTTGATAGGAATGGTTGGACTCAATGATCCAGTGGGTCTCTTCCAACCTGGTTATTCTATGATTCTATAAGATCCATGTAAACACCTTGCAGTAGGGCAGTGTCCTTCCCAGCTGGGATCTACCCCATGAAGAAAGCAGGGCAGGACCAGCCATCAAAACCAACTTCAACTGAGTCCCAGTCTTCAGGCAACCTCACAGTGACGAGGGAGGACTACAGTCAAGCCAGAAAGACAATGGCCAAGCACAAGAACTGAGCTGGAGAACAGTACTCCTCTAACTTCACCCAGGCAGGAGTTGAGGCCTGAGAAGTCCTTTTTCAGCTGAGCTCTGGGCCCAGATGGAGCCTCAAGTGGGGCCAGTCATGACCATGAAGGCTTAGCAGTGCCTCCAGAGCCCTGGGAGAAGCCTCTTCTGCTTGTCATGTTCATCCCTATACCTCCCACAGGGAATGAGAGGGGCCTTACTGTGGACCTGTGCCATTGCTGTGGGGTATCTGAGGGCTGGTTTGGGGGTATATGGAACCAGGTACAACAAATGAGTCAAGGGACGTCACAGAAGAGACCTGGAGAAGGTTTCACCAGGCTGCCCCTGGAGATGAACACCACCACGCCCCTCATCACCTGTGCAGTGCTGGGGAGAAATCCCCTAAGAAGCCCAAAGAGGAGGTCAACCCTGAAGAACGGCAGAGCTCAGAGAGAGGTTTATGGGGGAAAATCCCTGGACAGCCGCAGGCTGGTCTCCAGTTCTCACCTCAGGGTTCAAGGCAGTCATGACACAGCACCACCCATCTGCTCCCTAAGGGACAGGGAGCCAGAGGAGATGCCAGGCCAGCAGGGTCTGTCCTTCAACATCCTAGCAAGACAAGTGGGTTGAGCAACAGCAGCAGCAAGGTTCAATTGAGAGCCTGGATCTCCAGCAATGAGACAGTCCTAAGACCACACCAGACAGCTAGCATACTTCTCCCCTAGTGGAGGCCCCAGACTGAGTTTAAATAGAGCTGTGTTCATGAGTGGAGACCCCAGGTGAGCCTATTCAGGGACATTAAGACCTACCATGCCCTCAGGGCCCTGATGTCTGTGAGCAGAGCTGTAGGTGTATCTAAGTATACACCTGATAAAGTACTACAGACAGGGAAGAGTTACTTATTTTCTGTCCTTTGCTCCTACTTACCTTTCTGTAATCTGGAGAAGCCTCTAGGAATTCTGCATGACAGGGACTATTTCTGAGAAACTTGTGGACTAACCAAAGCCTTCTTATTTCAAGCCTGCTGTTATGTACTCCATCTGTCTAACTGCACTGGACTTTACCAGGAAATTCTATTAATTCTTGCAAACAGGTCAAACAAAACCAAAGAAATTGAAAAAGTGATTGGCTCAATAGCTTCCAAGTCCATTGCACAATATTCAGCATCATATTTATGAGTCCTGGGCACTAAAATAACGATGCCAGCTTTGTGCTCTTTCAGTACAAAAGCCAGAATGAAACACAAAGCTGTTTAAATAAAAACATGTCAAGGAGCCACTACAAGTAATTCCAGGCAACTCTACCTCTGAAAGTCCAGGACTGGACATCCTACTCTTGCTGGTCATACAATTTCTGGTACAAGCCAGGAGGCTCTTGGCCTTCTTGGCCACCTGGGCACACTGCTGGCTCATGTTCAGCCAGCTGTCAACAATGTTCTCATGTTCTTTTCCACCAAGCAGCTTTTCAGTCACCAGATGTTTAATGGGTGTCTTGTAACACCAGTGCAGAACCCAACACCTGACCTTGTTGAACCCCATACAGTTGGCCTCAGCTCATAAACCCAGCCTGCCCAGACCTCTCTGCAGAACCTTCTTTTCCTCAAGCAGATCAACACTCCCACCCAACTTGATGTCATCTTAAGCCTAGGGAAAACCACTTGTGACTGCTCACCAATGGGATTTAACTACACTCCTCCATTCACCACAACTGCTTGTGCCTGACCCATTCAGTTAGTTTTTTATCCAGCAAAGAGTACACACATCCAAGCCATGAGCAGAGAGTTTCTCTAGGAAAATGCTGTGGGAAACAGTGTCAAATACTTCACTAGCAGGTCACTAGAAACCCACTCTTGCAGCTTTCATGGGGTGTGATGTATCACTGGCCTAAAACTTTGAGTAGCATTCTTCCTGTAGGTATCCTTGGGCTTTGGATGCAGCCAAGGAAGTTCATTTATTTCAGGTAGACTTTAGCGAGTTGGTTTTGCCACGTTCCTGGATTTTTTTGTCAGCAATTAAATTTCAGAAATATTTTGAACTTTGAGAGCTTGACCCACTGAAAATTTCTGTTAGACTATCAGATGGTATGTAAAAAGCAAAACAGAGAAAGAGAAAGAGGAACAAACACCCCAAATATAGATATTACTGAGTGTCATCTGACTAGACACATTAGAAAAGTCACGTAGGCTGTAGAAGTAGAGTATACCAGGTATAGAACATTAAGTTGAGAACTGTCCTCTGGTTTCAGCTCTTTGAAAATAAATTTTCATAATCAGAATATCCAAAAGTCTGGCATGCAGGGAAGGATTGCTATTCCAAATCTGGGACATACAAGCCAAAGATTCTTAAAATACAAAAAGAAAAAATACAGCAATTTTTTTACTATTGCACAAACCTAGGGATCAAAATGAACATTGCACAATGCCACTAACGTTGGCACTTGGGGACAAAGGCATGGAATGAAATTATAAGAGATGCAAACAATTGCTACTCTGATTGTGGGGGTTGTTTAGCCTGGAGAAGAGGAGGCTGAGAGGAGACCTTATTGCTCTCTATAACTACCTGAAAGGAGGTTGTAGAGAGGAGGGTGCTGGCGTCTTCTCCCAAGATACAGGGGACAGGACAAGAGGGAATGACCTCAAGGTCTGCCAGGGGAGATTTAGGCTGGACATTAGGGAAAAGTTTTTCACAGAAAGGGTCACTGGGCACTGGCATGGAGTGCACCCTTAGCAAGTTTGCAGATGACACTAAGCTGGGT
>WAAB01004233.1:0-42903 GCA_013389865.1 Piaya cayana | reverse complement strand
TCCCAAGTGACAGGGGACAGGACAAGAGGGAATGGCCTCAGGCTCTGCCAGGGGAGATTTAAGCTAGACATTAGGAATAAAAAAATCACAGAAAGGGTCATTGGGCCCTGGAACAGGCTGCCCAGGGAGGTGGTTGATTCACCTTCCCTGGAGGTGTTTAAGGCACGGGTGGACAAGGTGCTAAGGGGCATGATTTAGTGTTTGATAGGAACGATTGGACTCGATGATCCGGTGGGTCTCTTCCAACCTGGTTATTCTATGATTCTATGATTTACACCTAAAGAATAGGGTAAATATCAATAATACTTCTGAATCTGTAAAATTCAAGGTTTATTAAATATATTGAATTTGTGATTGGAGAATACCAGTGAGCTAAGGAAATACAGTACTACTACATTAACTTCTATTGTTTAGAAAGTTTTAGGAAAACCAATAACATACCCATTTTCTGCTTATTGTCAGAATTTCAGTTTGCATTAGTAGCTTATCACAGGTAGACTTCTCAGTCTAACGTGCTTACACCTTTCTTTGTTAAGTACCAGGAGTCTAGATGTTGATAATAGCAATTGCAAAGAACCTAGGAATATTAAGAAATAATCCCATTTTCTACATTGCGGCAGTCTGCTCAAGCTGTCCCTACTACCTTATCAACTATAGCCTAGATAGCAATAGCAGCAACCACGCAGCTGATGCTTGGATGTGAGGGAGTCTTAAATAGCTAGAGGGGTTTTTTTACCCAGCCCCTAGAAGAGCCCTTAGCAGTCCTGTCCTTTGGTCAAATAATGGTTTGTTTCACAACTCATGTTAACTCTGGTGAGTTGCAGCTAGGAAGAATGGTGAGATTGGTAATAGAGGTTTAGGGACCTCACTGATAATAGCAGACACCTTTGTAACCAAAAACCAATGTGCAAAACAGGGCACTCAACAGTAAGCAACATTTAGTGCTGGTTATATATTTTAAAGTGTTGAAGAAACATGTGTAAACTGTAAAAGTCAGAAGCAGGGCAAAGATTACACTCATTGTAGGGGCAGATGAAGAGCAAGATTATACCAGCATTTTTTCTCATGCTTGATATTAAACCAAAACTAAAATAATAATAGCAACTTTTTTCAAAAGGCATAGGTTTAGGATAGACCGTGTTTTTGTTTCCTTCTAGTAGCCGAATGAGCAACTCCAAGCTTTTCACAACATGGTTATAATCCAAATTCTCCTCTAAGCTGGGGTATCAAAACAAGGGAATTTGGGAATCACATTTCATCCCTTATCTATCTGAAAATTGGGATTGTAATAAATACTACATAAACAATAGTTAAGAAATGCGGTGATAGAAAACTTAACTAATACAGTTGCCTGGTACCATCTCCAGAGCTCTCAGAATCTGTAGTTCAGAAGCAAAAGCTCCTGAAAACAAAGAAATGAGAAGGCATAATCCACAAAAATAATTTCAAACTCCAGATGATGTCCAGACATAGAGATTATTCTGTGCTGGCTTTGAACCATATTAATAAGAGGTGCTGATGCCTTCCTGAATTTCAATCAAAATACCAGTTCTTCACAGAACACATATGTCTTTCATAGCCTCTTTACCCTTCACCTTGTGATATCAACTAATGCCATATGACACTCATGACACATTATTAGTGCAACAAATAAGATTTGTCTTCTATCCCTAGCAGCTGATAACCAGAAAACAATCACCTTCTACAGACAGATCTACACAATATAACACAGAGCTGAAGCACATTGGATCTTTCTTACATTCACAAGGGTCTGACTTGCCCTCTGCATAGGCAGATGATCCACCTAGTTTTCTCCTTGTATAGTTGCAAATGGAGTGCCTTCATGGCTCCTTGTTCACACAACGAGCACATAAGAAGGCTTTGCAAATTCTCCAGGGCAGCTTCTGTCTCTGGACAGTCAGAATTAAGTTTGCTCATTCATTTTAATTCCAGATTGGCGAAGCCCAGCATCTCAATGAATTCTCCATTCAGGACAGTAACCAATAAGGCAAACTTAAATGAATTAAGATTTTGCCCATCAAAAATACATACAAGGGAAAACTACATCACAACAATAAGATAAACAGATCAGCATGGAGGAAAACAGGAGATACTAGGAAGTTTCTTAATGAATGCTGTTTGAAGTAAAAGGAACAGGGACCATGCAAAGTGCTTAGGTGTGCAGAAGAATATAACCAACAGTAACCCTTACCCAGAAATGTCTGTCATATTGAAAAAACATCACTTGAAATCATTTCAAGAAGAAATTCTCCCTTTAAATCACGACCTTATTTATGTGAAATATTTCTGTAATTAAAAGCTGTATGTTTATTTGATGTAATGCTATCTGGCGCAGCCAACATACCTCATTGAAAATCCTCAGATCATCACAGGCAAGGGAAATCAATGAGAAGCTATCATTTCTAGTGACATATTTTTCCATAAAAATGTTATTTCACCTAAGAGAATTATTTTCCTCTGACGTAAATTTAAAAAATCATGTCAATCACAATAAAAGTGAACGACATTGTATCTCGTATTTTTATTCTGAGTACTGTTGAAGTAGCTGCCTCATTCTCCTGCATATTGAAATTGGAAAGGTTAAATTAGGCTTTCCAGAGTAGACAAAACAGGAACATTTGGAAGTATATACAATTTTATTATACAGTTCTGTATCTACATTCACTGTATCTAGATTTTGATCTCAATTATTTGATCTCCTTACATTGCCAAAGAGTATTTGTAATGTGAAGAAAATTGATTTTCATTCTTACTATCGCTACAAGCACCTGTAATATCCAATGATAATTGAAAGATAAGCTGTTCTTCAAAATTTTTATGAGGTTTCCAATCTGACTTGTAAATTACAGAGCATTCCTATGTTCAGCCATTTTAGAGTTAAAACACACTCTTCTCTGTTTCTGTTTTCAACAATTAGTAGACTAAAGACAAAACAGGAACCACTTGCAGCCAGCCTATCTCTAACCATCTACAGTGAAAAGGAAAACTCAAGATATATACACTCTTTCCAACAAATATGAAAAGATGATTTAAAATATTCCTTTGTTTATAATTTAAAAAAACTCACCGGTTGTCTGACACGGCAGAGCCAATTCTTCCAAAACAGAGCCTTGAACTGGTGCACACCATGCCCCATATCGTCTCTTCTTTCTTTCATCTACTTGCAGAGTGGCTTTTTAGGGACTTTCTAACTTAGAATCATGTCACCCAGCAGTCTGAATGTATTGTTCAGTAGCTGATTAAATCCAGCACCAGAGAAGGGTGCAAGAGATTTCCCTGCTTGCTGAGAAAAGATGAGATTATATTTCTACTCTTGTTTTGTGCTCGTTGAGGAATCTCATCTTTCCATTTGCTTAGTGCAATGAACAGTAAGGGGATGGGTTTGTATAAATGCCTTCAGGGTGCTTTACTCCACAGTATATATTCTGCACTTGCTTCCACTTTCCTGGAATAAAAATGAATGCAAACAATAGAAAAAAAAAGTTTTTCTTTTCTCCAGAATTCAGTGACTTTCTTTCACTGCAGTGTTAATGTAATTATTTGTGCATATGATTAGATTTTTGAAAAAAAGTTTTACTAGGAAAATAAGCACACTGTTCAACCACTTATCCCTATAAATGTCTGTATGCATTTACTTCAGCAAAGAGAAGGAAAGACGATTCCTGGAGCTGTGTGGAGGTGTTTGCAGGAGGGAAGCCTACACGTAGATGTGGTATCAGGACCACGTGGTGGTGCAGCAGGTGTCTGGTGGTGCAGAGATGTGCTGTTTTACGGGGGGGGTAGGATGACTGCCCTACTGACTATGTTTTGTTCTACTTGAATGATAGAATCATAAATTCTTTAGGTGGAAATGACCTTTGAGATCATCAAGTCCAATCAAAACTGTCCACTACAAAATTATAACCCTGAGCACTTCATCTACCTGTCTTTTAATGCCTCCAGGGATGGTGACTCCACCACCTTCCTGGGCAGCCTGTTCTAGTGCCCAGTGACGCGTTCTGTGAAATTTTTTTTCCTGATGTCAAGTCCGAACCTACCCTGGTGGAGCTTGAGGCCATTCCCTCTTGTCCTGTCCCCTGTCACTTGGGAGAAGAGGTCAGCTCCCTCCTCTCCACAACCTCCTTTCAGGTAGTTGTAGAGAGCAATAAGGTCTCCCCTCAGACTCTTCTTCTCCAGGCTAAACAACCCCAGTTTCCCTCAGTCGCTCCTTGTAAGACTTGTTCTACAGCCCCTTCACCAGCTTTGTTGCCCTTCTCTGGAAACACTCCAGCACTTCAATGTCCTTCTTCTTGTAGTGAAGGACCCAAAACTGAACACAGTATTTGAGATCCCTAAGAATGAATTGCCTAAGACAGAACCTGATCCCCAAAAGCTTTCCCTATAGTTAATGAAGAGACACAACACAGTCATTATAGAAGGTGATTCATATTTGAAAAGTCATAGCAGTCAGGAGAAGTCCCTCCTTACTGGAAAAGGGGAAACATGTCTATTTTTAAAAAGGGTAGCATAAGTGACCCTGGAAACTACCAACCTGTCAGCTTCACCTCTATGCCAGAGAAGATCATGGCAAAGACACTCCTAGAAGCTATGCTAAAGCACACAGAGGACAAGAAGGTGTTTAGAGGCAAGTGCTGCCTGAGCAACGTAGTGGCTTTCTGTGATAAGGTAACCATACCAGTGGACATGGGAAAAGCAATGGATGTAAGGTATCCATATTTCTGTAAAGCCTTTGACATGTTCCCTCAAAAAATCCTTCTCTCTAAATTGGAAAGTTATGGATTTTTTGGGTGCACTATTTGGTGGATAAAGAATTGGATGGATGATCACATTGAGAGAGTAGTAGTCAATGGTTCGATTATCCCAATAAAGATCTGTGACAGATGGTGTCCCTCAGGGGCCCATATTGGGACACCTGCTCTTTAATATTTTCATCAATAATACTGACAGCGAGATCGAGTGCACCTGCAGGTTTGCAGATGACACCAAGCTGAGTGGTGCACTTGCCACACCAGAAGGATGGAATGTCATCCAGAGGAACCTGGATAAGCTGGAGGAGTGGGCCTGTGTGAACCTTATGAGGGTCCTACTCCTGGGTCGGGACAATCTGCATTTTCAAAACATGATGGGGGATGATGTGATTGAGAGCAGCCCTATGGAGAACATCTTGGGGGTACTGATTAATGAGGAGTTTGACATGAGCCAGCAATGCGTGCTTGCAGCCCAGAAGGCCAACCATGTCCTGGGCTGCATTAAAAGAAGCATGGCCAGTAGAGTGAGGGAGGTGATTCTGCTCTTGTGAGACCCCACCGGGAGTATTGTGTCCAGGTCTGGAATCCCCAACATAAGAAGGATATAGAATAATTCTGTATGAAGGAGTGTCTACTGAACACATAATCTATTTTTCCATTAACCTGTGTTTCCTACTCCACTCCTCTGTCATGGTACCAGAAAAGCACACACCTCCAGCAGTCATCAAGCATGTCTCCATGTTTCTGCTTCCTCCAGCACCAAAAAGCAGCCCCTGTGCTGTGCAGTAGGGGCATGTCCCCTGCACCTCAGCACTCCCATCCTCTTCCCAGCACTGGGTCTCTCCTCATGGCATAGAGATGGCAGAGTGTAGATGGGCAAATAATCCAAAAGAAAGAACATACCTCACTTCACAGCTTGCTGGCACTTGCATAAAAGATGTTTTGGTTTTTAGTCAAGAAATGTGTAACCCCTGCTGTTTCAGAGTACATACAGTAATTTTGCTCATCAGGACCACCAAAGGCAAAATTCTGGGATACCTGAGATGAAAATCCTGTGCAGTCTAAGTATGCATTTTAAAACACATATTTATCAATAATCGAACATTGTGAATTTAAGCACAGGTTCATGCAACCATTCTGGAATACTGGGGAGCAGAATCTATAGTGCAATATTTGTAGGAAATTACGAACTAATCAATCAGCATAATGAATTACAAGCAGTTATTTATCAGCACAGCTGACACAGTAGTCAGTTCCTGACTGGTATATAAGCTACAGACAGCTTACATGAAACACTTGCCAAATTATTTTGAACACATAGTTCTGCAAAATATCTGCTCATCCAAGTGCATGATGTGCATAATTTATTATGCCCTATATAATTACAGTCTCCTAAATGTTACATGCTAATTTTTAATGCAAAACAGCTTTTCATGAATAGAGGAAACAACTACTTTGTATGAAATTAGTATCCAGTACTAATGAAGTACTGACTCCTCATTTTACTACATAAGACATGAGTTGACAAATACCTTCCACCAGTGAGTTCTTTTAACTTCATTTGCCCTCAAACATCTTTGTCCTTTCCTAAATAAATTAATTCTTGCCTAGTATGGTCTCCAGCAGTAGATTTGTTTTTTTCTAAAACAAAATATATGGAAGTAAAGATACTTAATAAACGTTGGATCAAGGACAATCTCTGTAGTGGTATTCCAGGAAAATACTTCTAAAAGTAATTTTAGAGTCATAGAATCACCAGATTGGAAAAGACCCAGTGAATCATTGAGTCCAATCATTCCTATCCATCACTAAACCATGTCCCTAAGCAACTTGTCTACCTGTCTTTTAAGTACCTTCAGGGGTGGTGACTCAACCACTTCCTTGGGCAGCCTGTTCCAGTGCCCAATGACCCTTTCTATGAATTTTTTTTTCTGATATCAAGTCTGAACCTCCCCTGGTGGTCATTGAGGCCATTCCCTCTTGTCCTGTCCCCTGTCACTTGGGAGAAGAGGCCAGCTCCCTCCTCTCCACAACCTCCTTTCAGGTAGTTGTAGAGAGCAATGAGATCTCCATTCAGCCTCCTCTTCTCCAGGCTAAACAACCCCAGCTCTCTCAGCCATTCCTCATACGGCCTGTTCTCCAGCCCCTTCACCAGCTTTGTCACTCTTCTCTGAACATGCTCCAGAGCCTCAACATCCTTCTTGAGGAGACGGGCCCAGAAATGAGCACAGGATTTGAGGTGTGGTCTCACCAGTGCCAAGTACACTGGGAGAATAACCTCCCTGGACCTGCTGGTCACACCATTTCTGATAAAAACCAAGATGCCATTGGCCTTCTTGGCCACCTGGGCACACTGCTGGCTCATGTTCAGTCGCTGTCAACCAGCACCCCCAGGTCCTTCTCCTCCAGGCAACCTTCTAGACAGACTTCTCCTAGCCTGTAGCTCTGCATAGGGTTGTTGTGCCCCAAGTACAGGACCCAGCATCTGGCCTTGTTAAACCTCATGCCACTGGTCTCAGCCCAGCGGTCCAGCCTGTTCATATCCCTTTGCAGAGCCTCCTTGCTCTCCAGCAGATGGACACTTCCACCCAGCTTAGTGTCATCATAAACTTCCTCAGGGTGCACTCGATGCCTTCATCCAGGTCGTTGATGAAGACATTGAACAGGGCTGGACACAAAAGAAAAAACAAGATGCATGAGCTTGACTGGATTATTTGTAATGTTACAGAAATAATGAGAAATATGAAATCAAAGCAAACACACGCACCCCAACAAATCCTTGGCACAGAAGAGATGACAGTATTAAAAATTGAGCAAACAGGCCAGAAAAGCAAATTGCTTCTGAATATATTTGGAAAGAAGTGTCGGCTATATTGTTGCCAGACTGGAAGTTCTTTTTAGTGATCTAGGTTTCATCAGTACTATGTCAAACAGGATACCCTGTGCAAGTACCAGACGTAAACAGCAACTTCATTTAGGATTTGAACATAGAAATTGCTTTAAAAGGTTCAAACATGCCACAGTTGCTGGTAGGTTAAATAAACTACATGCTTTCAGGGCTCCTTAACATGATGGTTGTAGTCAACAGCCAGATCTTGAGTATTGCAGGGAAAATTAGAAGGTCATATATTTTATTATATGCTTCCCTCATTCCTTCTGGCATGGAAAAGTAAATATACTCAGAATCAGGTCTCCAAGGACAAGAGATCAAGATCTTGATCTGCTGTATTCTGCTTCTGCTTAGCTTTAGCAGCTTTGTATTGGTCCTAACTTCTAACTCTTGGAATATGCAAGATAGCCAAAACCACTGGGGCAGAAAAGGCAGAGAACCTTCTGATGGCATCAGTCTCTGGTTTTAAAACTTGACTGCTTTATAATATGATAACATCAACATGCCGTGTCTAGCCTACAGTTTTAATATGAGCTAATTAGAGTATGTTGGCAAGAACATTCAAAGAAACATAATTTTATATGTTAAATAGGTTAAGGCCCAGGAGCCAAAAATACTTCTTGGCAGTCAGGAGTGCAGTCAAATCATGTGAGAATATGGCTGGGAATCTAGCATATTTTCCTACCACCACCCACAATTCCTTTCACAAGGTTTTCTGCCTCATCACAAGGCTTTCCTTTCAATATTATTAGAAGTACTACTTGCATTTACATGTCACAGATCTATTTTGCAGACAAAGTGCCTGCAGGATGACATCAATCAATAGCACCTTTATTGCGAGACAATTCCTGTGTGCAAAGTTAGGATATGATAAAAATGTTAGTTGTGGGCAAGATCAAATAATAGGTTTGATAAAAATGGACCTATGCATTAAATAAACAAACTAGATCCAGCCTCACAAGGAGGCCAGTGGTTTCTTTGAGCTTCTAGGCAGCTCTAGGAATTTTATTCTTTTAATGTGACAGACTGATAGCAAATTGAAATATTTCTCACAGTTACAAACTCAGCACTGACAGAAGCTTCTAGAATCAGGTTTCTGCATCATGTAAAACCAGCTCTGTCATTTCGTGCTGCTGCATTTTGTTTGTGGCCTGAGAAAAAAGCATTGCTCCTGTCAGCATTACTCTTTCTTCTATTATTGTAACACAGATTTTGAGATTTAGTGTTGCTCTATTCAGTGACCTCCTTTCTCTTATTGGGAGAAGACTTTTTACTGTAATTTAATTCATACTCTGGAGTATAATATTAAATGGTTGGGTTTATTTAGAAAAAGAAAGCATGTATTTAAGTCATTCTAACTTTCAGAGAAAGCAAACCTCAACATCATGTGGCAAACCTCATTGCCACACAACTGTGGTTTTTTCATATTCATTTGTTGCATGCAGATGCAAAGCTCAGTTTGCTGCTTGCATTACTGTGCACTGCACTCAGAACACAACTGTCTGCTGATAGGCAAATTCAAACACATTTACACTCCAATTTCTTTTACCTAGTTTGTCAATGGAAATGAAATACATCTCCAATTCCACTGCATGAACATTTTATTTAGGACTGTATTGAGATGTAGCAGGATTTGAGAAGAAATCCCAGTTCTGTTATATAATACACTGAAAATCCTTTGCAAGAACTTAAGAAGAGTGTTAAAAAAGATAAGGCATTGTGCCTGTTTTCAAGAAATACTGAAATTATGGAACTATTTTGCTTTTTTTTTTTTTTTTGAAGGACTGATAAAACATTCATACTGCAAGCACTTTTGGTAATAAGTCATCCAAAACAGTTCCTTTTCAGGATTTCTCATATCTTCCATAAAGAATATCTTCCTCTGAAGTACATCAAGAAGCCAGAAATAAAAATCCATTTCTTCAAGTCATCAATAAAATCCCTGTACATTTTCAGTCTCTTGCAACTGTGAAACACCAGTGCTCTAGCCTACCTTCACAGTGGAGACATTTCTTTAACAAAATGGTAGGAGCAGGACATACAAACACCATGAATCACAGAACAGACTGTTGGTAGAAACTACCATTTTCTCCCTTCATGCTTCTGATTTGTATCATAGAATATTTTGGGTTGGGAGGCGCACCTCAAAGATCATCCAGTTCCAACCCTCCTGCCATGGGCAGGAACACCTCCCATCAGACCAAGCTGCCCAAAGCCCCATCCAGCCTGGCCTTGAACACCTCCAGGGATGGGGCAGCCACAGCTTCCCTGGGCAACGCATGCCAGTGCTTCACCACTCTCATAGTGAGGAAATTCTTCCTTATATTCAGTCTAAATCTGCCCCTCTCCAGTTTACACCCACTGCCCCTAGTCCTATCACTCCCTAGGACTACCTAGACCTGTCACTAAAGAAGGTATTATCTTCTACTTTCTTTCTTTGCTTTTATCCCTTCTGATCTCTGGACTAAATCGAATCTGTTGTGTATTGTTAGGTGCAGGGTGGCACAGAAAACAGAAGGGAGAGTTTGATTAGAAATCGCGGCTTCTAGAGTTTGCAGGATTTGTAGATCTACCATGAGGCAGTGCACTATGCATATCTGTCACATAACAGATGCCATTAAAGAAATCATCACTCCAAATCCTGATTCATGATCTGCAGCATGTCTCCGGTTTTTCTGTATGATACAGAGGTAATGTGAATGGCTAATATTACATATTTGATTTGCACATAAAAGCCTGACAAATATTTTATAATTCTTAATGGACATCTTCATAAAATCTAGAGGAAGGTAACTTAGTTGTGGGCTTCCGGCAATTGAGTCATTCCTTTATCTCTCTGACCAGATGCAGTCATAATGGAAAATACAATTGTTCTTATCAGGTTACATTCCCACAAGTTTCCTCTGAAGCTAAGGAAAGTATTTTCTTGCATATAAGATGTGTTGATAGAGCACCCTCTTGCATTAGGAATATAGCATTACAGGATGTTAATGAGTGGAAAACAGCAGGATATTTGTTCTCCTTTGAATTCTAATTTTAAGTTATCCTACATCCCTTTAATTCACCTATTAGAAAGCACTGAAGAAAAGTATATTAGGAGAAAGTACAATGTCTTAAGGAACAGCAGGAAGGGGAAAGAATGTATCAGCAAAAAGTGAATGGCTAAAGTCTTCCACGGGTTTCTGTGCATTGATTTAGTAGAATAGTTGCATCTTGAATCCTAGCTTCAACTCAGCCAGGCCTCAATGTGTTATATTTCAGCACATATCACAAAAGAGCTTTCATATTAGTTATCAAAATAGATATCCCTACTTCATATGACTGTAAATGCAAAAGCTTTGTAATTTCAATTGACAGTTCACACTTAAATCATTTAAGAACTTTTTCTTTTTACCCAGTGTCCAGATTCTTGTTGTCCTTCCTTCAATAAGATAAATCACACCAATTGAGATTCAAACATCCAGGATGTGTAGTAATATGCTCCCCCAAAGCTTTACAATGCTCCATTAAGTGTTTCTTTGTTTTCTTGATGAAGTTCTTTTCTTCTCTTTCAGTAATTCATAACTAAGTATTTCTTCCACAACAGCAAACTCCCTGCTCCAAAACCATAATGGTCAACTCAGTATGAACCTTTCTTAGACCTAGAGTGCAACACGTTGCTTCTTAAGCCGGCAATTTTTCATCTCCTTCTGACTGTTCTGGGAACAGGAGGTTGAAGAGCAAGAATATGCCTTGTTGAATACTTAACCAAGGGACTTCAATGGGCTTCATGCAGTGTCCAGGCAACGAGTAGGCATAGGTAAGCCCAGATTTTTTTATTTTGGGTTGGCTTTTTTTTTTATTTAAATAAGACAAAACAAGAGAGGAACAGTTCAAACCAAAGACGGAGCTTAGTGGAATGAAATATTTTCCCTAAAAACTTAGATTCATCATGTATCCAAAGCATAACTGAGAATATCTATTTTTAAATCTAAAGGAAGACTAAATTAGTATATTTTTTAAAAATTAAAAAAAAATCTTTTTATCTGTTTTCCGGTTGGAAATGTATCAAATTTGAGAAGATTAATTTTCACTGACAGTTTCCCATTCACAAGAGTCACCTCTTCCTTTTTCAGTGATTTCTTCACACTGCTTCTAGTTGCTGCCACTTCCTGTTGCAAGTGCTTACTACTATCCTCCTAGGTCTAACTTGTATGCTTGTTAGAAGAGTGCTGCTAGCCACAATCCTTGAAAACAAAACCTCATTTAGCAGGATGAGTGACAGCTGTTTTGAAAATGTATTCAGACCCTTCTGACCTGTGTCTCCTGCTAGGACTGGACTATCCACTGCAGTAGAAAGATAAACATACTTTTCATTAGTGGAGCACATTCCAAACACAGCAGCAAAGCCGCAAGGATTTTTATCTTAAAAAGGACCAAACACAAGGCCAACAGTAGTAGAAAAAAAATGCAGAAGTTGTTTTGATGGCATGTACAGTCAATAGGCATTCTCCAGTTCTTCAGAACTGGGAACCACTGCAACAGGGTTAGACCAGGAGATAAAAACCAGTTAAAAAAAAAATAAAGTAAAAGGGGAAACTTGAACTATCATAATGCAGTCCTGTGGCTATGCTGTGCATCTCATGACTGCCTCTGGTTCCATTTCGGTAAGCAGATGCCTTGATTCAGCAAAAGATTTTAAGATCTTCAATGCAAAATTACTTAATACATAAAAGTTTCCTGGGTATTGATTCAATCATACAGGGAAAATGGGATATAAAAGGCCCTGTTGTTGGATCAATATCTAGATAGTACGGATATTCAACAGCTCAGTGTCAAGTCTTATTAATGCTTAGAAAATTCAGTCCCACACTTTGCAATCTTGTGGAATTGTAATGTATGAAAATAGTACTGTTTATTTGTCAAAGTTTACAAAAAAATAAACTGCAGTTTATTCACTTAAAGTTTTCCTTACAAGTGAAGCAACAAAGACAATTATAATTTATATAATTTTTTAAAAACAAATGAGAAAGAGATCAGCATTCTTAAGTTAATTTTAATTTTGAGGTTTGCAAGTATTTGGCAATAAAGTTTGATTTTCTTCCTATATTTTTTCTTTTACAGCAATGATAAATAAAGCTATTTCATATAGTATAGTAGACTCGTCCTTCACAACACATCCACTTTCCAATTCACAGAAAAGTGGTTCTCATATTCAGCAGTGCATAACTAAGCAAAACTTAACTGAAGTCCATTCAGCACATTCAGTTCTCAAAGCACAGTGACATAAATGATTAACTTCTGCAGACGCAGAGAATGCTGTAAGCTGTTCTGAAGTAAAAGACCTTTAATGCACTAAAGTCGTGACCATGACTTCAGCTATGTAGAAACCTTTTGCTTCTATAAAACGAAGATGGATATCTCATACTTTGCCAAGACTTTTCTTAATGAAATATCCCACTAACTTCTGCGGTCTCTGCTGATACTCCACCAGCACATCATGTGAGCTACTAATCTGATCTCCTTCAAGCCGATTTAGAAGAGTGACACACACAACGGCCGCTAGAAATTAAGACAGCATTAGTTAGGAATGAAATTCTGGCACTTACAGTTCAAAAGCATAAACATTGAACAAACAGTTAGGAGATTAAAAACATGAACAAAAACAAACCCCCCAAAATGGCAAACAGGACCATAACTTACTGAAGGACTAGCATGCTGTGGATGGTATAAGAAAAATTGCAGTTCAAGACAACTGGTTACTCTGTTAATAAAGCAACTGCAATAACTTATTGTTATAACATGATTCTTACATTTTTCTGGATAGGAACTGTATATTTCACAAGTAACCAAGACTTGACTGGAATTGATTAGAGACACTGTTCTAGCAGACATACTTACAGCCCTCTATCTACATAATCCCCAACTCAAATCCCTGAGCCATTGATACCATCCCTTAGGAACCAGCAGATGAGCCACTTCAACATTCATCAACAGGGAGCACAGCAAACACATGAGGATTTCATGGATCAGTTCAGGAATATCTGCTGCCTTTTGATAATCAGAGCCTCAAATCCCCCAGATCCCTCCTTTCACTCAAGCTGAGCTCTAGTATGACTTCTGTATATCTGGGATTTCTGCCAGTGACAATTTACAGAGCACAAGTAGTAATACATTTTGCAGACCTACAAGGTAGAGATCAGGCTCCCTCATGGCTAAGTGATAGCATGGGTTGTGTTCTTAATCACTTCCAAGTCAGTAAGAACTGAGGATCTTTAGAACTGTTGGCCCTTTTGCTTATTTTTCTTCTTTTCATCTGCCTTCAGTTTAAGGAAGTTTGAGAAACCTCAGTGGTTTAAATTGGCAAATTCCTTGCCTAAGGAAGTGAAAGAATACAGTTGAAAATTACTGAATTACAGTATTTTCAATGGCTTTTTTTTTAATCTTTACTGAAAATTAGTTTATGTAAATAAAATTAAAAACATCTAAAACATTTTATATTTAGGCATGGTTTCTTCATGATGCTACTAAGAATCTTTAAGAAGTAAAGCTATGAATCTACACAAAATACATCTATTTAAAATCTGATATGAAGGCAAAACAACTGATTATATTTTTTATGCAGACAAGAATCACCTGATTGATAAAATTAACCCGTTGCTTTCTGCAAACTTCAAAAACTAACTGAAGAAAACAAATTAATGCAATAATAAGGTAATTAGGTACTATGATGATCTATGTGCTTGCCACAGGCTGGGACAGCAAATGAAAGGGCTAAACCATCCAAGACTTATGTGAGGAATTTTGCATAAATTTCAATACATATGATACAAATCAAACAATTATAGCAACAGAACTATAACCACAAATAATTCGTCTATATGCAGAAGGTACATTAGCACCAAATTTGCCACTTTTACCACAACCCCCCTGCAACACAGAAAACTTCCTTTAGCTTGAATAAAGTGACCTTAAGTTTACCTTTAACACCGCTGAGATTACACATTGCAGCAAATACAGAAGACTCCATCTCTATATTTCTGACACCGGAATCATAAGCTTCCTTCAAATATCGTAGTTTCTCTTCTTCATTATATAGGCAGATGGCACCATCCAACCTGCCCTGTCCTACAAAGTAATTTTATAAAACTTTTCAGTGTGATGAAAAAATTTAGTTTCTAGAACACCCAGTTATTGTAGTTTCTCCTATAGATTGTCCAGCTTTTAATATTATTCTTTAATGCACAAAACAAATAAGACAAAGTGATTCTTAAGCTACTGCTAACGCTTCTTATATTTTTTCATGTCAATCATAGTCATTTAATTAGCCTTCTCCAGTTTAAATTCTCAAATTGATAAATGGGAAAATATAAGTAGTAGTTTCCTGCATGTGGGACATGCATTACATTTCAGCAACAAACTTGAAGCTGTGTGGAAGTGCTGCATTTTTAATATGTGTAATTATAGTCTAGAAAAACTGCCAGGCTTGAAATTGCCTTCTTGATGCTACCTTAAAGGATGAACATTTTATTGCTTACACACTTTCCAAGGTAAGAAATGAAGAGCCTCTTAAGCTAACTAGCTATTAGTATTAACATTTTTTTGAGAAAATTATAGTTTATTCAACTTGTGCAAGACTAATGACTTCAGATGAAACAGCAGCAGGTTATGTACAGTGAAGTTAAATTACATGGTGGTTTACTCAGGTTATTTTATTTTATTTTCAGGAGATGTATTTCTAAGTTAATGACCTTGAGCCTGTTCTAGTTTTTTGCTGTTGAAAATACCCCTGACAGTGTTTTTTTAGTGTAGCTTGCACCTATGATTAGTGTCTGAGGAGGTACAGAAATTGACAGTGTCTCTTCTGGATGAAGCTTGAGAACTGTTAGGAAGACCATGTGTACTCCTTAGCACCGCACCCTTTGTACCCCATCCAGCAGGAAGGCCAAGTTGCAATAATATCTGGAAGATGTTTGTGAACAGACCTGGGAGATCCAAAATGCATCTTCATGTCTATCCAAAGTAAGCCTCAAAAGTTTGGCCTTCCTAAACAGCAGCATTGGTGTAACTCAACAAAATATTTTCTTCAGTTGGCTGATAGTTGCTTTACTCAAAAGGTGCAAGGGAAACAATTTCCAATGCTTCTTTTAGAAAATACATACTTTAGATACTTAATCAGTTCAAAAAAACCCAAAAGAAAACAACCCCAAAACATCCACAAATAATTCTAACTCTTTAGGATGCCTCAGAACATCACAGAAATTGTAATAAACATACACAACTGACAAGTACATGGTAAGTGTAGTGTAGATTATACATATTCCAGAAGATCTTTTAGAGCTTGTCGGGAGAAACCTCCACAAAATTTTAAGTTTTATAGAGTAAACTTCTCAGCAAAATTCTTGACTTCCTGTATATGAAAAAATAGGCTCATTACGGTTGACAAGACAACTCAAAGTAGGGAACGTATTCTGTCCAGTGAACTGGAACTTTAATGTTAAAATATTATTCAATATTTATCTATTGCTGCTTACCAATATACTTCTGTTAGCCTGTTGCTGGCCTTACCTTCATAGAAATCCAAAGTGCACATTGTGTTTCCAATTACTGTATTGAATTGACCGATTTCTTTACTGCACTGCATCAGTTCCTTAGCTAGCTGTTCATCTAGGTTTGTACTGCGAATTACGGTCTTTCCCAGAACAACCTGTTCAAATTGAGGTTTGAAGGTGGCATCTACAGACTGCCTAGTTATAACCACTGAGCCTGGCTCCAGACCTGCAGGAAAAAGAAACAGATGTGGCTTTACAATGCAGTTAATCCTTTGTTTCCACAGACAAAGCATACATCTTGACCCAATCCTGCTTCATTTAAAGGTGGCAATTTTGCCTCTGAGTTCACCAAGAGATTTTTTTTTGCATGCCTAGCTGCTTCAGTTTATTAGTACAAATAAATTCTGAAACAACAGTTTTTCCTTTTTTTACCATATATTTTTTCTTATCTCATACTTTTCATAGAGGACAGAAATGTCCTTCTCATGTTATCAGATCTCCAGCTGCATTTTGTCTATTCAGAGGCAGATATTGCCTATTCTTTCAAAGTTATGGAAGCAAAATGATCCTTCAGTTTCCTGCAGGGAACTGTTTTGACCATCAATCACTTACTTGCAGAGAGATGCTTTACTCTCCTACAAAGATGCTTTGGTTTGAAGAAAAGAAAGAAATCAAAAGGGAAAATACCTATTCCACCAGAGGTGCCAATGCGAATAATGGTTATGTTGGAACACTTGGCATGATACAACAGTTTGATCAGCTCGTGCAACATGATTGAAATAGAAGGAATGCCCATACCATGCTGAAATGAAAGCAGAAATTCATATTCGACATTCACACAGACAATGCAAAAAGGAGCCAGGCAGTATCTCCTTCCTGATAATTTTTTCCCCAAATGTCCCTTAACTCACTCCCACAAAAACCCTAACCTCTAGTTCTACTGAAAGGCAGGTAAACAAAGACCCACTGGCTTTAGTAGGCTATGGATACAGTACAATATTTCTAAAAATTTTTAATTATAAACTACTTACATTCCTATAAGCATAAGTAGTGTCCTTTCCTAATAGCCAATGAACCCACTTCATCACAGAAATTTCCTTTAACACCAGAAAACCCTCACTATGATTTTTTTACCAAACTGAAGTGCTAGTGAATAGTTAAATTATTTCAAAACACAGATATTGTGGTTTAGTTACAAAGCTCAGCAAATGTAAGTTCACCTTAATGTTCATGATAATGCAATAATTACAACTTAAAAGAAAAGATGCAGAATGACACTACAGCTATGCTAGGTATGTAATCATACCTACATATTAAAGGTATGAAGCTTTAGAATGCATACATGGGAGCACAAGTCCCATGGAATGCTATTCTTAGGCTATGTTAGCACATTTGACAATGCTACTGCAGATACTGAGGTCTGTATGCAATACAGACCTTTTTTTCCCAGCACCCCACATTCATCAGTGACCTTTTCCCCCATTATTCAGGATATAGAACACGGACAAGGCAACAGTAAACCTGATCAAAAAATTTATAAGGACATTCTTGCAAGACCTCAGTGGTACACTGATGAAAAAGGAGACAAGAAAGGAACGAAGGTCTCAGAGATTTTCCCTCTTATTATAAAGTTCTAAGAAGGAATTTTTAATGAGCTGACTGCACTATTTTGAGCATGCTGATACAAACTTAAAAGCCTGACTCTGTCTATTAAGTGCTCAAGAAATGTGCATTCACATTTTCTGCTTTGAACAGAATAACTGAAATGTGTTGCATATCTGTTTAAGTGAGGTACTTACACTGACTGACAAAACAGGTCCCACTTTGTACATTGCGTACCGGTCAGTTCCCGCACAGATGTTAGGATAGTCACCACCAGGGCTCCCAAGCCCCAGTTCTTCAGCTATATAGGCAATAAAAGCTTTCATCCGTGAAGGACTTCCTCCAACACATACAAACTGAGGTGGACAGTATTCAACAAAACAAAAATCAATTGCACGATTCAGTATATGAAAGAACATGTAAAGATCGACATGAGCAAGCAAACACCTTCAGTCAACACAATGCTATTCCCAGATGTGGTTCTTCTCACAATCATTCTAAAATGGCCATGAAGAAAAATTATGGAAAATAATATCCTTCTATTAAACACTCAAAAGCCTTCACCCCACCTAAACTAGTAAAAGACAAATATTGGCTTGAAGGCCCTCCAAAGGGGAGTTCTACTTGAACAGACTGCAGCATTTGCATTTTCACGGGATAAAAATAGACAATCAGAAACAACTGTCTTCAATTTTGCTTGATATGTACAGCAACAAGAACACACAAATTTTCATCCCTTTTCCCTTCATTCCTCAGTTGGTGGTATGCTTACACATTTGGTCTTGTTTTGAAGACATATACACTTCCACCTTTACACAAAAACTTAAGCTTGTTGAATGAAATGACCTTACCTTTACATCTCCAAACAATGCCGGAAAATCATGGGTACCAGTCCCAAGAGCAAAATGGTACAGGATGTCTTCTTTCATCTTCTCCAGGTGAGGGTTGCAGAGATGGATAACATTCTCTCTGCCAGGACAGCAGCATTAAGAAATACTAGTCCACTGAACAGATGCTAATTTTGCAAACATAAGCAATAGAATACGGGAAATGCCAAAGCCAAGTATACCTGCACTACCTTATTTTGGCTCCCCATGCATTACATTAAGGAAATCCTAAGTATCTTTATCACCTTACATCTGATAATAGATCACATATCATTAACATTCCATTCATTACACAGGGTGAAATGGCTGAAGAAAAACCCACATGGTAGAGTACATTTGCAACAGTGCAACCTTTATCTTAAACAATATTACATTTGTGAAGCAGAGTGGGTCTTTACAGTGAGAAGAACAATGGCAGCAAGACCAGGGAATATTCAACAGACCACCTTACTATACAGACAAGCTATATCAAAGCTGAAAGGTAAACTTGAACTCTATGCTTTGACTGACCCCCACTAGGAACCTGAGAGGCATGGAAAGATTTGGGCTTTATAGACAGGCAAAAAGGGGATTTCTTGCAATACAGTTTCCTGTGACTCTATGTCATCCAGCCAGGAGGGAAAACCTCTACAGCATGAGACTGGTAACAATACTACAGAGGATCTGAAATAGGAGAGGAAATAGAAATGGAAATCTGAAGCTTAGAGAAAACCATGGAAAAGGGGGGGAAAAAGCAAGAAAACGTGAAAGTGAGGAAGAGGTAAAAAGAGTTCACTTCCCCTTAAGTTGCCTCCTGTAAGGAAGTTTTACATATATATACACATATATGTATTTATCTTCCTGAAGAATCAAGAAACAAGGCAAGGAAGGAAAACTTAACTGCTTGCCATGAGAGATCACATTCATGGAAAATCTGGCATAGGACTAACCAAGGAAGCTGAATGATTCATAGAACGTCTGCCTTCTGTGCTTGATGTTTTAGGTTCAATTGAAACAGGTAGGGATAACTAGTCAATAACCACAAGCTTAAGCAAAATACTGGCTAATACTTCAAAGGACTGAAATCAAGCAATAAATATCTTCCAGACACAAGAAGATTACTTAATAGCTTAATGAAGTCTCAGTGCAACCACAGGATGGCTCAGCAAATGCAAACTGCTTTGTCAGAGGAGGCAAACAAAAGAGTTTGCCTGGAGTTTATGCAAAAAAACTTTCCAGGAACAACTCTGAAGCCTAAACATAGGCACTCAGTGTTATTTTAGACATTTCAGGTTATCTTGTCTGCCTCTCCAGAAAGGCAGTACTTTTCTGTAGGTCCTGCATCTTATGCCTATGCAGGATGTATTGGTTACCTTAAGGAGCTTAAAGTGGCCTAGATGCGCATACTGAGCCCATTGAACTGTTCCTCAGAAAGCCAAGAAAATATTTACAACCCCAATATTCTGAATATATCAATTGTTTCTGTTCTTGAAATTCTCTCTGTTCTTTCTCACTAACTATCCAGCAGCAGCTGCAAGGCCAAAGTAAGAGCTATCATCCCAATCCACCCCATTTGTCCCTGACCAGCACAGACTACCATCTGCAGCAACTGAAAAAGCAGCCCAACAAAACAGGTGGTTCATTCCCACCTTCACCAGTAATTCCTTTCCATCTCCCACATCTCCCATTTGCCTCTCTTCATACAAACCCCACCTGAGGTAGAACCCAAAGGTTTTGGCTGCCTTTCTTCTTCCCTCCGAGAGACCTGTTTGACTCCAGGTGAAATAAAGAGCAGGTTTATGGCTTTTCAGAAACACACAGCCCAGGTGTTTGCCAGCTCATGTGAGCAGAACTGCCTCTGAATTTTTCCTGTTCGGGTTTGTGGGATGCTACCCATACTCAATGGGTCACTCACTAACGCACATTAAATAGCTGTCTGTGATGATGTTTATTGGAATAGCTTTTGCATACAAATAGGGTATGATTTGAAATCACTTTACAATTTGTTCTCAGATAAGCAAAAGAATATTCCCTACTTTATAATACCAGCAATAAAGGCTCCTCTCCAGGAAATAAACTGGGAAAAGGCAAGGCTTCTGTTAAATTGAACTGTTCCTCAGAAAGCCAACGTGCCAACCACCACTGTCCTCATGCCTCACACCTGCCTTCCCCAGCATTGTCTGTATTTCACTGTTTTTCATCTTCTAATTTTACCAAGCAACACTCCTCAACCCACCACCTCACTGCAGCTAGGGACTGTTACTAACTTTTACTGGTTATCTGCTCATCCAGATCTAATTGCAGACTTAGACCGTGGAGTAAAATGAGCAATAAAAGTAAGCATATTATTATGTGTACACAGGACCAATGCCATGGATTTACAGTAGAGGCAAAGTTTGCCTGCAAAAATCTTTGGCCTCTAACTCCAAGAAGGATACAATTTATTCCTCTGAATAAACTGCCTACTCACACTGTTGTAAAGCACCTACAATTTCTGGGGGTTTAAACAAAACATGAATATCTGATGACTAAACATGCACGTATGGTTTTACTACAATAAGCTTAAAGTAAGTATCAGAGAAACAGATTGAAATATTTGTTCAAATTCTTGAAGCAGGTATGTATGGCCATATGCTGAAACCGAAGTCAACATTTCAACAGTTCTCTAGATTAAAAATAAATAAATAAATAAAAATATCACCTATGCTTGAAAAGAATCACTAACGTGATAAATGAAAATGGCTACCCATCAATGTCCTCTGTGTACATCTTGTCAAAGCAGATAAAGACTCCATTTGTCAGAACAGTTTGTACTAAATACTTGATGTTATAATCAATATTTGCACCATAAACTTTATCTTAAACTAAATGAGTGCATAATGATTTTGGGGCGGAAGGTAAGCATAAACTTCAACAAAATAATTCATCTCTGAATCTTACTTTGAAGACTGCTCATCATCAGTTTTCTTCTCATTTGATTCACCAGGAGCCATGTATGCTTATACCTAGAATTATATTAAAAGAATTAGATATGAGTGCATCAGAACAGTCCCATCTGTAAACTTACCACAGTTAACAGTGATACAAACTTTCTCTGTAGATGATAGTTTCCTGAACCCCCAAAATAATTCAGCCACACTACAGCTTTAATAACTGTAGCAAAATGACCATATCTAATATTTTAGATATCACCACTTTCAAACCACTGAAGCCCAAACTAATCCCTTGCTAACATAAGCCCCATCTCACCACTACTTCTGTTCTTGGTATACTAAACACCTGGCTCATGGGCCAGGCACAGGTATGTCTCATAGCTAACTAACTAATCCTCTGTTTTCTATACCTCCCACAGTGACAGTGATTGCTGAACTAGCTTTACCACCCTTGTCACCACAGGTTCCAGAAGGTTTCCGAACTGTCAAATGTCTGAAACCTGTTTCCAGGAAGCATCTTGCTCATAATATCCTCTTCATTAAACTCCTCCTACTGACCCTAAAAACACTTCTAGCTGCCCCAGCCTGAGGGTGAGGAAGACTAAACCAAATATGACTCAAAAAAGTCACAGCACTCTAATTTTCCATCCACCTTGATCCACTTTTGATCCACTTTTTTTTTTCCCAGTCCATTACCCTAACCTTCACCAAAGGAAAAAAAATCTGCCTTTTGAATTCTCCTTTACAGTTAAATATGCAAGCATGTTACTGAGCCTTGGTACTGATACTATGACAGAATTATAATTATAAACTGATTCATTTGTCATTATTTTCAGAAGTGACTAAATCTACGTGCCAAAGTTGGCACCTTCTGGGAATACGCTTACAGGAAGTACTGAATCACAAAGTTTTGCTCCACCCTCCTTTACAAATAGCCTGACAGCACATAAGAGTATAGCAGAGACAGAACCATAATCCTTCAAAACTCCAGGATTACAATACAAGGAAACAGAAAGGAATCGGTCTTGCGAGAGAATTACATAACACATGAATTTTGAAAGAACTGAAGGACTACATGAAATAAACTCTAACTCCTACCGTTAAAAGCCACTGAATAATTAAAATGTGTTAAAATCATAAGGACTATTAATTTTTCTTTTTCATTTAAGATGTCAGCCTTTATAAGTAAACTTCACATGTACTAGATGCACTAAATGTGTACTAGAATCTATTGTTAAGGAGATATATATAAAATATATATATAAGTATAAAAGTTGAGTTAGAATTGATTACACATCTTTATAGCCACACAATTAGAGTCAGTTAGTAGAGGGTATTGCTTTCATACCATCTTCACTATGGAAAAAAATGCTTATTTGTTTCCCAGTAAAACTGCAGTGCCATCAGTCTGAATAACAAAGAGTTAGAAGGTAAGAATAAGAAATAGCAAAGTGATTGTTATATACCCAGATAATAAATGGCTGCAAATAAACCAAGCATATTAATTCAGTTGCTGTTCACAGTATTAAGTAACCACGTTGCTTTTAACAGTGTTCTTCGTTCTGTGATCCCCTAAGTAATGATGCACTTCAAAAAACTGGGAACAAAGTTCTGACAGTCCAAAGGTCCTGAATACCCTCTCCAACAATGCCCAACAGTTGGCAAGAACAGAAGAAAGGCAGAAGCATAAAGCAGTTTTCCCACGGCAGACCCTTCTGGCAAACAGGTAGGAGCTGACAGGCAGCCAATTAATATAAAGCCACCAAATTCTCACACTGTGTAAACAAAAGGAAACTTTTATAGCCATGACAAAAGCTTCAGCCGCCTTCCTCATCCGAAGTTAAAACTGATGTTCATGGATAACACGCAAACAGCTCAAGAAAGGGCATGGCCCTCTAATGTGCATGCAAACCCGCTGATCAATGTTTAAAAACATGCAGAACCCATTATCGTTTTTCTCCTTCCAGTTTGGTTTTTTTTTCCCTTAATCCCCCACTCCCTTTTTAATAGGAAAACCTCGGTTAACAGCGTCTTTGAGGGAAAGCCCTGCCTTGGCGCTAATCCATAATTAGAAAAAACAACTGAAAAATGGCAAAACTGACTTTTGTGCAGCGGGTTCCCCCCCTTGACGCCGTACAACCCTCCCGGCTCGGTCCCGGTGCGCATCCCTTCCCGACCATCCTCCCGGATCCACGGACCCCTCCCGTCCATCCAAGCCGGGAGGCTCGGGCACCACCCGCCCTCCATACGAGACCTGAGCGTCCGCGGCCCCTCCCGAGCATCCCTCCCCCATCCCGTGGTACCTAGAGTCCTGCTGGTACCCCCATCCTCCCGACTCCCCGTTCCCGCCGCCCCCCACCCCGCTCCCAGTGCGGGATGCGGAGGTTCCCGCACCTCCCGGTCGGGTCCCAGCTCTCAGCGGGCGCTGAGAGCCGCCGGGCCGCCTCCCGGCAGCGGCGGGCGGGCCCCGCTCCGCCCCGGAGAGGGTTAACCCCTGAGAGCCCGCAGCGCGGAGACCGGCGGATGCGCCGAGAGAGGAGGAGGAGTGGGCGCCGGGGATGGGGACCCAGGGAGGGAGGGACAGAGAGGGGGAGAAGGAGAGAAGGGGAGAAGGAGGGATGCGGGAGAGGGGGAGGAATGTTAGAAGGGGGGATGCGAGAAGGGGGGTGCGAGACAGGGAGCGAGGGGGAGGGTGCAGGGGAGGGAGGGATGTGAGGGAGGGGGAGAGGGATGCAAGAGAGAGAGAGAGAGGGAGAGGGATGAAAGAGAGAGAGAGAGGGATGCAAGAGAGAGGGAGAGGGATGCAAGAGAGAGGGGAGGATACGAAAGATGGGAGGGAGGGAGGATAGGAGAGAGGGGAGGGGGATACGAGAGAGGGAGATGCGAGGCGGGGGGTTGCGGGAGAGAGGGGGGATGTGAGGGAGGGGGGATGCGGGAGAGAGGGGCGGGATGCAGCAGAGGGGGGTTGCGGGAGATAGGCGGGATTTGGGAGAGGGGAGATGCGGGAGGGGATGCAGGAGAGAGGGGGGGATGGGAGAGAAGGGAAGGCGAGAGGGGTGCCGGGGGGGACGAGAGAGCTGGGAATGTGACACAAGGAGAGAGGGATGTGAGACATAAAGACAGGGGGATGCANACCCCTCAGCCTCCTTTTCTTCCAACTAGACAAACGCAAAGTTCTTACCTGTTCCTCATAGGACATTCCTTCCACACCTTTCACTAGATTTGTTGTCCACCTCTGGATTTTGATAGGAATGGTTGGACTCGATGATCTGGTGGGTCTCTTCCAAGCTGGTTATTCTATGATTCTATGCATTCTAGGGTGTTCACATCCTTCTTAAACAGTGGAACACAGAGCTCAGAGTGAGTCTACACCAACAGTGCATACAGCAGGATAATTGCCTCTTTTGACCTGCTGTCAAAATGCCATATCAACCCTCGGCTTATCTTCAGCAATCTTGTTCATATCCCCTTCCCCCACAGATTCTGGTTTAAAGAACTCTCGATCAGTCCCACAAGCTGGTGGATCCCATCCAGCCCCTGCATCACAACATATTCCTCTACTTTACTTGAGAAGTACTAACTCAGCTGTACCTAGCTCAGCAAAGCAAGCAGTAGAGTTTATTATTGCCAGTACCAAATTCAGTGTATGAATCAACTAACAGTTACGAAGCATGTAAAATGCAGGCCTGCAATTTGGATAGGAAACCAAGTGTTAATACACTACTTGAGTCTGAAAAATTTCCTTCAAAACCAAACCTAAGTCATCTGACCAGTAGTGTACTGGGTTGTTGCACCAGCCAGTATTAATGATATAATATTTAAAATAAAAGATTTACTTAACTTCAATGAAACCAACACAACTATGGGGTAATCTCCATTATAACAAAAAGCCTGATTTATGTCAGGCACCCTAAACATACAAAAAACTAGACACACTAGTATCTTAAGACAGATCTTTTAAGGTTAAAAACTCGAGTACCAACCAAAAGGTTTTACATGCTACATCAGGAAAGCAGCTAGCTTGCAACAGTTGATTCACAAAGTTCTCACAAGCCCCCTCTACCTAAATAAAAAGAATAGATTCTTCACAGCTTGCTATGAAATAGCTCCTAGGTAACCTCAGTTTTGCAAAGCAAGGAAATAAAATATACCCTCATCTCCTAAAGCCAGACAGGTGAGCGCAGCCCAGCCGTAGATGTGGCATACGTGAAGGGGCCGGAGAANGATCCGATGGGTCTCTTCCAACCTGGTGATTCTATGATTCTATGTCCAGTGTTAATTTGGATGCAGCTGACCTTACCAGAGTTATGCCAATTAGCCCGAGAGAAATAAGTGAAACCAAGCTGAGAATTAATCTCATGCTTTTTTTCGTTCTGGAAGAGTGGTTCCTGTTCCCTTTAAAGCACCAATGAGATCCTGGAAAAGGGACAAAAACATCTGCAAGAGGGATCCAGCACATTTAGCTACAGAAATAACACTGCAATACAGTTACAGTGTAGTTTGAAATTATAAGTAACCTAGAAAGAGAAAATGCAAAACATCCTTAGCTTGACATATACTTTCTTAAATTCCAATTAAGTTTTTATGTGAGATTAGACCAAACACTGGTTCTTGTGAGATAAGATACACTTAGTCTGGCAGAATTTGTTCTAACTGGAAACAGAAATTTAAAATTATTGCAGGGTTATCCTTTTCCATCAATTAGGAAGAAATCTAAAGCAAAACCAAAGCAAACAAAAAACAACTTCAAGCACTACAGAAGCATCAATTTAACTTTGCTCATACAGTAAATGAAGACATTAAGCCTGGAATCCTGCAATACAATTTAAAAATAATTTTTCTTACCAGAGCCACACTGTTGTTTGCCACAGAAGGGAATCCTTGGGAGACAGAGCAACTAAAACCTTCTTGGTACAAAACCTGCTGTACATCAGGAGGGTAAACACATTTGGCACAAGACACTGCCAAGATGCATTTATTACAAAATCACGTTGGGCATTTAGAGTAAAATCTCTTCATTTCTTGTCTCACACCAAACGACTGCATGGGAATATAAGAGAGAGAAACCCCTTCACACAGATGTATTTCTAGCCATGAATGGCATACAAGAGAAATTGCTCAACTAAGTAAGAAAAACATCACCTGTTCAACTTGTTTAAAACCCTCACAGGCAAAATAGAATCACAGCCTCCTAATGCATCATCTGTTTTTCTGTTCCTTGAGCATTTGTCAACACTTAAAAATTATAGTAGTGGACCATCCAAGTTAAGCACCTTAGGACAGTATTTTAATTTTGTGGAAGAAACTTTTCTTTAAAGAAGAAAGTTATCTACGCCTTCATCTCAGGGTCCACTGAAAAATCTGCTTTGGCTTTCAGGAGGTTTGTCCTTCAGCTATATAGAAAGAGAATAATCAATGCAAATTACTTCTTTTGTAAATAAAGAATAATCAGGTTACTGTAGTTACCTTGTCTTAAATGTTCAATAAATAATGCATCTTGGCAGCAACCTTTGCTTTCAGTCATCTCTAGAAAACTTTTTAAAAAATTAAATTGGCTTTAAGTTTCCTTTCTTTACAATCTTTGGGAAAGAGACCTCTTAAGTAAAAACACAAGATATATCTATACATGTTATTTTAGAAGGGTGAAAAATACACAACTACATACCAGGATTATTACAACAATGAATTACCGAACCTGCAACTGGCCTCAATTTTTAGATTTTTATACTGCATGGATGAAGAATTGCCATCTATGCAAAGTAAGGCTGTTTGTCCTTTTATAATCAAATGTATACTCCTTTCTGCTCACCATATGCCCTTTTTATAGTCAACTGGTCAAATAATTCAGTGCAGCTGTTCAGACACTTACCTACTGCATTTTGATTCTTGAGTCATTCTGGACATTTAGTATCATTAAAACCATTAGTAGGAGGACAAAATGTGCTAACACTGAACATCTATATTTCCATTTCTAACTGTTGTTCCAGGCTATAGCATAATATGTAACTACATTCTGAAAAATAATCTGCAGAGAACTACAAAAGCAGAATATTAGGTTATTTGTTTACAAAATTAAAAAAAGTCTTCATCCTACATCTTTTAGAATTAAGTCTGCATATTCAGCACAGATATAAGTATTTAAGAAAGAGATATACAGAAGTCAATTAAATTTTACATGCTTCAGAAATACATGGGCCATTTCAATTTTTACTTGCACTGCTACACAAATTAAGTTACTGTATATATGCACCCTTGATCTCTGAAAACATGTTTATATTTTAGTCTAGTCTGAAAAAACAGTAATGGTAAGAATTAAGTATTTATTTGGTCACATTGTAAGAACAGTCATTTGACTTTGCTACAGTGAAAACAGTAGCACATAAAAGGAAAATTACTCTTCAGTACCTAAAGTGCCAAGTTATTTTAATATCTGCATCTGGAATTCTCTTAAAAATATTCACTATTCAGTATCATTGTAAGTAATTAATAAAAAGTAACTGCACTTTTGTTCTATCTTTCAACTTGCAAAGCAATCAGTATTCAAACAAGAAATTATCTCCCTCATTACTTAAAGGTATTCATGTCAGAGATTGAGCACAATACAACTAAATAAATGTCTCAGCATTTAAAACAATACAGCTTGATTTTGTAAGTAGGAATACAGCTCTTTACTTCAATGCCACTCTTATAAACAACACATATATAAAGCCCTTCTAGACCCAAAAGCTTCCACTACTTGTATATGGAACTGCTGATAACTTTGAAAACTGCATGATTGCAATGAGTCATAAGTAAATACACAATATAATGATTGGGGTAAGGTGAACTCAAGCAGCACATTTCCATCCTTGAATTCAGTTGGACCTTTTTCATTTGTTACAGGTACATTCATCTGATGTCCCTTGGAGAGCTGGTAAGTTACACTTCTGCTGCAGCTCTCCATTATTCTGAATGCACAAACTAATGCCAGGGTTCTCCACCTGCTCTTATAAAGTGAAATCTTAGTCGGAAGGAACATTTCAGCCTGTTAATATATTAACTCATGGCATTCAAACTGTGATCCATGAAGACTCAGCTGACTAACAGTGCAGATCAAACACCCCTTGGCTTGAAGGAAATCCAAGTACACATTAATGACACATTAGCAAACTTCTAAGAATTTGAGGAATGTCATGTGGAGATTACCTGATGTATACCAAGGAAAAAAGAGCCAATTTTAACAATAGGACATAGTGTACAGTTTTAAAAGTGTTTGAAAACAAGCACTATAAACACTTCTAAGACACAACTACAGTAAAGCAAAGTAACAGTGCTGAGTGACCAAGTTAAGAACTCAGTCCTCTTTCTGTCTGTTCCTCTAACAACTGCCTAAAAACACAACAGTTTTGGACAAAAACTCCCAGTACTGAGCAAATGGTATTCTAAAGTTAAGAGGACTTAGACATCAAAAAAATATACAGCTACTTTAGGAAACTTTGTACAGATCTTAATGAGAAAAGGAGATCATCATAGAGAAAAGAAAGATGAGAATTCTTATTTGCAGGTCAGCAGTATTGCAGCTGCATGGGAATTCTTATTTTATGGGATAGATTTTGAGGGTTTTGGCACAGCAAGCACATTCATGTCTGCGTGAATAAGTGATCTCCATATTTGTCAAAACTTTAAAATACCCACACTGCGGTGGCTTAGGTGTTGGGTTTTTTTCTGGTCATTACATAAATGTCCCTGTCATTTTCAGCAAATTTGTACTAAAAACCTTTGAAAAAAACTCTTTTCATGGAAAAAGACATTGAAATTGATTCAATATAAGCTTATAAGAACAAAAAACCTTATTTCTCAACTGATGAGCATTTTTAAAAAGTCATAGTTGAAATCCTAGGGGTATCAACAGTTTGCCGGTTATACATACATAGGTTCTTCACTCAAGCTTATTCTTTAGTGCTTATTTATAGTGATAGTTTTTTTCACTGATCAGATTTCATATTATGAGCTCTATCTCTTGCATCCCTTGGTACTCCAGCCTAGAAAAGTAGATTTCACTAAAAGCTCTGCTTTCACAGTAAAATTAATGCTTTCAATGTATCTGAACATAATCCACAACACAAATTGTAAGTGAAAACAGATATAAGGAAGGAATTTCCAGCCCCTACCTCCTCCCCCTACCACCAAGTACAGCTAATGTAAGCTGGTTTATATCTGGAAATTTTTGCAGACTAACCTACAGCTGCACATCTAGGTCTCTTCATACGATTTAGCCTTTTATTTTTGTAAATACAACTTAGTTGAATTATTGGTTAGAATGAACAACAAAGATTGACTTAGATTCTGGGTCTAACAACGTCAACAGCAAAAACTTCCACAAACTTTCACTGAAAATTCTGAGGGTTCAAATCAGCACTAGGTTTACCTATTTCCAAACAACTTTCCTATCAAAGCTCTAAAGAAAAACACTGTTAAGCCAAATCCTCTAAATATCCTGTTCAAATAAACACAAATTCAGTAATACATTTTAAAATCTTCAGCATTTTGATTCAAAGGTGTACACAGTGCACTCTGAAAAGGTAATGAAAAATCACTCTTCTACTTATTAAAAACTTAACTTTTCATGGAATTTGCAAAAAATACCTATTGAACTTGCATCCACTTTGTAATGGGCTTTGCAATACTTAATTATTCATAAGATTTCAAGGATATAACCTAATTCAAGAAGATAAAAACCCAAGTGTTAATGTATCAGTGTATCTAACTCTTTTAGAATATTAAAATAATTTATATACATTGCTGTTTCAAAGTACAAACTGTTTTGCTGGTGTGAAAAAAACCACAGATCTAGCACACAATGTTTTTGTTGCTGTCAAATGGGATAAATAAATTTTTATTTAACAGCTGAATGTGCAGACATCAAGCATAGCTCAAGCCCATGCTACTGTTACCCAGTGATTCATTTCCACACAATAAGACTATAAGAGAAAATTGCACCAGCTCTTAATCATGTAGCTGGACATCATGACGGATCAACTAGTTTGTGTGCAGCAGGCATAGCAACAAAATTGTCCTGGAAAGCTGAATATTTGGTCTAAACAATGTGCTTTTGGGACTAAGCAGCCATTTTTCCACTGAATGTTTGACATTTTTACTGTAAGTATCCAAACAACTTAAATTCTTTCTGTTTACATTTCACACCATGCAGTTCCCTTTCACCTTTCTTAATGGCATAGGTCATGAGCACAACTGTAGTTAAATAATGAAACTTGCTGTTTTGGATACATTGATATCATGCTCATCTCTGCTCAAATCAGCAAAAATATGGTAACCCTATTTGACAGCATCAAAGGTGCACTAGTCTGGTGTAGGAGAGGACTTCAGTTTCACTTTATTTTATATATTATATTAAGAAAAAGTGTAGGAAAATGCATTCACAGCTGTTTGTTCTTTAAAATTTGCTGTAATCAAGCACAAGGAAGTTCACCCAATCAAATTAAATTCTCAATCAGGAAAGAGTTCAACTGGAAAATGTAGGCTAAAAACCATGGAAATAATGGAAATGTAAATACAAATTACTTGGGAGTTACCTTGAGTTACTTATTACATCCCTGAAACAGGTGCCTCAACTCATTGCTTGCAGGTTCTGATTCAGTCTGCGATGGCTCTGAATCTGCAATAAAAAGAGATTAAAGTTCTTAGGATTACTTAAATCATGACAATAAAAGGTCAACTAAAATTTGCAGCTTCTCCCTCATGCCAACAAGCATACAAACTCCAGTACTTTTAATTTGTAACTAACGAGATAGATAAGCTACCTATAAAGTCTGCAGTATGATGCGAATCTATAACTCAACACAAATAAGCTATAGATTTACATATGAAATGGGTTATGTTTCCTGTCTGATGTGTCTTGGACTTATCCTTTACAAGCGATAACAGAGAAAACTCTATTTCAAAAAGGGATCTGCAAGTGAATACCTGAAAGAATGAAAAGGACAAGGTCAAAACAGAATCAAAGTACATATCTAGATAAAACCATACTGTTAAGAGCATTAAAAAGAATAAAAATCTCCTTTTACACCAAGATACAGAAACAATTGGAATAGATAAGACAGACAGAGGAGGGCAAGATAAGCACAGCAGGTGTCATGTTACCTAAGAATTTGTGAAAGAAAATTATCTCAAAAAATGTATACATAGATACATCAAAGATGTATCTATATATCGATATATCTATGCAGCATACTGACTTTTCAGCAGCCTTTATTGTATACCCAGCATTTTGTTCTCTATCCCTAAGTGGTATAAGCAAACCAATAATGATTACTTTGAAAAAATCTTCAACTTTATATCCCAAATGTCTCACTAGAGACACACTTCACATTGAAGAAAGCAACTATCACCAAATGAATGAATTTGAGGTTTCAGAAATCCTTTCATTCATTCTACTCACAGTAATGGAAAAGAGAGAAGTCAGTGTACAAAAAAAGTTAAATAGAGTCCAAACACAAAAGAAGAATATTCAAAGTTTTCTTTAGGCTAAGGAAGTGCACTTTTAGGCTCCATGGCTAAAATGTATAGGTCACTGTGCCTCCCAAGGCAGCATCCTCTGCATGATCAGAGTTTGGATACTTATGTTTACTTGAAAGAGTGGCTTCTCAGATTATGCAGCCTTTCTGGTCTAGACTGAGATCTGGCTTCATCCCTTTTTGTTTTGAAAAACAACGCACAACTACTAGGTTTCTGTTTGCCTGTTTTCTTCTGATGCTTACCTGGAGAAAGGGGTTCTGTGTGCACATGTGTGCACACACACACACACTTACATTAATACATTAATGGAAGGCACAAAGATGAGTTCAGGAAGTGCTGAAGTGTCGCAGAAACTAAATTAACTGGCCCCTAAGACTTCCACACATTGAAATATCAAGGGAGTCATGGCAACCCCTCATAATACGTAAGCATTTACTGATACAATTTTAAAAAAAAACAACAGAGACCTGGAGCTTTCAATATGTTAAATCAATAGCATTTTAAAAGGTTGCTATAGAAAACTGATATACTCACCATGGTTACCAAGCCATTAGAAAAAGCCTAAGCAAAAGGCCTTTGACAGAAGTAAAGGCAATTTTCCCCCCTTTAACCTTTATATCAAAGTGTTTTCAAGTGATGACTTTCATCTCTATTACCATTATTCATGAAAAAGTCAGGTTTGAAATCATAGATAAAAATTAGGTAACTTTTTTTTTTCTCTAATAGACCTACTGCAATACCACTGTTGCAACACAATGATCTATTTCTTAACCATAAATGTCAATGATTTTTTGTCACATAAGTTTAAAAAAAATATTAGGGAACAAAGACTACTCACAACAAACAAGTGACAAATATTTTATGGCCTGCTAAAATTTAGGAAGGGGATAGATTTGTGTCTGTAGCATCTTCCCAAAAACTATCACACAGACCCCCTTGGATCCAAACAGAGCATACCTCTGCAATTACAATGATGACAATAATCCATGAAAGCTCCTGCCCTCCCTGACTAGAAACAAGAGCACTTTCTACTTTAGCTGGGCATGAAGTATTCTAAGCTAACCACGGTAAGTCTCACAATTATCAGAGAGAGCCATGCAAATTATTCAGGCTGCCCTCTTCTGTTACTTTAAGATTCCAACTAATTTTGAAAGAAGTTTTATAATTTTACCTTTGGTTCCCTGTTTTCTGATGTTTCTTGAACCTTTCTTCCCATTTGGTACACTGCCAAAACCAGTCAATCCCATACACATTGCTAATTAAATTGGTAAATCTTAATGCTTCACTTTTCTCTGAGCAGGTCTGTACATCCAAATAATTAAGGAAAAAAACCCCAGTGTAACTAAACAAAAATGGAGATTGTTTGGGAATATTTCATTTTGCACAGAAAGTGCAATAATCTTATAATTTATTTCTGAGTAACTGAACATATACATAGTACTGAAACATACATATAAACATATACATGTAATCATAAATTAAAAAAACAAACAACACTTATTTTGCAACATTAACACATTTCTAAAACATACTGGGGTTACTGATGACAGTGTAATAAAATTTTAACACAAAGTACACAGAAACAATTCAGTTGTGCACAGAGCCGATGATGTGATTACATCACATCACAGGTGATATGATAAAATTTGCTTAAAATACTACTGTCTTCCAGGTGTTCATTATAGTATTTTTGCTGTGTCTGACCTTATATAGGCTACAGTTTATGTGTTTTCTTAAAATGGTGGCCCTACCTGTGTCTCTGTAACCTATGCTAACAATGTACATTATAGTTTGCATCTGTTCACTGGTACTGAGGAAAAAAACAGACAATTTATAATATAATAAAAGTTTGCTATATGAAGACATGCACCTAGATTAGGTTTTCCTAAAGAAAAATTACATTTAATAGCTTTCCTGTGCAAATTAAAGTGCTGGTTTTCTAGTTGTTTGTAAAATTATTCTAGTGCCACACATGATAGTGAGTTTAGTAGCAGTAAGGACCCAATAGTCCAGGCACATATCCGCTAATCTCTGCAATGTCACAAGATGTAACACTACTTGATTCACAATTAGTTGCAGGCTTAGGAGTTCAATTAATTTCATAAGCGTACTAGTGACAGAAGTGGAAAGGAAGGTTTATCTTTCCTGCTAAATTCCTTGCTTGTAGAAACATTTGGCATTCTGCTTGGATATTTGGGGTTTATATCTGGGAGCTTTACCTGTGTAAGAGAAATCGTAACTTAATAGAAGGAGCTGTGATAAAAATAACCAAGCAGTTTATATAGTAATATAACTTCCAGGAGCGAAGGTTATATAAAAGGCCCCAAAAGTCTTCAGATTTTACTATCTTATCTACATTATTTCCATAAGTAAGAGGAGTATAAAGGAACAGCAAAAGATAAAGCAGCACATTAGTTATTCTAGATAAAGTCAGTCATTTGTTCGATATGTCAGTAATGCAAATGTTCTCTCCACAAGCTTTACTCACACAGTACACTGCTACCCAAAGTTAAGCTTCAAATTCAAACTTACCCATTGCAAGCTCCCAACTTGGCTCATTTCTCTGTATGCAGTGTATGAAAACATCCCAGTCTTACTAAAGTCAGAGGAACCAGAAACTAATTTCCACTTCATTTACTTCATTTTTTTCCCCATGAAAAGCATAAAGCATCCCATATAATGAGGAAACAGTTGTGGTACGTTAATTAGGAGTTTGAAACTCAAGCAAATAAAGAAATACTGGGGAAGCCTACAACAGAAAAGTGAATCTTATCATCTTTCACTTGCTAATGACAGCTAAAGAAACTCAGGATTGACTGAAAGGCAGATAAGAACACACCTAGGAAGGCAGTGAAATGACATCACAAACTCTAGGACTGAAAGTTGTAAAACTGAAAGTAATGGAGAAATATTAGTAACACATTATCAAACCTGGTTTTTAACTTTGATCAAAATTAAGAGCTGCTGAACAGTCAACTTACTTCCCTCTAAAAAAAAAGCACTAAATTAAATATCTCAAGCAATTCCCAGATACCTTTCACTAATATCTGCTAAGAAATACTGAGGCTAAATAAAAAACAATACATATCTAAAGACTATTTATAGCTTCCTTCATTGCATGAAGTGTTGAAAAGAAAGTGTTGAAATAAGCAAAGCTTACTTACCAATTTTTATGTGTTATACTAAAATATCCTTTTAATTAGAACCTACATACTATTTGGCCATTCTCTCTTTTAAAGATCCACCTGGTCTAGTAGCCTATGACTTTGCCATGAGCACAAAGACCAAATCCTTCATGCAATAACACACCTTTGCTGTTTCGCAAAATTCACAGGAGAAGAACAATTATCCCTGTGATTAAGGCACTAGGGAGCAACTACAGTATGCATCCCAAGGCAGGGAGAACCATGTAATGGTTCCCTGACCTCCAGTCCTCCTCTATGCAGTGACAACCATAATATAAGGAACAGTGGTGACTTCAAAGGAAAGTGGCATAAAGCTCAAGAGCAAGAGTCAGCCCACTTGGGAATGCTGTATTTCCAACTAAGCAGAAGAGGTACTCTTAAAGGTCAGAATGTTTCTACACTTTTCCCTGAAGGAGCACTTTGAGCTCTATCTCCACAGGGGCAGTGAGGCGCCAGGGCCTAGTCCCCCGACTGATGTGGGCAGGGCTTTCATCAAGGGGGCATGGCTTATGGTCCTGGGGGTGTGGCCTCCAGAGCTGAGGGTGTTGTTCCTTGCCTGGGGATGTGGCTTTTGCTAGGGGTGTGGCCTATCAGATGTGAGGGCGTGGCTTCAGCAACAAGAGGCATCTTTATGCACAGGGGGCATGGTTTATGCCCGGGGGGGGGTGGCTTCCTCCACCAGGGGTGTGGTCTCCCCACCCTTTCCCTCTAGAGGGCGTGGTCTCCCACCAAGGGGACATGGCCTCAAGCCACCAGAGGCGTGGCTTCAAGCACCCGTGGGCATGGCGTCCAATTACCCACTAGGGGGCATGGCCTCCAGCCCTGGGGGTGTAGCCGGAAGCCCCAGGGCAGCTCCCATTTTGTCCTGCTGGTGCGGGGGCTGTGGGCGGGCTGGGAGCTGAGGCCATTTCCTGCAGGTCACCATTTCCACCTCGTGGAGGGAGCACCTCAGCCATCTCTGGGCTCCACAGGGGATGTGTTTTGCGCAAGCCGTTCACTCAGCGGGCTGGAGTGGGGGAATCTGGGAGCATGTCGGGGTCCTGAGCCCTGTGTGTCTGTGCTACAGCCTGCCATGGGAATGGCTCTCCTACTAGGAGAAGCACAGACTCATTAAAGTTCAAAAAGAAGGTCATCCAGTCCAGCTGTCAGCCCAACAGCACTGTGCCTACTGAACTGTGTCCTGAAGTAACATGTCTGTGTGCTTTTTAACCCTTCCAGCGGAGGACGCTCCGCCACTGCCCTGGGTAGTAGTTCCAGTGATTGACTGCTCTTTCAGAAAATAAATTTCTCTTAATTTCCAGTCTTAATCTCTTCCAGGTTGCTGAACTTGAAAGTGATATTACAAATGTATCAATAGGATTAGGAAAAGCCATTAGTGAAACCACAGAATGTATTAGCCCTACAGGAAGAAATCAAATTATTATCACAAATGGTAATACAGAATCAATTAGCCTCGCACTACCTATTGGCAGCACAGAATATGTGCATTATTGAATACCAGCTATTGTTTTTTCTTGTAAAGATAAAAAAGTGGCCACCGATGCAGAGAAGACTCCTTGATTAAGTATTACATTAAGTAACAAAAGAATTTCTTCCAAATCTAGTCAAGTGGTTAATCTCATGGCTCTGAGACTTAGCCATAGGACATTGAACCAAAAGAACTTTGGTTGTATTTATTAGCTTATTTTGGTGTGCAATTATAGATGTGTATCTACAGTAGTTCCTGTCTTGCCAATCTTCTAGTTTCTCTCATTTCCTCCTTAGGTCTATCCAAGATTTACTGACAAACTGGGTTTTAAGTAATACTTCCCCAGCAGGAGAAGCAGGATCAATTCCTGAGTATAAAGCCAGGTTTTCTCTCAACCTCTCTAATCAGTCTGTTGGTGGCTTGTCTTTCCCCTGCTGCTCACTAAAGGCTTTGCTGATGTTCTGGCCTCAGGGTACGGCTTCTTTAATTCCCCACATTATAAGACTGTGCAGATCAGACACCTGCTTTCTGTCAATCAGGTTATTATGATCCCAGTTAGGGTCTTGATGAGGCCATTTTTGGTCACCTGGGACTCCACCCTGGTTTTCTCGTTCCCACAATGTAATCCCTGCCATCCTGATCATTTGCCTTTCTTCCTGACTGAATAAAATACTTAAGATGGACAGAAGCTCATCCCAGGTATATGTGTTGGGTCCCAAAAACTGGTCTAAGCTTTTGGAAACACCAATTTGATTGTCTCATAACTTCCCCATTTCTTTCTTGAATGCTAGAACCTCCCCTCCAGATAGGAGAACGTTCACAAAGCCTATGCCTTCACGGTTCCCTCCCAAAGGTACCTCCCGTAATGGACATAATTGAGCCACTGCCTCCCTTTTTCCCAGTTGTTCGGTGTTTTTATGAGGGTTCTGCCACCTTAAAGGGGACTGAGTCCTCGTTGGGCATGGAGGAATGGAAGCCTCAGGAGGTGATCTTTCCTGAGCTGCTGGTGGAGGTATATACTCCAAGGGATCCCATTTTGGAGGCTTCTCATCTTTTTCTGATAATGGTGTCTCAGTAATTTTTTCCTCCAGTTTGAAAACCTTAGTGGGCCAAGAGTGGTCTTCAAAGCTGTCACTGTCTATTCCATACTCCAGGAAGTCAGGGACCTCATTGAAGCAGGCAGTGCTGGAAGGGTTGTTGGGGACATATAAGGAACATGGTTTTGCTATCCACCAGCATCCCTGGTGCCACCTGCTCCTCACTGCAGCCACTCTCTGTCCTATACTCCAAGCGGTGGCAGAGATTGATGAGTGAAGTGGTAAGGTTGGGGAAGCTGAAGACATCAGAGGCAGTGTCCTTGCTGTTCCCTAGCCCCACGAGCACCACTTGCTCCTTTAAGAAGCTACCCTCCTCCACATACTGTAAGAGGCAGTGCAGCTCATCAGAGACCTCCGTGGTCAAGCTGGGGACACTGGCAAACAAGCTGGTGTCCTCACTGTCCCCTGGCCACACCATCATGGCCTTGTCCTGGGCGTAATCGTTGTCCACCACATAGTCTGTGAAGTTGTGAGGTTCATTAGGGTGAGTTGGGCTGGCAAGGATATTGGGGAAATAAAGGGCATAAAGGATTTTGTCCTCACTGTCCCCTAGACCCACTGCATTTGCTTCTTGAGCAGCTTCCATCAACCACACACTTGGAGAAGTTGGAGAGCTCATCAAGGATGGCAGTGAAATTCAGCACATTGGGCATGGTGTCCTCATGGCTTGTCTGGAGCCAGGCAAGCGTGTCAGTGATGTCTAGGCTAACTGCCTGCTCATCCTGAAACTGCAGGTTCTCCCTTGCCAGCTTAGGAAATGCCTTGATGAAGACATGTGGCCCCAGATCAGGCAGGGTCAGAGGCTTCTCCAGAGTTTCCAGGATGGACACTGCTGCTAAAAAAATTAAAACAAGCTCGGCTCCAAAGTCACGAGTTTGTGGGCACGGGATGCCTGGAGGCAGGCTCTGCCACCCCCAAAGCTCACCTTGGGGCTTTGTAGTGTTTCTGCTGATGGGTGGAGCCAGGCTAGGTTGCAGGGGTCTGGAGGCAAGGGTACGATCCTTGATGGTCACCCTATCGTTCCTGGATGCTCCCAGCACCTTCTGAGCAATGCTGGGAAGGGTGTGGAAAACAGGGAGGCCCTGCACCCAATGCTGAGACACAGGAACCAGAGGCTCCCCCTGGACCACAGTCCCAGGTCTCAGTGCCATTGGCTGGTGGGGTACCAGTGTCCACATCACCAACTGTTCTTCCCAGCCATAACAAGGGAGACAGGGAACAGCCATGGAGGGGACCTGCACCACATGCGGGACCTGGCCCATGGCAGGGAGATCCACCAGCTGGTTTGGTTGTCCCCAGTGCTCTGGAACCCCATGCCAAGCACTAGCTTGGATGAGCTGTTTCATGATGGGGGGGGACCTGGGCAGGAGCACAGGAAAGGCCTTGGACAGAGAGTAACATGCCAGCAGGGACTGGTGATGGCATGACTGGAAGAGTGAAGTTCATCACAGGCACCTCTGATGCCATCATCAGCTGGAGAGGAAACGTCTCTGTTGGGGGAAGCAAAAAGGTGTGATGGGGAGACATCTTGGCAGGCAGAGCCAGTTGGGGGCTACCCGAAGGGTTTGGAATCAGTAGGGTTAATTGACCCAAGTTGCAGGGACAGCCTGTTGCATTGGAAGGGATCCCTGGCCGAGCCCTATCTCCACATATTAAAAAGATACCATGAAGTAATTTTCGTGGTCCAACACATATATTATTTACAGCTCATTTCTATATACTTCTAAGCTTGCAGTTAATGTCTGTACTCTAATCCAACCAATTTGGGGGGGTTTGTTTACAAAATTTATGCAACAGTCCATGTATACCAATCCAAATAAATCCAACTCTTGAGGTTCCAGATCTGCCTCTAGTAACGCGGTGACCCAAAGGGCATTGTCTGTGAGCCATTCATTACTTGGTGGCCAGACACTCATGTTTTGTCAACAATATCATAAAGAGGTGCATGATCTTCCAACAGGAGGCCGACTGGGCAAGTTGAAAACAGGTTCTCTGGTGATGCAGTTGCTAGACAAAAGGAATCCAGGCCCATCTTGTTTGCCAGCATGACCCAGACATTGGGTTTTGGTTGTGATGTGATGGGATCCAGACAGCATTGCCCATCGCTATCTGGATCCCTCCAGTGATGACATAAATGGCTGCATGCATCTTGCCAGTGTGCACCATGGTCCATTATCTGTGGAAATACAAGCATACCCTCTTCCCCAAGTTATTAAAGGAAATGGACCTTCCCAGTGTCCCATTTCTAAACTCTTAACTTTCACTAAGGCTTTGTTCTCTACCTGTCTTTAGTTCCCACCTATAGATGAAAAATGTTTGACAAATGGAGGTCCTGAGTCATCCCATTGATTCAAGAAGTTGAGCACATACAATGCCTTAGTTAATCAATCATGGGAATTCCTGGTATCTATTGCTGCCCCCATTTTTGTTTTAGTAACATAGTCTGTAACGTATGATGAGCGCGCTCAATGATAGCTTGACCCATGGGAGAGTAAAGAATGCTAGTAACATGCCAGACTCCCCAGAACTGTAAAAAAAGCATTAGTGCATTGTGCACTGTACAAGGACCATTGTTTATTTTCATTTTTTGTGGCACTCTCAGAGTTGCAGATGTATGCAGAAAATGGCGGCATACATCATGCGCTTTTTCACCTGTACATGCTGTGGTAAAAAGGGCCTCTGAAGAAGTGTCACACATGTTTATATTTAAGTTGTCCAGACACAGTGAAGTGTGTTGTGTCATTCTGCCATAATTCCAAAGCTGTAAATCCATGGGGGTTCATCCCAGCAGTTGTGTCAGACATAATTGTTGGCAGTCTGGACAAGCAGCGATTATCTGTCAGGCCTGCGCCAAGGACAAACCGAAGGTTTGGTGAAGCACTTTGGTGTTCTGGTGAAAAAAGGTGTGTGATACTTAAGCCTGCTCAAATGCATTTGGAACAACAAGCACTGTCACCAACTGGTCAGCTTTCACAATGCCCTCAGCGACAGATACAGGCAAAGATGTGTGAGAATGGATATGAACCACAAAATAAGCATGTATAAGCGAGTTCAGTAAATACAATAGTTATTGTAAAAGACAAAATAATTGCTCATTATTAACATTCTTCAGGTAAGCATTTTCTAATCTCTGTGGTTCCTGCCACATGGGCAAAGCCAGTGACAATGTTAAAGGGACATTGCCACTAATGGAACGCTCGAACCACTGCTGCTAATTCCACAATTTGTGGGGAGTCACACCATACCTGAATGTCACTTTGCCATTTATTGTTGGGATCATGTGTCTCAGTAGTAAGGCTCTGGGGTTGTAACCTGAAAGAGAAAAGAGAACAAAACTCAGTTTGCTGTTAGGGAGCTGAAAGCAAATGACTGTTAGAAAGATGGGATTATCCACCTTGTATTGATTTTATGCTCTTTTCTGTGAGCATCTTCAGCTTTCCAAGTGTTGTCAGGACTAGAAGCACAGTAGGGAGTTCTACCAAGACTGGCTGGTTGGGGAAGAGCAGTGCGTTTTCAGAGTGTGAGAGGGGAAATGGAGCCCTTGGGCAGAATGCCTAAATTCTGAGGCACCTACTCACTTCCTAACAACTACTGACATGGGTTATGGCATCTGTTAGTCATTCAGTCCATTCCAGCTTAGGTGGTTTAAGGAAGCAGTTTAGCAGACCGTTTTCCCTTTCCACTATTTTGTTTGCCTGTGGGTAGAATGGACAGCGTCACATGTGAGATGCAACATCAGGAGCAGGAAGATTTAAAAAGACACAGAGACTTCAAAAACAAGTTTACCAGTCTGTTTAACCCTTTCACTGACTGTGCTGCAAGGAACAAACTTATGTATATCATCCATCCTGCCAGAAGAGTAATTCATAAACAATGACACGGAGATAATCAACATAGTATTATCCAGCTTGCTTTACACAAAGTAATTAATAAGCAATGATGTAAGGGCTATTAATATATTATCCAACTTGCTCTACGTATCATTTCACTTTTAGATTCTTACCAGCAATATCACAAAGACAATAAATCCTGTCTAGTTTGTTGAATTCAAATCAGAAAATCCCTTTAAATCTCCCTTAGTAAAATTTCTGAGCCTTGTATATATACACACGTCAGTTTTATTAAGAACAATGGCTTAAGACCTAATAAGGTTTGGTAGAGACTGCAGAGAAGATACTGTTTGCAAAAACACATTGAACAAGCCTATATAAGACCTAACACCCAAATGCGTAAAAGTACATGAAAAGCAATGATATACACATAGCAATGACATTCAGACATAAGCAAAGATAACACATAGATACACAAAGTGTAGTTAAGGTTAGAGTACAGAGAGATACTAATAATTAGCTTGGTCTTAATTAGCTTAGTGTTAAGATGTGTATTTAGGGTACATAAAACAAAGGGCTTATACCGATGGAATCTGGAGAGGAAGGGTGATGGGGTCCAGCCTGTCAGCTGATCTCTAGAGTTTCAATGATATCTTTCTCCTCCATTTTCCCCTCTGTTCTAAACTGTTTATGGTAATCTGAACCTTTGGGGTGAAGTTTTAGGTGGAGCTTGAGTGACTGAAGTCACTATATTAAGCCCTGCCTACAGGTGGAGAGGCGTGCTTTTGGGAGTGGCTTACCTCAAAGGTGGAGAGGAGGAGGGTAGCCTTAGGTGTGGAGGTGTGTTTTAATGATAGGGCTAGGTTGTCAGAGAGCAGCAGCTGCAATTCATCAGTTCATCTTCTTAGAAAATAATTAGGCTCCTGTCTTGCAAGGGCCTTGTTGATGACCCAGAGGTGACTACACGTACGCCTAGGTGTCTCATCCCCAACCTTAGATACTGATAAGCCCTTGGTGAATTCCTTTTTATTGAAAGCCATCCACTCAGCTCTTGGCAAGAGAGAAAGGGAGAAGGTAAAAAAGTACCCAGTCCCATTTCTAAGGACATTCAGCCCCTAATCCCATCTGAGCGACATCCCCCAATGGGAAAATAACTGACTGAATGCCAAAGCAACCACCGTCACCAGCTTTGTCGAGTCAGGCTCCACACCAGGAGG
>WAAB01004232.1:19809-61671 GCA_013389865.1 Piaya cayana | reverse complement strand
TTTTTGTCCAAAGGAATTTTTCCCCTCATTGAAATTCAACCACTATGAAGTTCTCTGGCTCTCCTTCATCCTTCCGTAGAGGAATCAGCAGCTTTTGTAAAAATAAAAATACCTAATCAGAGTGGAGTAGCCCAAATCCCACAAATTCATAGGCATTCCTGTTGAGGACAGGCTTTAAAAATTATTTGTCTTTTCCAGTAACTTCATCTTTGAAGTCTTATATTGAGCATAGACTTACAAGAGATCCTCCATCCTATATTGCCTTGAGCTATCATTAGTTATTTCATTGTCTGAGGCAGGCACGTGCCGAGGGACCCTTGGCAATGCAGTCCCAGTGCTGATTATTTTGTTTACAGATTTCTCATGTTTATCTCTCTCATTTAAACTTCTTCCCAAACCTTATTTGACTGCGGTTTGCTCTGTGTGTCACATGAAGGCTGTGATGGAAGAAGTAGCACTAGCAGAGCAGGAAGGGATGGTGATGCACGTAGAATGGGTTACAGCCTGTATTTGGAAGAATGAATTGTCCCGAGAAGTCAATAAGGCTGGCTGCTTTGGACTGTGTTCACCAAAATTAACCTTAGACAGAGAAGTCCAATTGAACCCTCTCTCAGCACTCACTCTGGGCTCCTAGGTGAAACTGTGCTGGAGACTCTCTTGGTCTGTTAACTGCAGAGCACTAAAACACAGCCTTGAGTTAGCTTTTGCCAATAGAGCCAAGGGGCTACTGCTGCCACATTTCCTCTTCATGCTCTCTGTTCCTTTCAGCTAAACAGACCTTAGGACCTTACCTACCGGAATCATTGGAAAGACATGTTTGCATCTGCAAACTGGTTTGTTAAGAAGAAAGGAGAAATACTGTACCTTACCTTCCTGTAAATTGAACGTAACTGCTTAGTCACATCTCTGAGTCAAGCATTAGGGTTGTGTTTAATGAATGGGGCTTGGAGAAAGACATGAGTCCATGTCCCCACTCTGTTGCCATTGTTTTCCTAAGATCCTCCTCAAGTTCTCTTACATGAGTAACTAACACTTCTTTGTCACCTTCCCTATAAATAGGACAATGAACCTTGTTCCTTCCCTTTAGCAAAGAGAACTGGTGGGGCATGTTTCTTTTTTCTCCTAATATCAAAACACACAAACACATCTTACCTCCAGCCAACTAGCCAACCTGCTATATTGGTGCACAATTTAAAAACACAGCAGAAAAATAACGTTGCTATTTTCTTTAGCACTGTGTTGCCAATATTTGTCTGGTACAACATAGCTTTTGACCCATACTGATGATCCTAAGTTTGAAATACAGAGTAGGGAGAAAGTGGAAAATCTATTCCATCTTATCATTTCTCAGGAAATGGTTTCCTTTTCCTTTTTTCCACCTCATTTCTCATCCTCCTCTCATGTGCGCACTCAGGCACAGCACAGCTGCCCTGCAAGCTGATGCTGAGCATGCACAGCACCTTTTCCCTTTCCCAGCGTGGTCTGTTCAGCACTTCCACCCGCATCTGACTTATACAGAAGAGAAAAAGCAAGTCCCCACTATAACCATCTTAATACTTTGGGGGTTTATTTATTTCTTTACTTTAAATCCAAAATCTTACTGTGTTTTGTTCTTTTCTTTTTTCTTTTAAACCCAGCAATATTGTGCTTTTTGAATCAAGCCTGCTTCACAGATGTACAGCATAAAGGACTGTGCAGCTTGTAGGCTCATTTATGCATCGCCTGCCATGGCTGGGAAGCAATAAAGTTTTGAGCTTGTACCCTTTCATCTCAAAGAGCCTTGCAAACATTCATTAACACAGCCCTGCAGAGGTTAGGAGCACAGTTCCTCCCCATCGTGGTTAGGGAGATTGACGTCGGAGGGCTTTTTTGAGGTGAAAGAACAGTGTCAGAAATGAAATGCCATTGTCACAGGCTCTGAATATTGCACCACAAGCTCTTAAAGGATGGCTGGGATCTAAATGTGCCACTACAACCCCAGGGGAGCAGCAGCAGACAGAGGGGCTAATCCCTTCTGTACTTCCTAGAGTCCATTGCAGCAAAAAGGATAGCATTTGCTTCTAGCTGTTTTCTTTCCAATTATTATTATTATAATATTACTGATAGTAGTAGTAGTAGTAATAGTAGAATTAGTATTATTTGCTGAGTCTCAAAATATAAATAATTGATTTGGGTAATCTCTGCTCTTGTGACACTTCTTTAATGAAATGTCTTCATTGGGAGCAAAAGAATCCCATTATGAGACATTCATTCATTGCAGAGCGATAACAAGGAGAAGGATATGTGATTTGTATAATCTGGTTAAATGGCTCAGATTGCCTAGCCATGGCCTCCTGGGTATAATATTCGTTTGAATAAAAGTTGATTGAATTTTTTTTTTAACTAATCTTATTCTTTTGTTAGAGCCACAAGCAACCTGCTGCCTTTATTGTAACCCAACATCCTCTGCCCAACACCATAGCAGACTTCTGGAGGCTGGTGTTTGATTATAACTGCTCCTCGGTCGTGATGCTGAATGAGATGGATGCAGCACAGGTAAGTGATTTTTCATCATTTCTGTCACGTAACTTTCTTTGCAAATCCAGGTGGTTTTAAATGTGTTTCGGCTGACATCTTCATGCTCCCTCTCTCCACAAACCAATAAATAACAATGAATCATAGAATGGTTTGGGTTGGGACCTCAAAACTCATCCAGTTACATCTTCCTGCCACAGGCAGGGACACCTCCCACTAGATGAGGTTGCTCAAGCCCCATCCAATCTGGCCTTGAACCCCTACAGGGATAGGGCAGCCACCACTGCTCTGGGCAACCTGAGCCAGGGGCTCCTTCCTAATATCTCGTCTAAATCTCTCCTCTTTCTGCTTTAAACCATTACACCTCATCCTGTCACTGCATGTCTTGATCAAGAGCCCTTTCCCAGCTTTCCTGGAGCCCCCATTAGGTACTGGAAAGATTACTGGAAGGGGAACTGTGAGAAAACGTAAGTATTGTTTTAGGGTACAGTGAAGAGTAAGTCCACATGCTTGACTCCTTCTAAGGCTGTTTGATCTAACTGCAATTAGCTGGGTTATATAAATAACTGGGGGGGGGGCGCGCTTAAATCTTCCTCCCAAACACCCTTTCACATTTTTGTTTGTCTTTGGTTCAAAAAATTGTTCCCTACCACATCCCCAGTGTGCTTCATGCTCACCAATGCATGTGGCATTTCCAGAAGAATAAAACCAACAATGATGCTGAAATCATTTGGAGAGTCTTTCCCAGAGATTTCCAATACAATTCTGTAGCACTGAGAATGTAGTTTGTACAGTTTCTGGAGAAGGTTGTTTTCTTTCTAGTGCCATGTGTAAGCTGGTTTCTTGGCTACTAAACTCACTGTTATATTCAGGAGTTGAGCTTGCTAGGAGAGGAGTCGCTGCAGTTCCTCCTGTACGAAGATTTCCAGCCACCTTGCTGATGAGTGGCAGAAGATAACAGCTTTCATAAAGGCGTAATCATGCAATTTGTGTGAAGAGTACATTTGGCATGGCTAATTCACCCATTACAGCACTTGTTAAATAAGAGAAGAGGAAACCTCAAGTAGCTAGTACTTCATGGATTAATTTTTCATTTGTCTATTCTCTGTCTTCAAAGTCCTACCACTTTTGAAGGCAGCAAGATTATTGATCTCTTTTTTTGGATAGTAATGGAGAGACCAGTCACCCCATTCATTGAGGGGATCTCCCTTCAGGGTGAATGACACAGGATTTCATTTCTAATCACGGTGAGAGCCCTGATCAGAAGTAGGAACCCTTGGTGACCCTCAGAGTCCCACCAGTGTGTGGTGAGCTGGATGTGCTGTGCCTTTACTGCCTCCTACCTGACTCACCCTGTCAGATTCTATGTCTTAGCATTGAATGCAGGGGCACATTTCATCCTTCCCTTTTTTTCTGACACTTTAAAGAAAAAAAGCAAAAAGCTTTTTCTGAAAATGGTATCCTTTTTCATTCTTCATTCTTGGTAGGCACAAACCTATCAGCCTCAGAAAGTGTCATTCTTGTTACTTTCTTTCCAAACAAGCCTTAACCTGCTTTGGTATTTTTCCTAGAAAAGTTTTGTTTTGATGAGATATTCTCTAGGACGAGAAAAGGAGATTTAACAATGCAGAGTCACTTTGACAGTTATTCTAGAATAGTGTCACCTACCTCAAATCTGCAGTCAATGTCCAAACCACAACCATTTCAAAGTTTTCATCTCATGAGCTTTCAAGGCAAGATGTGACAGTTTAGAATCATAGAATCATTTAGGTTGGAAAAGACCCATAAGATCATGGAGCCTAACTGCAAATCTAACACTACCAAGTCTCACTAAACCATGTCCCTGAACACCACATCTGCATGTCTCTAAAATACCTCCAGGGATGTTGACTCAGCTACTTCCCTGGAAAACCTGTTCCAATGCTTAACAACTCTTTCCATGATGAAATTATTCCAAATATCCAGTCTAAGCATCCCTGGTGCAACTTGAGGCTGTTTCCTCTTTTCCTATCTCTTGCTACTTGGGCGCATGACTGGTTCATGTTCAGTCTTCTATTGACTAACACCCTCAGGTCCTCTTCTCCCAGGCAGCTTTCCAGCCACTCTTCCCTAAGCCTGCAGCATTGCATGGGGCCAAGTGCAGGATGCAACAATGAGCCTTGTTGAACCCCATCCCACTGGCCTTGGCTCGTTGATCCATCCTGCCCAGACTCCTCTGAAGAGCCTTTCTACCCTCAGGTAGATCAGTAGTTCAGTTGTGAAAGTGAGCTTTCTAGAAAGGAAGCTTAATGATGTTGTGCTTGCATTGTCATCATATGACAATGTTGTCCTGATCTAGCTGTTCATTATCGCCTGCTCGAAGTGCTCTACCCTATGCACTACAAAACTGTTGGTGTACAGATACCATAGTTGTGTGTATGAGCAGGGTGTGTTACTCATCTCCATGAGTAGAACACGAGTACAAAAACTGTGTATTTAAAAGCTGTGCCCTAGCTGTAGAGAGGAAAAGAGTTAAAATAAATAGCTAAGTGAGCCTCTAATCCACTATGCAGGGAAAAGGTGCAAATAGAACTGCAGAGGTCAGAGAATACAAGAGACATTTTTAGGCATTGTATGTACATTTGGATAGATGGCTATTCACAGAGCTGCTTTATGAAAAGCGGATTTTCAACATTAAGGAAATATTTAATCTTTTCCTTCTTTTCAATGCACCTTGAGGTTGTTACCTAAAGCACCTGCTCAGCTCAAATCTCCTCGCCTGCTGGACAGATGCTCTGAGAGGAGATCTGTAGGCTGCTTGAAAATCTGAATGAAGAGTAAGGACAGCCTTCAAAGAAGGACTTGCTTATGTGGTCTTTGCTGGCTTGCTTAATCTTGAAAAACTAACAAGGGCAAAGATGTATAAGATTGTATGAATATCCCACCCAATTTCAAACCCATATGATCAAAGTAATAACAGGAATAGAGAATTAATGCAGTAGCATGCACACACTTGACGTTATTACTGGCAATGATTGAACTTGAAAAGCTTGAGATCAAGTTCAAATGAGCATCTGGGGGTTTCAAAACTTCTAAAAAATTACACTTGAAAATAGGAAGAAAAAAACAGGAAGAAACACAATCTCAGCAGAAACTGCTAATGAGATCTCATGCAAAATATTTTCTCACCATGGTCTATTTCCAGATGGATTTGAAATACTTAGATTGTAATTTGTGTGAATAGGATTTTTTTTCCCTGTACTTTCAATTCAGTAATATCAGCATAAGAATAAAGACTTCCAACCTGCTTCATAAACTTCAGAAATGTAGTTGTGGTTCACCCTGCAGTCGGAGCTGCTCTCGTTGGTCTCAGGGCAAACTCGTTCTCACTCCCCTGCTTGCTGGTAAAGTCAGAAAACTAAAGAGTTCATCTCACAGACAACAGAAGTTCCTCTTTTCTTGAATTAAGGTTAATATTCTCACGTATATAGTGTTTCCCCATTAGCACCAAACCTATGTGGTTCCTAGTAAATTTTCTTACAGACACTAATCTTTTAATGTTCATTTTCATAGAAAATCATAGAATCACCAGGTTGGAAGAGACCCACTGGATCATTGAGTCCAACCATTCCTATCAAACACTAAACCATGTCCCTTAGCACTTCGTCATTAACACATCACTGGCATCTCATGGTTATTTCTATAATTTTGTACACCACTGCAAAGCTATAGTCAGGTCTGACAAGCCCCACATGACCACTAATGAGTTACAGGACATCACCCTCTCCTCCCACACCACTGATTACTTAAGAAGCAAGTCTACCTCCCTTTGCTCTGCCCTCCCATACCAAGTCCTTCCAACATAGACCTGGTTGAAAGGTTTCAATCTATATCTCTACAGAAGCTTATTTTGTCAGCCACCTGGCTTGCATATTTGCAGTCCAGAATTCAATCAGTTAAAAATAGTGTTCATAAAATAGGTTTGGGTGAGAGGAATTCAACCTTCTAAAATTTGTTTCTTTTTTTCTTCATAATCATGATGTAAAAACCTTTTACTGGGATAGAATTGAGTCGTCTTTGAGCAAATATGTACAATACAAGATTGTTTATGGATTATGAGCTGGTTATAAACTTGAAAGAAGACTGAATATTTATTTCCTTGTTAATAGTTAAGGTATTTTTTGTTTCTTTTGGTATTTTCTCCAGCTCTGCATGCAGTACTGGCCAGAGAAGACATCCTGTTGTTATGGCCCTATTCAAGTAGAGTTTGTTTCAGCAGACATTGATGAAGATATCATCAACCGAATATTCCGAATCTGCAACATGGCCAGGGTAAGATCAGTGAAATATCAGATTCCCTATTTGTTCTCAAAAATATATTTTGGCACAAGGAAGAAGCAGAAACAAGACTTGTAATTTAGAGATGCTGTATCTCTCACCTACAAACAAAATTCCACTGCAGAATTTAGTAGCTACTTCCTTTAATTAACATTTAATTGCATCAGTCTGTGTTGGTAAAAGACTCTTGGCTGAAAGAAGAAAGTGGATAATAGGAGCTGAAAATCTGTATTTAAATGGAAAGCATTTTTCTGTGTATATTTGAGAATGGTTAATCACTTAGTAGCCAATATAAAACCATCAGTATTGTAGGAAATAAAGTGAGATAGTGTGAGCAGCTCTCCATCTGTCAACTACTATGCAGTGTCTCTGAAGACAGATGTAACGTTTACTGGGTAGACTGGGATTCTCAATTGCCACTGTTTTTCCTATAAATAAACAACTGTTATTTCTGTAAGCAACTCATTCTCTGTATTCCTCAGCCCCAGGACAGCTTAAATGATAGAAGAAAAGTTTATTTGCCCACTGGACCCTGACAGCGCAAAGTCAGGGCTGCAGGAGAGGGTTTCAGTAGAGAATTTTTCTCTCATTAGTTATTTCCCAGATTGATAATGTCTCCTTTTTTTGTTCCTTTTTCTAATCAGAAATGGAAACAGGCTCCACAAATTAAATTTCCAAGCTGTTTAGCACACCGGTATCTGATTGTATGGTCAGACCCTGTGCAGCAATTCAGCCTTGGCATTGCAAACTGAACCTTGTGGTCCTACTACACAATCTGGTATATCAGTTAGATATTCACCTTCCTGCACCCCAGGCCAGCTGCCTCTAAACTAGGGAAAACCTTCAAGTTATATAGCTAGTAAGACTAAGGTTCTATGACTGTCACGATAAATACATAGCTGGCAGGGTGAACGCTGTGAACTCACAGGTCTCTGCACCTATCTATGTTCAACACCAATAGCTACTGCTAAAATTTTGAGGATCCTTTCCTGCCACAGTCCTCCAGAGACTGCAGGGGCTTCTTTGCTTTTACATCTTATAGGAAAACAAACTTCTAATATGGGAAAGACGTTTTTGATCTACTTTTACAGTTCAGTGAGACATTCTTCTCTACTGGAACTGATACTGTGCAACTAGTTTCTCCCTGACTCTGTAATACCTCAGGTCATCGTCGTTATTTGGATTACCAGAAAGTCCCTCTTTTCCTACTCTATCAGGTATCTGGAGTGGAGGGCGTTAACATTGATAATATCAGATTCAGAAGGGAAGATGCCACATAGCCAGTACCACCCCATTCTTTAGCTTATCTCACTGCTTCCTGCCATGTTCCATTTAGCATCTTGAAAACACTTTTCTTTTAGCCTCAGGATGGATATCGCATCGTTCAGCACCTGCAGTATATTGGCTGGCCAGCATACAGGGACACCCCTCCTTCCAAACGTTCCCTCCTGAAGGTGGTCAGAAGGTTGGAGAAGTGGCAGGAACAGTATGATGGGAGAGACGGACGCACTGTTGTCCACTGCTTGTAAGTAGGATTAGAAAACGTCTGTAACTTCCTGAATTGCTGTTTGAGGAGCACTGATTTTGGATCTGGAAAGCTGGTGGTTTGCCAGGCTGCAGCTGGGGAAAATGAAGTTATATCACATTTGTAATACACCTCAAGTTGAATATATGTGCTCCATTATAGCTTCCTGGCCCAGAGATTTTACTGATTGTGGTGAGAAGTAGCTGAAAAAGCTCTGCTGCTTTCTGTGTTATAGCTATATCTCATGACTGGAGCCCAGACACAACCAAAGCAGCAACAACCACATGTCCAGCTCTGACCACAATGCTGCTGTGGGTCCCAGAGCAGTGAGAAGAAGCAGTCTCTGTAGCTTCCCTGTCCACCACTGCCAGGGATTGGCTTAGCCCTTTCATCCCTGTCTCCTACTGTGCAGGTCTCCACTTTTAGAAACCCTTGAATGAAAGCTTAAAGCCTTTACCCGTTACATGTATTGTCTGAGCTGTTGTGCAAGAAGTGCTTTCCTGCATTCCCTCAGCCTTGCCTAGCTTCACATCATCTCTTTTCTTGTGTCTAGGAATGGCGGGGGACGCAGCGGCACCTTCTGTGCCATCTGCAGTGTGTGTGAAATGATTCAACAGCAGAACATCATCGACGTGTTCCACATAGTGAAAACGTTACGGAATAACAAATCCAACATGGTGGAGTCACTGGTAAGCAGCTTTTCCTGCTCCTCGCCCCACGAAGGGAACGCTGATTGGGCATCATCACCTAGTCATCCTGTAATTGCCACTTGATGACACTCAGGATGAACTGCTCCATAACTTTCCCTGACACCGAGGTCAGGCTGACAGGCCTGTGGTTCCCTGGATTCTCATTCCAGCCTTCCTTGTAGATGGGCATCGCTATTGCAGGTCTCCAGTCAAGTGGGACCTCCCCAAATAGCCAAGACTGCAGATGAATGATGGAGAGTGGCTTAGTAAGCACTTTCATCAGCTCCTTCAGTATCCTTGAGTGGATCTCATCCAATCTCATAGACTTGTGTGTGTCTAGGTGGAGTTGTAGGTTACTAAACATTTCCTCTTGGATTATGGGGGCTTCCATTCCCCATGCATCTAGCATAGGCTCGAGATTCTCCTTAGTCTTAATCCCCCATCCCCACTGCTTCTCTCCTTGAGCAGAGGAGAACAGCTGCCTTGGCAGTGTGATGAACACTATCTCCCATGTCCAGCTGCCTCCAGGCGGTTAAACCCCAAGTAGTGGTGGGAGCGGGTGGTATTTGTCCTTCCCTGCATGCATGCAGCCCAATGTTTAGTGCTTTGACATGCATTGAAAGCAGGAAAGGAGAATAGTCCGAGCACCAGGCCCTACTCCCTGCAACCGAAAGGATAAAACTGTCCTGAATTCAGCCATCTCAATCAATCAAACCAAATTTATTCCCCTAAAGCAAGGTGTGCAATGAGGGCTTGAAGCAAATAATGAATAGTCCATACCGTGGCTGCCTCTTTCAGTGTTTTTCTCTTCCATTGATGAGAACATCTCTTAGTAATGCTTGTTCAGGATCACATAGAAATGCAATTGCTGTTTGCCTGGTCCTGCTAAACGGTGTAAGAAAGAGGAAGGAAGCATTTCTGGCAGCTTGTAGAATGAGGCTCTAAAGAATTTACCCATGTCCTAAAGGCACTTAATTTTTTTTTCTCTCTTTCAGGAACAGTATAAATTTGTATACGAGGTTGCACTGGAATATTTGAGCTCCTTTTAGCCCAGCAGAGGGAGGGGAGCTTCCGAAATGCCAGACCCCGATCTCTGGCAGACAATTCTCCCCTCCTCCAGAGTGGAAGGCAGTAACAAGTGTGGGAAGGAAAAACTCTCCTTCCTGGAGCAAGAGACTGAAATTGCACAGATCTCGCTGGAAGGAAGAGACAATGCCTGTGTTTGCTGCTGCCTGCTTCCTATTGGAACATCTACTGCTTCTTAAATAACCTACTGTAAAAATTAGCAACATGGGAGACAGGCTGAAAGACTGGACTTTCTAATCCCCTCTGACTTCTTCTCTCCTCTTTTGGATTGTATTTTTGCTCTCCTTGCTGCAGAGTGGGGAAGGAATGAAACCCTTAGGAAATTATCTTTTAAATCTCTCTTCTTTAATTTATAATTTTGTTCCCAAATCTCAGTCTTTAATTTTTTTTAATTTCATGCAGCAGTCACTTGGGAAAAATGAGATAGCCATAGGGGATATATGAAATGTTTCATTACAATTCGTCTACCTTATCTGGTTCCTTTCATTTGTTTTTCAAAATGAAAAGGCTAACACAGCAAAAAAAAAACCAAAACACTGGAATTCTCTTCCCATGTGTAGTCCCTTTTAGCATGAAAATAGATGGTGGAGATGAGAAGCTGTTCATGGATTCACTGCCTCGGCTTCCACAGTTTCCTCCCAGTTCCTGCTAGGCTCCCAAGGCTGTGCATGAACTGGTTACATCTCTCTGGTTTGTGATCTTTTCGGTGCTGGTGAAGAAATACCGTTAATGAGTTTCCCAGCCGCTTGAACCTCAAGGTTAAATATTTGCATCAAACAAATTGCATTTGTCTTGCCACTTTGGTAACTTAGTTACCACATTTTTCAAGTATTTGCTGGGGTGCAGTGTGTCTTTGAAAAACAGGGTATAAAGTAAGTATTATTGATCATATACTATGTATTATTATTTTTTATTTATTATTTGTATTGCTGTAGATCTTAGGACCCCTAGTCATGACAGGATCCTGCTGAACTAGGCACTGTGCAAGCAGAACAGAGAAGGTTCCTGCTCAAGAGCTTAAAATCTGAAGGTAAACTTAAAATTAGGTTTGGTCAAGATTTCTTTACTGTTTCCAAACTGTTGTACAGTCAGATGTAGTTGAGTAGTTTATTCAGATTTCCAGGCCCTACAAGCTTTGAAAAGGTGACCCATCTGAGCTGTAGGAAAGGTGATGTACACACACAGAAACACACTCTGACATGTGTTAATAAAAGCATTAGACCAGCACAGCAACTTTCCTTCTTAAGCAAAGCAGCTTCTGGTTTGTTCTGCAAAAATGCCTGTGCAACTCTTCATCTTGGAAACAAGCACCAGATGTGTTTCACCAGGGTTCTGGAGCTCACTGATTTCTTAGCAGCTAAGAAATTGCTTTTCTTTAAGAGTACGTTTAAGTAGTTAATCATTAAGGGCTGCAGGGTAATCTTGGAGAAAAAAAAATAATTGAATGAACAAGACCTTACGATATTCAGTATTTCAGCTGAGCCATTTATTTATCTTGAGGGTGCAAGAATCCAAGGTTGCTCTCTCCTTAAATTAGATTCTGGGAGATGTAGGTTTCTTTAAATACAAACTTGCTAAAAGTTAGACTGAAAGGTAAGAGTTTAAAGGAACTCCGCTTTCCTACCACCCCGTAGTTTTCCACCCTCAGGTAAATACTCAGAGACTGTGTTGATAGTTCTGTCCTGTCAATGCCTGGCATGGAGCATGCCAGAAGTTCAAAACATTTTGCTACTTCTCTACGTAAATTTAAAACATGCCTCTGCTTCATGATCATTCTTTTAACAGTCATACCTTTGCCTTGACAATGAAAGATGAAAATAGAATCTGATAAAAGCAACTCTTGGCTCAAACCTACCACTATCTAACCAAATAGTTGTCACGTCTACCAAGACCTGCGACAGTGTAAGGAAGGATGCTTGGAACAGCAATAATCCTCTTCCTGCTAAGCAGAGGAGGGACTTGCATAGGACACAGAATTGCCTTGCTCGTATCCTTTCCAAGGAGCTTTGGATTCTTGGCTTCAATATTATGATCTTAAATGAGCTCGAATCACATTTTCCCTCATGTAGCCAGTGTACCATAAAGTATCAATGAGAACTCTCTCACAGGTGCCTCTGCTCAGTTTCTAGTTGGTCTTTTCTGTTGTCTGCAAGAAATCACAAAACCACCCTTGGTTCCTCTTGGGGCTGTGGGTGGATGTCTGGCATCTCATGAAATAAACTACTGCTTTTAAATGTTAGTTTTTCTTTGCTGTAAAGCAACATGAACAGTTCTGCAGAAAAAATAGAAGGCAAAGCAAAACTATGAGATAAAAATGAGAAGGAAAGGATAATATTAGTGGTTTGGTTACCGGTGGCTTGTGTAACAGCGTAGTCTAGGAGTTGGGAATTGTTAGCAAAGAAGAGGGAATCCTGACTCCAGAATGGGATTTTTGAACAACTACACAGGTAGGATGAACCTACAAGTCAGCAAATTGTTCATGACTTCACTAACTCCAGAAAGCCAGAGGGAATCACTCCTTGTGGATACTGTGGAAATATTAATTAATCTTTAGCATTCTATTACTTTCACATGGAAACTTGCATAGCGATATATACCCTCATGAGTTACTGAAGGACTCGTGCAGGCACTGAGTGTGACAGCCAGGACAAAAGGAATAGAGAAGTAGGAGATATGGCAGTGACTGAGATGTGAAGTGTAGGTGGAAATTCAGGGATTAAGAGTAGCATGAAAGAAAGAGGATTAAAAAGCCAGAAGTAAGCCTGTAGTAGGGATGTGTGCATGGAGAGAAAGTGGTGCTGGATGAGCAGAGTAGAATAGCACTTACAGTGGAGTTCTTTAAGGTCTTGAGATAGGTTTGAATGTGTTTTGTGATAAGAAAAATGCTACTACAGGATCAGCTGCATGTATCGACTGGCCCACAGCGACTCACCTTTTGTTTAGCTCTCTGTAAGTGCAAAGTGACATCAGCATAAACTGCAGGGAAAGTTACTTAAGATAAATTTTACCTCATATTTGCAAAGAATAAGTTTAATGCAAACATTGGTTACCACAGCCTGACTGCTAGTCACAGCTTATCATGTGACAACTCAGCCATGCGTCTCAATCTTCTAATGTCCAGTTTCCAATCCACGTGGAAAGATACTCAGCAAATGCTACAGATGATGTTGCCAAACTGTTATATTGTCATGCGGTTACATTGCTTCGGGGGACTGATCCAGCCTCCAGCCTGTGTTAGCCAGGGGTCTTTATGCTGTTCTTCAGCACATAGTGCATATATGCTGAATGTGAGTTAATGATGAAGGGAATTGTGTGGAAGGAGAAGCTTGCTTTAAATAACCCCATTACCTTGAGGTTGTTTAAGCCATAGAGAACAGCCTGTAGCAAAATAGGTAATGTGTTTGAAGTAAGATTATGGGTGATGGGTTTGTTTTTGCTGGGAAAAAGAGAAATTATGAGATGAGATAAAGGAGGCTTTCTCGCTCCTGAAAGGATTAATGGTCAAAGCGAGCTTTCCAACCTAAGCATCCCCTGCTGTGGATGGAAAGTGATAATGTACAGTAGAAAATGTGAATTCCTCAAGGACTGAATTTTAGGCTAGAAAAGTATTATATTGACAATATCGGAAGGGTCATAATGAAGATAAACTTATCCCCAGTCAGCCATCCTTCAGAGGTGAGCGAGCACAGTTTATTAATAGCCTGATATTGGTTGAAAGTGTAATTTGAAAAACAGAAAACTAGAAATCGGTAAAGAAGGGTGATTCAGGGGTGATTGTCTCACACAGTGGGTAACTAACATCTTGAATTATTAAGGCACGTAACTGAAGCAAAGAATTCCAGAGTCACCTAGGCTGACTGCTGGAGAAGGAAGACCCTGAGATGTCTACATGAAAGAGATAGATCAAACTCTTTAAAAGATACAGTAGGTCTTAAAAGTCTGGGGGGGTTATTTATTTATTTTTAGTCCTATATTTGTTTGTTTGGTGGTGGTTTGTGCATTTGGGTTTTCTAGTTAAGATCTCTGCAGGAACAATGGCCTCTGCTGGCTCTTTTCCCTTTTTTTTTTTCTTAATCTTCAAATTACCTCTAAAGAAAAAGGCATTAAAAAGGCATTTTGCCTCTTGTAAATATGCTACAAGTACTTGTTTATTAATATAAAGATGAGAGACTGTGCAGGGGAGTACAATGTACATGTGAAGGTAACTGAATGAGGACCTCCAGTAGCAGCAAGCTCAGGGGAATGTGATGATTTATTTATGTTTGCAGACTGAAGTAGCTGGTTTTCTCTAATCAGGGAAGTATCTAGACTTTGGTTAGTAGGAGGCATTTCGATTTGTGACTGAAATTCTTTAGCAAGATTTTACAGAACCATGTCTGCCTTTGCCATACTTGGCTCCAACCAGTTTTATTAATGCAGTGGTGAATCCCTCTTTGTTACCGTTCTAGCCATTTATGTGGGCTCGAGCTGTCCTTATTGGTCCATGGGCAACAGGCAGTCAGCACTGAAAGATTTTTACATTAATTGAAAAACGTTCATGGCCTTTACCCACAAATCAAACTGAGGTTTCTGCACGCCCTCTCTCCTGCTCAGCCCCTGCCTGTGTGCACACATTTTTTCCATTTAGAAGTAGTCTGTGGCATTTCCCCTGGGAATTTCAAGACAGGGATTGCTGGCCCCTGCTCTTGACATGCTGTAGAGTCAGAAAAGGAAGAGAGTCCTGCAGTAGGTGATTCAGAAGGCAGGTAAACCAATTTGGGAGAGGAGGAAAGGAGAATAAATCTCCTTTAGGAGCACCCAAACATTGGAAGAGAAGGCAAATTAACTGGAGTCCTGAAAAAGGTGGGAAACTTGCACCTTGTTCCATTTCTCATTCTTGCCAAGCTGCTCTTATATCTTTTTCACTTGTCTGAGTTTATACCAAGATCATAAAAAACAGGAATACCACATTCCACCCTATGGAGCTCCTTGGATATGGAGCAAAGTGTAACAGCGGGCATAAATCCTGAGGGACAAAGATAAAAGGAGATGTGCTTGAGAGAGGAATCTTCAAATACAAGGTGCCTCTACCTGTCACACTTGCAGAATTCTTAACAAGTCATCACAGAGCAGCATACAGACCTGGACTTGCAATGCAGTGAAAATGTTCCACTCGCAAAACTTCATTGTCCTGTAATAAATTTAAGCAATCAACTCCATCAAATTAGTAGCACAGTTAACTTTTATATCTCCAGCCAGTACAAGGAGCATTTCAAGAACTTGTTGTGAGCCTGCTGTATTTTCACTTCAGATTCTTTCGTTTGTCTTAAGTGTACAAACTTCTGTCAACCCTAGTTAGTTTGAAAAATAAAGGGAGGCATGTGTCAGAAGTTATTCAGCATAACCACTGCCTTTGGGACAAAAAATCAGTACAACTCCTAGAAGACTGTGAAATAGTAAACTGCTGCATCTTGCCTGCACAGACATTTACAGGATTATAAATGAGCGATGTCAGCTAATTAAAGTCAGGGAGACAGAAATGAGTAGCAAGGATTCTGTTCACCCTCCTGCGTTCCTATTTATTTAGATTACAGTATTCTATAGCCATACATACATAACATATAATTTAGATGCAAGCACTCTTCCCTTTCCTGTTCCCAAGAATACCTGTAGCTCTTCTTTCATTGAGGGCAAGCCAACAGCATAGCAGGCAAAGCCCCCTTTCTGCAGTTCTGGCAAGGGCCCCTCGGAAAATGTATCATGTATTATCTGTTCATTGGCTTGGAAAAGGTATCAATCATCTTCCTCATTTACATACTTGAAGAATGTACCATTTGCTGTAAAAGTCAAACAAAATCATACATTTTCATATATCAAGACCAAGTCCTGGTGGCGCTGAGCATGATGGAAAGAAAAATGAACACACTTTGCCGAATCCCAGTGACTTCTAGTCTATAATCTTTGTTTGTCATGTTAAAATACTTTAAAAGCCTCCCCTGTAAGAAATAAACTGTACTCAGAATATCCTACAGTTTTATGTTGGACTAGCCTAATTGTGAAAACCTGGCAGCTTTTTCAGTTTGTAAAAACACTAGAACTCTAAATTAGCCTTTCCACCCTTGTTCCAGTACACGCAGCAGATATTTCACCACTATTCTGTTCTCAGCCTAAGCCTTAAAAACCCAAAAGAATGCAGCAGACTGAATGGCAGATGTTGGTGTTCCCATAGTGTTTCCTTGTGGAAAAATAAAAGGAATGAAATGAGAAGACCAAACTAAAATATTTTTCTTACATCTGAGTTCTTCATGAGCTGGTCTACATCAAGTTGACTGGGGCAGGTTTTTACAAGGTGCAAGTATGCTCTGGATATCACTTTTGAGACCAGTCCTGATCTTCTGCATACAGGTTTCCAACAGTATAATGGTTACTTTATTGGAGGTGCTGGTTGCAGCGTGACAGTGTTTCAGTGAAGATACTTTTCATTGGGAGAGCTGCGATCCTGAAGCGCTGCTCTTTGGGAGACTTTGGGAGACACTTCAAATAAGTGTCACTATGGAGAGTTATTTCCTTGTGTGAGTACATCATCTTTTGTTGGGGACCTCCAGGACATCTTATCTATGCGAAATTATGGAAAGGAGTGCATTTACAGTGTTGGTAGTGGAAGCGTGGCCAGCACTTTACAAGCTTTTGTGATTTTTAGATAATCTGAAAATAGACTCCCCAAGGCAAATGATGGTCCGTTGTTTGCATTGCTGAAAGTCGAACCAGACATCATGCACTGGACTTTTCATGCACCTGGAACAGAATGTTGTTATACCCTCATCATCCCTGTAGCCCTTTCTTCCATCTCCAGCAATTAAATGCTGTACTTAAATGCCAAAAGTCTGAGCTATATCCTTAACACATCCTTTAAACCCTACTGACTCACCAAATCGACAAAACTCACTCTCGTATTGATTTAATCTCCTTCGCCTCCTTCTCCCTCCTCCCTGCACCAACCCCGGTCACATTAAAATGTACTCGCATCACTTGTTGCCGGACTTGTCACTACTTCACACAGCGCTGCTGTGGCTGCATCTGGATCAGCAGTATCCTATCCCAGCTCCTTGGCTGCGTTTGCCGGCAGGGAGGAGTGCTGCATGAGAGCTAGTCTCTGCTGTCGCGACGCCAACCCTACCCTCCCTCCCTCCCTTTGGCCTTTATGGATTACTGGTGAAACTCACTTGTACAGTTTGGATGTTTGATAGATAAAGCACGTACGAAAAAAAAAGGAAAAAAATATAAATACAGAAATCTCAACACTGTGCATTCAGTGTCTTTTCTTTCTAGCTTAAGAGAAGGAAGGTAAATAATGTCAAGTCAATGAATATCAGATATATTTTTTGACTGTACATTACAGTGAAGTGTAATCTTTTTTTTACAACTGCGAGTCCATCTTATTTATTCTTGTAAATGTTCCCAGACAATGTTTGTAATATGGGCTGTGTTGCAAATCCATAAAATAAATCTGTGATCTGAGATTAATGTTTTACTAAGAGACTCTTGTAGTTGTGCCTTTTCTTTGCACTTAGAGGGGACAACGCATTACAAGTTTAATGGAGGGTGTCCAGAGAAGAGCGACGAAGCTGGTGAAGGGGCTGGAGAACAGACCTTATGAGGAACGGCTGAGAGAGCTGGGGTTGTTTGGCCTGGAGAAGAGGAGGCTGAGAGGAGACCTCATTGCTCTCTACAACCACCTGAAGGGAGGTTGTGGAGAGGAGGGAGCTGGGCTCTTCTCCCAAGTGACAGTGGACAGGATGAGAGGGAATGACCTCAAGCTCTGCCAGGGGAGGTTCAGGCTCAACATAAGGAAAAAATTCTTCACGGAAACGGTCGTTAGGCACTGGAACAGGCTGCCCAGGGAGGGGGTTGACTCGCCTTCCTTGGAGGTCTTTAAGGCACATGTGGATGAGGCATTGCTTAGTATTCAATAGAAACGATTGGACTCGATGATCTGGTGGGTCTCTTCCACCCTGGTGATTCTGTGTGATTCTGTGTGTGAAGTGGCAATACTAGACAGGATGGCGTGATTGCATGGCAAAAAAAAAATAAAATAAAAGTGAACAGCTTCTTTTCACAGTGATGGGCAACTGGCTTTGCATCATGGTTTTCATCCAGGAGGAGCTCAAGCAGCAAAGAGAATTTACCAGGCACTTCAATCTAGCTGCAGATTTTGAATCAGTCCTCTCCAAAAGCCCAGGTAAGTGAGCTAAGTGGGTTTGAAAATTATAGTCTTAGCAGCACGGGTTAGAGAAAGTGTATTTCTGCAGCATTTTCTTTCTAGTAGGTGTTTCTGTATTGTTTCCTTGGTAGTCAAGTGCTGAGTAGTCATTGCTGATGGTACTGAGATTTTTCTGATGTTTTCTGTGGACAGATACACAAGGGAGGGGTTTGTGCAGAGGTTGCCTACCAAACCCAGCCACTGGATATGGGTGTCAATAGTGTTTTCACACATTTCCCAGCATCTTCTGGTCTTCTGCCCTCATTTATGAGCAGCCGCACATGGTAGTACTTGCCATCCGCTTCAGTCAGTGCAGAGTAGTAAACTATAGGCAAAGAAAGCAGCCAATGCTTGCTATGCTCTAAAGATCACTTGATTACCAGAATACAAGCAGGATTGCATCAAGATTCACAGCTTAGAGTGTCAAAAGAGCAGAGTCGAGTCATACAATGCTCATGTGGTAAGAACTACTCTTTCTGACATTGTTAATTAGTCTTACTAAATAAATATATATATATTTATCAATAAGTCATCTTAATAAGGATGATGTAGCTCCTGTTTTTTTCTTAAAGCATGCTAAATCTACTTTGGGAGCATACTTTACTATTTCTTTCTGTATATATTCATTTTTTTATTTGAAAATATTTGTTCTAATTCTTCATTTCTACAAACATAACTCTCTCACTACACTAAACATTCATGTTTGGCTCAGATACAGGTGGTTTGTCATTGGCCNTCTTAAAGCATGCTAAATCTACTTCAGGAGCATACTTTACTATTTTTTTCTGTATATATTCACTTTTTTATTTTAAAATATTTGTTTTAATTCAGGTACATGTGGTTTTTCATTGGCGTGAAGAAGCAAATTCTCCCTCTTAATTGTGGTGAACCTGCAGATATAACAACTGTTTATTCTAAGGGTTGATTATCATGAGGTTAGACTGTAAAACACCATTTAGTTATACACAGGTATCCTTATACCAGGCAGTCAGTTAGAAGATATCAAAAAAAGTCACAGTGTTCTTGCCATAGTGTTAGAAATGTACAGGTAAAATTTTATGTCAATCTAACCATTTAACAGAGGCAGTTGTATGTTCATAATGATAATGTTGGCATTTTATCCACCTTTATCCAAAATATTGCTGACACTTGATATTACCAGCAGATTGCATTTATTGTAGGTAAACAGTGGAGACAGCTCTGCCATGTTCCAGATGGTCTGACAAATATAGTTGTTGAAGTGCCAGCACTGAAACTCCGACACAAAATCACCTTTCTGTACTCTTGTTTGCCCAACACAGGGATAACAGTGGGTTAAAGATTGCAGGGACAAGGCAGGTGCAAAAACCTGACAGGCACTAGAGTTCAAAGTGTTTTACACCCAGTCCCCACCACTGTGACTGACACATGCAGAGATGTCAGTCCAATAGGTGTTCTATCCAGCTCAGTCATTGCCTTCAGGTATCAGCTGCTATGTGACCATCCGTCCCTGAGACAGGCAGTATCACCTTATTGATACAACTGCAAGGTCTATCAAGTCTGACAGATGCGCTTTGCCGGAGATGAAGCTCTCTGTTTCACAAGTTAAAGCTTTAAATTTCACATCTGATGCTGAGCTCGTTGTGCAGCTGTTGTTTAAGAGCAGACTTCAGAACTGGGACATACTCATGCGCGTCTCTATATGTGATAGTTGTTCAACTCTAGAGAGGGAACATGGATGATTCTCTTGATGGTGAGAAAAAGACCTCTCCAGAGCTTGAAATTCTAATGGATAAAGTAGTCTTAGGTGGATGGGTCAGATTGTCCTCTGAATGTATCTATTTTGCTCCACTGATTGAATTAGCTGGGTGACCAATGCTGACATGGGCAACTAATTAGGAGATCCCTGCAGTTAAATGAGAAGTGTTCCCCCTCTTAGTAGATATCCGCAAGCAAGCACTCTATGTCATAAATAAAATAGTATAAAGAGAGAAGGAATAGATTGAATGCTGCTTTCTTAAGTTTGGAAATACTTCTTCTGAGCCATCTAGCTTGGCTGTTTCAGGTCCTCTCCTTGTCAAGTTCCACATTTTAAAAAATGATGAAAAATATCTTTTAGAAAAATGCAGTTCTGTGTTAATTTTACTTTTGTACATTGTGGCATAGCTTTAATTTCCAGGAACTAAACCCAATAAAAAGACTTGTGCTCTTTCTTGAAATTATCTTGGGTTTTGTAAGTTATTTCTCTGTCTGTTTGGGAGTACGTCATATTTCTTACTAAGAGGGTATTCATAAATGGCTTGTAAAAATTTATCCATAAAGTGTTTATATATCGTGAATCAGTAGCTACAGAGCATTTATACTACAGGTCAATAGGGTTACTTAAAAGTCTGTAACATTTACTGATGTGTTTATAAACACCTATAATGCACTTTCTAAGCCAAAAGCAATATAATATTTAGTGCTCCTTTATCAATACATTGTAAAAGACATACAGTTAAGATAAAATGTAACCTGATGGAATTTTCTGCAATGTGGTGAAATAGCTTTTTTTATTGCACATATAAATGGTTCCCTCTAAAACAAATGCGAAAGAAAGCCTAGCTTGCATGGAATAATCAGTGAAGTATGCAGAACTTTATTCTGGAGATGGGTCAATCCAGAAGTTTCAAGTGATAATCGCCCCCACAGGCTCACATGTAAGTTCAAGAGGCTGCGGAGCTTATACTGAATCTCTTTTTACTTGAACTTTCCAGAGGAGTTCCTAGGAGTATCCTTCCACTTATTTTTCATGACTGAGTATGTCGAGAAGGAAGGAGAGGCCACCAGTTACTGCCTGAGCCTATTATTTAGGAACATTTATCTCTCAGCTCTATCATGGACTTATCATAGGTTATTAGGAAAGTAATATTGTTTGTATTTACAACTACAAGTTTGTAATGGTCTTCTCCAGTCCAGTGCCTGAATGTAGGGGATCACAAGTATGAGGTGATATCTAGATGGGTCTTTCTTCTAAGTAATGTGCTGAATTGTGATTGAACTGACTATTTTTCATCCATAGCATCCATGCAGGGGTTCTAACCCAACAGCAGAGCATGCCAAGAACCTATACAGTAAGAATCCCCATTCAGGATTGAGATCTTCTGGTTTTGCATACCACTTTTTGCAAATGAACCTGTTTTATCAGCAAAGGAGGGAAGCAATTGTGTGTGCAAATGTGTGCACACACGTGCTTACCTGTGCCTTCTGTCACCTCCTGCTCTTCCTAAAAGCTGAGCAGAAATATATCTCTAAAACAAGAGCAACTAGAAGGCTTTACTAGCGGTGTTTATACATTCCAGAGCGCTGACAATAAAAGAACGAGTTGTCTAGGAATTTGCTGGTGATGTGCAAAGAACCAAAATTATTGTTTATTCTGATGCCATAGGAGCTATCTTGCAAAGAAAAATAGGCTTTGACAAAGGAAGTAATGAGCAACCTCGGTTCTCTATGCTTGTGTGTACACGCAGTTGAATTATGATTACACCACACGGCTGAACGTGCGAATATACCACTTGTTTATACCAGGCAGTCAGCTCATTTGTATAATAAGGCTCATTGCAAGATGTGATGCTGGCTTCTGCATCGCTTGGGGTATGAAGGATTAGCTGTGACCTGAGTCAAAGTTAATACCAAAATTCAAAATAAGCATTTGGTTAGTTTTTACTCTGGGTCTTAGTGGAATTGCTTGATTTTAGAGGTTTTATGTAGAAATTATGTTAATTGTTACAGATGTGTTCTCTGGCTCACTCGACACTGGGGTAACACCTTTTCCATACTGCAGAGAGAAACTTTGCTTCAGAAACATTCATGGTATAGCAGGAAGGTTTCTTTGACATTCAGGGAAGGGTTTATTGCTTCCAGTCAAGGAGGTTCTCCATGCATCCCTTAACCCATGTTTTGCACAAAACTCTGAGACCTGTTAGTTGTTCTTTGTGTTGCTCAGAGCTGTTTCATATCCAAGTAAAAAAAAAAGAATAAGTACTGCTATTCTTTCATAATAACATTTTCACACTGAAGTCTAGAGCCTCCAAGCATTTTATAATGAATGGTATTTGTTATGTATGTTCACTCCTTGCTGTGTTACTGGTATATGACCCTTTTATTTTAATGTGGCTTACTCCAGGTTTCACTAGCTACAAAATGTTCTTTTTCTAGCAGATATTGAAATAAACCCCATTCTTCTAGAAATTCAAATCCCTGTTAGTGCAAATGTGTTCACCCTGCAGTTGGGTCAGGATTGAAGTATCAATCTTGACACTTGACCCAAGCTCAGGTTTGGAAAACAATAAATATGTGAGTCTGGGGAGGAGGGTTTTGCCCCACTCCAGCTCCCTCCACACCTCTTGGACAAGTCAGTCTGTTACCTTCCTTTCACCCTGAACTAATGTGCAGTGTCCAGGGCAAATATTCCCTTCCTCCAGCCTCACATCCCTTTTTAAATAGAATATCTGCAAAAACATTCATCATGCCATGAATTAAGTCGAAACTCAGTTTGGGCTGTAAACATGCAAATAATTCTCTTTGACAAACTCCTGCTGTTGCTCTGAATCAGCTTTGCAAGTTTGGAGACTAATTTTTGCAAATTGCAGCTTGGAAATGATAGGAACAGGCTAAAAAGACTTACAAACACTGTGGAAATACGAGGCAGATAGCATCTTGCTGAAAAAGAATGGATCTCTCTCTGAACCAGGTGTTGTAAGAGCTTTTGGTCTAACAGCGTGTTAGATAACGTCAGAGATTTAGGTGCATTGGTCTGTGGAAAACACTGCCCTTTCTCCAATGCTGATACTTTTTTTATCTGCTGCTTTTAAATTAAATATCCCACTGGGAACCCTGCATGAAGCTGCTCGAACAGTAGCAAGCCTTTGCAAGCAGGGACCATGAGGAGATCAGAGAGGAATGTTTATTCCAGGGAATCATGCTGGATTTTTAGGGAGATAAGTCCATCGCTGTCAGGATGCAATTATTTGCAATTTCCTCACTCTCCCACAGACATCTGAAAAAAAGGGGAGGCTTAGAAGTTTATCAGTCCCAAAATAAACTCTGAGGGGTTGATAAGAACCTTCTATACCCTTTGAACTTGAGGGTCAACCTTAGAAAGTATTGTGGTTGGATTTAACTTTTGGTAAATACAGTCATGTGAAGTAGAAAGATGAAAATGAAATATTTTCTTAACATGTTCCATTCAATTTGAAATTACCTAAGCAGTGAAGTAAGTTTCCATTTCTTTTCCCTTACCTTGTTGGGTGGTCTTCATTGGAAAGCAATTTTCTTTGGTCATCAAATCCTCGTGTGAAGCTGCCCAAGACAAACCACCTGCCCACCTAATGGGTAAGGTAATAGCATGGTATAGGATGCTCCAGCAGCCTGGGCCTCTGGAAAGGGGCGCTCATGGTAGTTTGGATTAAATACCATTTTGATCTAGCCTGCATTTTGCACCTACACTTTTGGGCAATCCAGGTTTATTTTTAATTACAGCTTGAACTGCTGTAACTACTGTGCCTTGTATTAGGACATGCATCTATGTCTTTATATCCTGTACATTTCTGTATGTCCTATATATGTATGTAGAACATAGATATCTGTATATACACAATTTGTAAGGGTTTTATCCTTTGTGTTTACAGCTTTTATGCTACTTCATTTTGGATTATCTAACATGCTGGAGGCTGTATAAGTTATCTTACGAAGGATGTGCTCTGGAGTGGCAAAGGCAGGAAGACATGACAGGGATGTTTCTTCCACCATCAAAAAAGACACATTTTGATGTCTTGGAATTCTCTCTCAAACCTTTCCAAACTTTGCATTTTATTTTGAATGTGACTGCTGCTTCCCTTAGCAAGTACTGTGAAGTCATGACTTATCAGGTGACAATGATTTAGTTTTTTCCTACAATAGCACATCTCAGTTCAGTGTGGGAAATTATAGCAGCCTAAAACCCTTCCCCATTTCTTCTATACTCGCTGCCCAAGCGTGCCCCTCAAGCTGAATTGAGTTAGGACTTTACCTTAATTTATATCACTCCTTTTGGAGGAATGTTTCTGCACAGAGAGGGGTCTGTGTGTGTTCATTAGCATGGTAGGAACTGTGTGTTGAGAAGCAGAGGAGGCTACTAGGTGGTTAGCAGAGAATTTAAATTTCTGAAAGCTCTCTTAAACCTGTTCAAATCTCTGCACTGTGGAGATAAGGCCAAGCTGTTGTATGAGCTGACACAGTAGGAACAAACTTCTGGCATATGCACAGCAGTTACAGTATTAGAATTGTAAAGCACCTTTTTTCTTTTTTTTAATCAAGGTAGGAGCAAGTTTGAAAGGATGATTTGTGTTGTGTGTTTTCAGCTATAAACAGAAAAATCAAGAGGGGCTGGAAAGGAGAAGAGGAATCTGAGGAAACATGAAGAGTCTGATCTAATCAATCTGGTTGCTTCAGTTGTCATCACTATTTTACCTCAATTACCTTTTAGTCCTAGAATATCACAGATTTTAGTGTCCTTTAAATGAGAAAAAGCCCCTCTGCTCTGATGCAATCCTTCCTTCAAGGAAGCATTAACCTAAAACCCGTGCCTAAACTGACTTTAATCTTTATCTTGGTGATAAAAACGTACAACAAGCTGGAAGCAAGTGAACTTGTTTTTCTGCTTAGAGGCTTGTTTGGCTTCCTCCTAACAGGTAACAGCAGGCATCCTGGGGTTCAGCCAAACTCCAGCACCCCTTGGTGTAAAGAGTTTGTTTGCTTTGGCTCCACAACCAAGTAGGAATCTAACAGACTTAAAAACTTTAAAGAGCCTGACTTCCACCCAAAGGACAACATGAACATGTTTTAACGCTGTGATTACCCTGGGTCTAAAACATTCTGCAACGTACACAAAACAAACAATATCAAATCAGGTAAGGATGAGATGTGTGCCACTTGGCAAAACACCTCCTAGCAAAATTGTGCTCTCAGTCTTTCTCATTTCCTTCTTTCCTGCCCTTTCTGAGACAGGCTAATTGCAAAACTCTGAGTTGTATCTGAAGTACTTCTTTAAATCAGAGTGCTACAGTCTAGCCCTGGTTATGGTGATGCTGCCGGAAACAAAAAAACGTATTAATGTATTTCCTGATTCTGGAAGTACAATATTAATCTGAAGCTCCGGCGTGGCCATGCTTCCTATGAAATTTATGACTCAGAATTTTCTGTTACGATGTTACAAAAACTCTTGAAAGGGTAAAGGAGAAGACTGTGCGTATAAGTCAAGTGCATTGCTCTGAGGCTGTATTCTCACAATAAAAACCTGAGGTGTTCCCAGGCAGTGGAGAGAATAGTATAGGACCTGGAAGTGCTATAAAATGAAGGGAATCAGAGGAAAAGAGTGAAGGGATTCTGCACAATTCCTTCAGAAACTGTGGTCTGTAAACATAGTATTTGCCAAACTGTGTGACAGTCCTCCCTACCCTACTGCATGTTGGGTAGACAAAAATATATGCATCCTTTGATACCCACCTCTGTGCTGTAACCTTCAGATCTGCTGCTGATGGCAGTTCGCATAGTACTTTCTGCTTTAAAAAGTGGCTGCAGACCATGGGAAAGAGGTCAAGTGAGGACCACTGGACTCTCCTGGCACATTGTTCTGGGTGAAAGAGCTTCCAATGTTGTCGCAGAGGCAGAACACACCATCAGGTTCAAGAGAGATAGCAAATAGGAGCATATATATTTATTAGTCTAGGGGTACTTTAAAGTATGAATATACAATATCTAGTTTAGACAGGAGGCAATACACAGACTACTCTGGAGGGCCAGAGTATTGTAGTCCACCCAGTTCATTTGCTTGCTGCTGCCAGTACCGTTATTATTGATTGCGCCCTGAGTGTTATCCAGCCCACTAGTATTGAACGACTCCTGTTCGTAAGGGTGAACCTCCTACCTCTGCTCTTGAACCCAGGGGAAATCCTTGAACTAAGGAGAGAAGATGCCAATGGCTGCTTTTGTCACACAACTCAGACATCAGCGCAGAGAAATATGTTAAAAATGAACTAATGAGCACTATTAGCAACAACAAAACTGCTGCCTCCAGCAAAAATTTTACCAACTTCAGTTTCCCTCTCTCTCAGCTCAATATACCGATTAAACTATGACCAAAGGGGAAAATCTTATAGTTTTATTTTTAAAGAATATAAACAATAGCATTTTTTTAAATGGAACATTTTCCCTTTGTCCAGAAGGAATGAATGTTTTGGCTTCCTCTGAGATGCAGTTGTCAAGAGGTGTTCAACTACTGTCCCCGCTTTGTGATCCCCACAGCACATATGCCTAAGAAATATAATCCTTCTGCTATCGCCTGCCTGAGTTCTCTTCTGAATGTGCTTGCAATTGCAGGCATGAAAAACAATTGGAGATGGAAATGTTTGTTGGCTTTAAAACTTGCTGGATGACAGCTCAGCCTGACTTCCAGCACAAATGATCGGGGGAAGAACTGATTCTGCCAGAGAATATGTTGTCCCACATCCACACACGAAGGACTCTGCTGAGCCTTGTGTAGAACTGTCTTTCATTTTACACTGATATTACTTTGCTCTGCTTGGTTAGCACTGTCAAGACTCTGCACAAACTTGTTTTGCTTCTGTCCCCCGTTGCTCTATCTGTATCCTAAGTACAGAAGAGCTCTTGGGAAGAGCATCCCATTGGGCTGTCATTTTGAATAGCCTCCCTATCCTGATGATAATGATGGGATCTGTAACATTATGTGGGATTAGTGGGCAAGTAAGAACGACTTTTCAGCACAATTCATTGCTTTAAAGTGTTGCACGTATTTTGAAATACCTATTTCTAAAATCATATTCCTTAAAATATTGGTGTTTGGTGGTGTTGATGTGTGTGCAGTGGAAAGGAAAAGTACTGGTAGAAATCGAACAAAGGTTTCTGCCTCTCGCTTACTGAACCCTCCATCTGCTTTCCCTCTATTAATTCTCCTGTAAGTCTATATCTACCTATTACCTTAGACTGCAATGACTTCAATGGGTTTTTATAAACCTTTGGCCCTGCCACTATAAAAACCTCCATGTTTTTGCCAAACCTCTCTTAGAAAGATTACTTTTGCTTTGAAGATGCCAATAAAGGAAATTGCTTTCACAAGGAAAGAGCTAGGAAGACAACCCTAGATCCTTCATTTGGCTTTCCTCCAATCTTAAATTTATTGGAACTGAAGAGCAATTGCAAATACATTATAAAATGCACTGTGGTCCAAGCAGCGAGGTCTCTCAGCAGTGCTTAGTCATGTTTCGATGCCTCCTGCCCTTTCTTCGGCTTTGAAGAAAAAGCTTCCATGGANAATTCATTGCTTTAAAGTGTTGCACGTATTTTGAAATACCTATTTCTAAAATCATATTCCTTAAAATATTGGTGTTTGGTGGTGTTGATGTGTGTGCAGTGGAAAGGAAAAGTACTGGTAGAAATCGAACAAAGGTTTCTGCCTCTCGCTTACTGAACCCTCCATCTGCTTTCCCTCTATTAATTCTCCTGTAAGTCTATATCTACCTATTACCTTAGACTGCAATGACTTCAATGGGTTTTTATAAACCTTTGGCCCTGCCGCTATAAAAACCTCCATGTTTTTGCCAAACCTCTCTTAGAAAGATTACTTTTGCTTTGAAGATGCCAATAAAGGAAATTGCTTTCACAAGGAAAGAGCTAGGAAGACAACCCTAGATCCTTCATTTGGCTTTCCTCCAATCTTAAATTTATTGGAACTGAAGAGCAATTGCAAATACATTATAAAATGCACTGTGGTCCAAGCAGCGAGGTCTCTCAGCAGTGCTTAGTCATGTTTCGATGCCTCCTGCCCTTTCTTCGGCTTTGAAGCAAAAGCTTCCATGGAAAAAAAAATAAAGAACACTCAACCAGCTGAGCTATGAAGCCTTTGGCACAGGGTTGCAGTGGGGATGTGATGAGCCATCCTGCTACATGGCACGGCCTCAGTCAGTCAGCTTCTCACGGGGATGAAAAATCCCAGATGATGAGTAGAAACCTGAGTCTTGTCTCTGTGTGCAGGTGGCCCTGTGCCATTCACTGCTGCTGCTTAAAGGCTTCTTTCTTTATCTGTGGAGTTTTTTGTTGTTTTCCCTTTAGCCCAAACCCCTTTATGTCCTCCTCTTAAGAGCAGAACATGCTGCCAGACCACCTGGAGGGTGCTACATCATGGCATAAACCTGAAAAGATGAGGCAGAGAACAGGCTGTTGTCTTTATCCACAGAGACATACTGGGGTCTGGTTTAAACTGAAAAAAAAACCCTAAAAAAAAAAAACGCCAAACCTGAACAAACTTGGAAAGTTAGTTGGAGTTCTATTATTAGCCTGGCCAAGCTGAAAAATGAGGTTGTGCAAATGAATGCACATTCACTCAGACTTCTTGCCCAGATTTCCTAGATGGAGCCTGGAGAGCTCGAACTCACGCAGGGAGCTCCAGAGAAGGTGAGAACTGACACAGAAGGCAGTGACAAGTTGCACATTGCTGCTTCTCCCTCTGCTGCAATTTCTGTTAAGTTCTTCCAGACTTTCAGCAAGTGAGTTCCTTATGTCAGACAGGCAAGTGACAAGGTGTGGGCACATCTATCAGCCCTTTAATGAACGTAAAGGAATCTACTGCATGCTGTCACCATATCGCCTGCCTGGTGCCAGGTACAGAGGTGCTCAGGTCACCCTTTGCTGCTCAGCTCCCAGCAGGACCATCCTCTAAAGCTGGCCAAGCTTTAGATGAACCATCCAAAAGTGGCCTTGGTGGTGTTCCTAGGTAGGTAATTGAGAAATCAATGCTACATGCACACAGATATCTCAGCCCAGCTGCAGACAGTGAGAAGTGAAATTTTTCACAGAAAGGGTCATTGGGCACTGGAACAGGCTGCCCAGGGAGGGGGGTGGGTCACCTTCCCTGGAGGTGTTTAGGGGATGGGTGGACGAGGTGCTGAGGGACATGGTTTAGTGTTTGATGGGAATGGTTGGACTCGATGATCCAGTGGGTCTCTTCCAACATGGTGATTCTATGATTCTAAGTGGCCTTGCAATGGCCTGTATCTGCATGGAAAGGGCAGCGAAACAGGAGCCAGCAAGGCCGTGGTGAATAAATCCTTCATCTGTGCAAGGAGGGGAGAAGATTGGGCAGGACCATAGGGAAAGTGGGAGGATTGTTTGCTGAAGGGAAACAGACTGACACAGCAAAGGATTAATCCTAATCCATGTCTGTCCGGCTTTGCATCGGTGTGTGAAACAGTAATCCCTTCTGCCCCTCTCCTGTTCTGTGGATTAGGACAAGTGATCAAGGAAAAGATAGAATTGCTTGTCATTAATGAAGACATCAAATTCATTTTTGTTTTTATTTATTTTTGTTAGTTAATCTTTTATTTTAAATGCATTTGAATATGCTGCATCACTTGATGTTTTAACATGTTTTATAGCTGCAAGGCCACAAGGAGCATTTTGTCAGCAATATTTTGTGAAGAGGCAGGGGGATTGTTAATGCCAGGAAATGGTCTGCTCTCCAGGCAGGCTGAATGGAGGGTGAGATGGGAGGTTTGGATGCACACTAGCACATCTAGTGCCAAAACAGAGATGTAGCTCAATCGCTTAAGTGAATTATCATGTAGAAATAGGCAGCTTCTCTCCTTTTCTCCCCTCTACCATCTAGAGAGCTGTCATGCAGGAGCTTCCAGTGGATGGGAGCCCAGTGAACCTCCTGAGACTAGCACAGGTTTCATCCAGCTCCTGGTGGTTTGGATTTGGGGAAGGGACCATTGGAGAAAAACAACCTGAAACAGGAGGCACAAGTTCACAGTAAGACGCTGGCAGCTTGCTGGGTGTGTGGGCTCCTTCAGATTCAGAGGTTTCTCTGTCTGAGCTCACCTAATTTCACCAGATGATCAGGGATCCTCTGATGGATATAGAAAAAATTGTGATTGTCTAAGTATGTGCATGAGACAAGCTGTTTTCATCCATCTTTTCAAAGCACAGAGTAGTTTTGGTTGGAAGATGCCTCTGGAGGTCTTTAATCTGGGTTTTAATATCTCCATAGGTGCAGATTTCATAGACTCTTTGGCGCACGAGTTCCAGGGCTGCCCAACTCTTGAGATTAATTTTTCTAATATGCAGTTCTTTTGCTGTAACTCGTGACTGGTGCCTCTTGCCCTTTCACTGTGCACATCAGAGAAAAACCTGTCTCCATTTCTATAACCTTTCTTTAGAACTCTTGTAACCTTTAATTAAATCTCTGTATAAATAAATTGTTCTTGGGGAACTGACTCAGTCTTTTAGCGTTTAGCTCTTCTTATAATCTTCAAAATACACTCTTGTTATTAACTTGTTATGTCAAAGCAGATATAATGGTTGGACATGCCAAAATATCTATATCCCTGAGACTTTGCATCCCTGTGGCTTCGCATCCCTGTGACTTCCCTGATTCAGATGCTCAGAGAGGTTATGTGGAGCCGTGTGGCTCTGCCTCAGGGAGCTCCTCCAGAGCTGTGTCCTTTACTGATGCTTTCATCACTTTCTGTGTTTTTTTCTGGTCTAACTGACCTCTTTTGAGAGCAACTCAATCAAATCACTACTATTCAAGATTTCAGAATGCAACAGGTGTAACAGAGTCCCAGTTCTCTTTTGATAATGCATTCTTTAGTGATAATGGTGACACTTTGGTTTTCCTTGCAGTTATCAAGATGCTTTTCTTTTCTGTATGCATCAAAGCAGTAATAATCTGACTTGTCTTCCTTGAGTAATGATTTTGTCTTATACTTTTTTTCAGTTACATTTATCTTCAAGGCATTGATTTCATTCCTTTTTAAATTTTTTAAAGTTCTTTCTCCTTGCACTTATTTCGCAGTGATTCCACATGAATTATATCGGCTTTGTAATTATTTTAAGTAGGCACCACTTTTATGTGTAGTGCCCCCAAAAAAAGGTAAAAACCTTAGGCTAAACTACTCTAAGGATAACTTTTTCTCTACACCCTCAGAAGGGTTTTTCAACTACTGCTTTCTTAATAGTTTGAAGGAACGTATTAACTGCAGTAATTAGTTGTTTCCTTGTTCTGTGGAAATAGTACTTCCCAGGGCAACGTGGGTTTGTGTGTGACCTAGAAGGCTCCCCAAAAATAGACCCTAGACTTTCTAATAGAAAACATGATCAGGGCTAGCTCTTTAATTTGGAGACATGGTGCTAGTTCCTAGTGTCCCTGTGTGATAAAACTCACAGGGGACACTCAGAGCTGATGTGCTCCCCTTGCCTGTTTTGGGTGGGAGGAGGTGCCCACCCACGTGCAGGAATAATGGGCTCAGAGACTGTGCACGCACAAGGCAGACTTACTGTAGATCAGATGGCCTGATTTAATTTCCCCAGATTCCTGGGTGGAGGATTGAGCCAGCAATTTAGTTTACTAAGTCCCTGGAAACAGCAGACAGCTCTGCACGCTGCCAGCCGGGGCCTCACAGAAGGGCTGCAAAGAGGAGAAGGTAGTAAGCAGTGTTCCTGTCGGCACGGATTTGCTGTGCAGATGTTGAGTTTGCTTTTGGCTCGTCAGAGCAGCAAATTTGCATTCGTAGCTTACAGCCAGTTGTGCATTAAGTCAGTCTCTACAATCAGTGGAATAATTTATTTACATAAATTTGGTTTCCAGGACGGTGTAGCAATGTGAATGAAGCCAGATTAGATGAGGTAATTTAGGACCAGACCTCTGCCTACTTACACAAAACATCCTATAGATGGTCAAGATTATTGGCTTGTGTATTCAGTGTCATTGGAAGAGCAGATCCAGAGCTCTGTGACCTAGGGCTGTATGTGGTTTCCATGGACCTCCTGAACTCTGAAAGTGGCTCAGGCCATCTATGCAGGTCTAACCATGACCTGTAAGAGAAATAAGAACTGCTGGGTGAGGGCCCAAGCTGCACTGGAGAATGTCCTTGTAATGGTTTGGGTATGACCCTCCCCCAAACCTCACAGTCTGCAGCCCCTTTCCTTTTCCTCCCACCCCCTGTATGAACCCAAGGGAAAGGGGGAAGGGAAAAGAACTGAAATGCTGAAATGAGCAGACCAAAGCTGTACTAAAATACACGCATGTATTTACACTTATATGCAATTAGAATACCATGTACACAGGATAAGGGACCCCGTACACGTCCCCCTGCCCACAAGAGAAAAGGGAGAGAGAATGAAAATCCAAAACAGATATACACAATAGAAACCAAGGAGCAAGCAATTAAAAAACTAACAAGAGAGTATCTTACTACTCTCCTTTAGATAGCAGGACTACTAAGCGACTGCTGGCACTCTCCTATTCTCAACGTCCACAAGGTCTCACTGGGCCTCACTCCTCCACACTAGCAGAGCTGATAGCAGAGAGAACCTGCTCCCAGGGCCACAGGAAGAGAAAAATAGAGGAAGAGGAGTGTCTCTCCCTTCTTATTTATACCCTGGTATACACAGAAAATCGCATGGAATACTGGGAGATTGAGTTCTTCCTCAGTTACAACCTGGTTATCAAAGAGGGTCTAAAAATCAAAACCATTACACTCCTGAAGCTTTTTTATGCTCCCTGCCTCCAATACTTTCATTACTTTGTTCTTTCATCCTTTTATGTTTTACGTAACTGTTCTGAATGTTTCATTGTTAGTTCTACTCAAACATAATTTTGTGCAGCACAACATGATGACCACAAAATCCCATCACTTAAGATGCAATGTTCACTGTAATAATAGCTACATCATGTAACTTGTGACAGTGATGGTCCTAGCTGTCATATTAGGAGAGATGCAGCAATGTGACAGGGACTAGGTTTTTATTCTAGTAGAAGGAAAAGCTATAAAAAAAATTGTGTCATGAATTCACATGCATTTGAGTAATTTTACAGAATTACTAGTGAGAAAATTAACCCGTTCAGACCTAGAAGAGAGGTACTTGAAGAAAGACACGTACGTGATCCCTCTAGAAACCTAGACCTCAGAATCTAAAGTTCTGAATTATAGGTATCTTGTCCTATAAGGGACCTGATTATGGAATAAACTTTCAGAAGAAAGTGCATAAAGCCAAAGTCTGATCAGTTTAGGCAACTGTTGTAGCTCCGTCTTCATATGCAGCCCTGTAGAAAAGTCCATTTTTCTTTCAGCCTCACTGTAAATAAGCACATATGGACTGACTTCACATTGGATTCTGCATACACCAAAACTAGGAAAGAAACAGAAAACCCATGGGACTTAGAGTTCATTAATCTACTTTATCCTTCAGATGTTCTGATACCATGATGATGGGCAGCAGCAGAAAGACTTAAAATACAGTATAAGTGTTTTCAACAGCTTTCTCTCACTAAGTGCACTTCATACTATCGTAAGAAAGTCCTCTTGAGTTTTTTTTCTTCTTTCTCCCACTTCAAATAAATTGTCTAGTACCTAAAAGGTCATTATGAAGAACTTTGCTTTTCTATAAATTACAGGATTTTGTAAAAACACTGAATTTAAGTGACAATCTCATCTGCCTGTATTTAGTATCTTACTTTCAGACTCCTGAGAGCCTTTAACAATTTTCTCAAAAGGACCAGAGAGAGGTAGAGAAAAGGAGGGGGAAGAGACTGTACTGCATTTTCTTTCTGAATTTTCCATGTATCTTGAACAAGAAAAGAATGAATATCCCAGAATAATTAGTATAGTGATAATAAAGAAGACTGTGAAAAGCCTTATCTTCTAAAACCCATGTTTGTTGTTTCTCTCTGCAGAATATTGTAAACGGCATCCAGTCTGCTGTGTGTGCAGCTTTTCGATAGTTGCATTTGAATAGAAAGTGGCGAGTTTTGTGGGATTTTGCTGATCTTCTAATAACTTTCCTCCCTCTGCCTTCTGGAGCTAATCTTACGCCTGACTTGAGTAATTTTGAAGGTATTTGAGATTTGTATGTTACTTGATGGGGTTTAGTTTATTAACGCTTCTGTCTGCGTTAAATCCACTACATGATCCCAGTGGTGACAACTGGCATCCACAATTATTGCCGATAATTCAGAAGTGACACTCCACATGTAGGGCTGCTTCTCAACCTGCTCCAGACAATACAGCCTCTTCATGGAACAGCGGGGGTTTAAAGGCTAAATTCAAAGTCAAAACATATCACTTTCTCTTCAAGAGGCATTCTGTGCTTAGAAAGTGCTAAGCTTCTTGCAGGAGCAAGTCTCCTACCTTGCATTTCTTTTCAAACTGTTCTCTTACCTATTTTCCCCTTATGTTTCAATTTTCCTCTCTGTGCTCTAGAAAACTTTCCCTTCCTTTAGTGCCGCTGTGATGCTCAATGGCCCATTCTAAGACAATATTTAAGTGCCTCCTGGCAGTGGTTTAAAAGTTGCTTTAACATTTCCCTCACTGAAGTAGATTTTTTCATAGAGCCCAACAATTTTCTGTTCTTACTTTCTTAGGCTCCTGTAGTTAAAACATCCAGAGCCACACAGAAATCCCAGATCTCCGGGGCTCGTATCCCATTTTCAGCATCAGGTATTTTTATCCAGCACTATCTTGCTTTTTTGCATCGTTCAGTGTTGTTAGTAGTGGTTCCTTCTTATTTTTCAAGTATTAAATGACACTTGGAGGCCGGTGAGTATTTTCTGTAGAACAGCTGCTGTATTACTTTTTGTGTGCGTGCCTAAAACAGCGATATAAGATTCAGGCGGCGTGTGAGGCAGGCCTTTAAAGCTATGCCGGGAAGAGAAGTTGAAAAGACTCTGACAAAGCAGGAGGATCATTTATTTTGCTTCTATTTAACATGGAACAAATCTCCCTGGTTTTCCATCTCCTACTGAGGTCCAGGAAAGAGCAGAACAAGAGCTCTCAGTGTCTACTCAAGATTATTCCGTTTCAGATGTTACTGAAGCATTGAATAAATTGTTCCTAGGAAAGCCTGGGATCACTTGACCTTTATGACAGCCAGAGTAGCTCCTTTGTCATCTACTCTTCATTATAATTCCATTTTCTATGGTGTGATGCTTGTACTATAATCTGCTGCTCCAGCATTTGGGGCAATGCCCTACTTGCTTTCAGGCCTGTCAGTCTTGGCAGGCAGGGGAAACCTCTGGGGAAATACTGGAGCTCAAGCTTTAAGAGACTAATCTGCACCACGATGGAGTCTCTTCGTTTCTTTTTTTGTTGCTCTGCTTCAGGTCTTCGGCTTATGTAATTTGTGATGCTATAAAATGGGGGTTCTGTATGTATTGCAGTTTCTGTTTCTTTCTTGCAGAGACACGTTCGCAGGGTCTCATAACCTTGGCAACAAAGTGCCAGCTATGGATTTCTCCATGCCAAACCAGGCAAGGCTGGGATATATCAATAACTCATTTTACAGAAAAGGAGGTGAGAAAGATTAAATGATTTCTCCTGTTAACATATACAAGATAAAGTACTGCTGAAAAAGGCAGCTCAGCTGATGTTCACGATCAGTGCTGCTTAAAGGTATGATCCTTCCCTACACCCCAGCCCTGCTAAACCCATTGAACTTTCTGAGTAGCAGAATACCAGTATTTTTCCTCGGTTAGCCTTATGCAGCAAAGGAAGATGCAGGGTGATGTGAGGGTTGAAAGGGAATGGGTAGGTACTTGTCATGGGGATGGCTTTGAAGGACATCATAAGTGCTTTGTTCAGTGATTAGCAAGCACCAAGCCACAAATGCACAACACCGGCAGCATCAAGAGCTGGTCTGTCTTCTCTCATCCCTGTCTTTCCCAAAACACTCAGACAGAAAGAGTTTCTTTATGAAAGGCATCTGGCCTGGGTGATGAAACAGGTCAGCATTGTGACCCAGCACTTTCTGCATCTTGGCATCTTGTCACATGCAAAGTGTCATGCGAAAGCCTCATTAACTGGTGTCTTGACTCACCCCTTGAATTACCGTGTTGCTTGCAGAGTAATTGCTGTTTACTGCGGGTGAAGCAGTCCCTCTCTCTACTCTGTCAGTGCTGCAATCACCCAAACCCCTGTGGCTGGGGCAGCAAGGGGCGAACAGCCTTGTACTTTCTGTGCATGGGTGCCTGCAACATCCCTCTCTTGCACTCAACCACAGCAACACAGGGAAAACCAAGACAGCATGAGACCCCTCCTATCCCCTTTCCCTTTGCTCCCTAGGGTGTGAGACAGCCCATCTCTCTGGCAGTATATCTCATGAGATGGCATATTTGTAATCCATTAATTCTGCACTGGAAGCACACCCATCATTCTTGGCAACATACGGCAACTAATCTGTTCTTAAGCAGTTAATTAGGCACCATTTGTATGCACGTGTCACCCTTTGCATGCTGAAGCAGCTGTGGTTCCTGTAGGAAGCTGTTTGTTCTACACTGTCTTTCTCCTTTGTGTGGAAAAATGAGATACTTCAGATTCATTTTCTTTCTATATGTTCTTTTTAAACAACAAAAGTAATAAGGAGCTGTGCTGGGTTGCAAGACTAGGTTAAAAAACTGATCTGGTCTTTAAGGCACAAGGTGAGGATTGAGGGGAGCAGGGGGTCAGCTTTTTGACTGTGTGATTACAGGGGTAATGGTTAATTCTCAGGAACTGCTTTGGTAGAACTGATCAGGCAAACTTATTCAGAAGGCACTTGTCTTAAATACTTGCTAGTCAGTATTATTAATTTCTGAATTTCAGAGGACCAATCTAATGTATCCAGAATTTAAAAGATGCTACTGCTTGGTCTTGACAAAAAACCAAAATAATCACAGAATCACGAATCACAGAATCACCGGGTTGGAAGAGACCCATCGGATCATCAAGTCCAACCATTCCCACCAAACACTAAACCATGTCCCTCAGGACCTCGTCTACTCGTGACTTAAACACCTCCAGGGAAGGCAAATCAACCACCTCCCTGGGCAGCATATTCCAATGCCTAATGAACCTTTCTGTAAAAAACTTCCTCCTAATCTCTAGCCTAAATCTCCCCTGGTGGAGCTTGAGGCCATTCCCCCTCTCGTACTCTGTGTTTTTATACATTCCCCCTCTCGTTTTTATACATTCCCCCTCTCGTACTCTGTGTTTTTATACATGCATGTGTTTTTTTCTGGCACTTGTTAGTTTAGTGCTTGCATTGCTGTACCAAGGTACTATGTGAAGCCATTAATGGTTGGACTAGATGATGCGGTGGGTCTCTTCCAACCTGGTGATTCTATGATTCTATGGTTTTATGGAGGGAGAAATAGGTATTGCTGCCAACGGCAGGTATCTGAAAACTTTTCAGTGGTGGAAAAAAAAATTGAGCCATTTATTACAGGAGCAGTCTGTATGACAGAAATTACACCTATTATCACCTATTATTATCATTTCTTGTTTTGTGTTACAGCCATTTCTGCAATCCCCAGATCACAGCTCTTTTATACTAGGCACTCTCTGGACCATCCTATGAGTGTGGTCCTTGCTTCATGGTGCTCTTAATTGGCATCAAAGGCCACAAAAGTTTGGGACAGGAGTTGTTCCTGCTTTTCTGTTATGATTGGGGAGGCACAACAAGGATAAATTAAGTTCTAGGGGTAATAATGGGGTCTGGATTCTCAACTGTCAGATCCAATGCTGCAGCAAAAAGATATCTTTCTCGTCTTACTGAATTTCTAGTTTAATATCTTGCGTCTGACATCTGGATGGCATCCTAACAACTTCAGAGGGAAAAATGTATAATAGACAATCAATAAACTGTTGGGGAAATTTTCTTCTACCAGAACGATAGAATCAGGAACTGAAAAGTCATGGGGAGACATTTCAGAGCTGTTCATCAATTATCCCTGCTATTTAGTTTCCTGAAATTGGAACTGAAAACTCATTGCCTGAGTCGTTATGAAGACACAGAAAGTGCGTGTTGGTTTCATTACAACTAACTTTGGTAAACTCCTTGTAAGCCTGTGACAAATTACTAATCAGTCTGCAATTTTTCATATCTGTCTTGTCTCTATTTTACTGCGCTTTGGTGTGATTACTGCATATTCTATCTCACAGCGTCTTGTAAATGATATATCAGCCTTATTGAACGTAGCGCTCCCTCCTGCATTTGATGAGCTGAGCCCAGCCTTGGGTGCTTGCGTGTGGCTGGGTTGAGCTGAGAGCACATGTGCAAGGGCTGCGCTGTTCATTCTCCCTCGGTGCAGGAGGCAGATTGCTGAAGTCAGGCTCATAACTTAGAGGCTCTGAATTCCCCCAAGTAAACTAGGATTATTTCCCGTACATAATAACAGCAGTTGTGTTGTGTTTCAAATAGCTTCAGACTTTCCTGTAGTGTTTACTGTCTTCTATTAAGTTTAATGTTCTTTTCCTTTAGAAGCAAGTATAAATGCACTAACTACAAATAATACACGGCAAAAGCAATGTTGCAACATGATTTGTTTGCCTAATCTGTCAGTGAATGTCTCTTTCTGCCATCACCAGCCTTGTTAAAACAATATAATTTTTGTTTCTTTCCTCCTGTAATTGCTTCTTTTTGTTGTATACAGCTGATACATGCAATTCTTTCAGTGTAATATATCACAAAATTCTGTATGAATACTTCAGGATCCTTCTGAAGAAAGCCCAAGATGCAAAATGCAGTAAGAGCAGGAGCAGCTGCCAGAGGGCTTTTCATCAATATGACTCCATTGCTATTCAAAAGTCTCACCTGGATCCAGGTCCTGTTGAACTGGGCACAAGACACCTGTGATGGGAGGGCACTGCTTCCTTCTGCAAAGTCTTTATAGGCTGAGTACCCATGAGAGTTAAGGTGTGGGGAAAGATAAATTGATGGGAAATCCACCAAGGCCAATCACAGAGATGTTTCTAGAAGAATGAGTTACAAACAATGAGGGAAAAAACAGTAAGATAGTAACTTTACAAGGTTACCTTCAAATACTAGGGACAGATAAATGAGAAGGAAAACTTTTTTTCTGTTTATTTTTTTACAGCCATCATTGCAATGTCTCCCGACCGCTGTGGGAGAAGCTGACTTACTGCTTCAGTTAGCAAATGGGACAGGTTTGCTGCCTTTTGGAGACATAAGAGTGCAGGCACAGCCCCAAGGCTGCTCACTTTAATGGGCTTTCTGCTCTCCATTGCCTTTATGCCATTCCAGAGCAAAGAGGTCCTGTGTGGGACGAACAGATGATGCTAATGACCGAGAGTTTACTACTTTGGCTGACTTCCCCTTGGGAGTCTGAAGTGACGGGACTGTTGCGATGCTGGCTGTAGGGATAAAGCTTTAGATAGTGAAAAGTGGCAATAAGAAAGCATGTATTCAAGGAGCAGAAACTCCTCGAGGCCACAGAGAAGCACAAAATCAAGAAACCCTCAGTCATGGTAGGAGGCACTGTACAGGGGAGACTGAGTGATTAAATAAGGCTTGTTTGCCACACTCCTGCAGGGATGAAGATGTGTTAGGAGGAGTTTCAAAGTAACCCAGACTCCAAGTGAAGGAAACAGTCAGATGGGATTAACATAAGTGATGGCTATTTGTATGCCAAAGTGACATAAGGATGAAGCTAAAAGACCAGAAGCTCAGGAGAGCAGTGGTCTTTGTGTCAGCTGGGAGGAAAAGAAAAGTGAGAGAGAAAGGAGGCAAAAGGTAGCAGGGGCGAGGGAGCTGAGAGGTTACTGTGACTTGAAAAGGATATTGAAAGTGCTACTATATTACATGAGGGAGGGCATCAAGGGGGAATATTTTGCTTTTTCAGAAGTTTTGAAGAACTGTACTAACAAAGTAAGGTAGGCAAGCAAGGTCAAGGAGGCCAAAATTGAGCAATGAGACAGATTTACTATTCTGACAGATACATGGCTCTCCACCTGCCACTGCCCAGCTGCGGGACAAAGACCTGAAGTAAGAGGTATAAGATAAATAGCAGTGTAGGAAGGCTTTATATTGCAAGGGATCAATTTTTCTGACATAAATAAAGTTTCTTTAACCTTGGTTCCCCCATAAGTCAGGATTTTTGATTGTAAATTACTTATATACAAAAAAAAGGTGGGATGTTAGAGACATGATTGCGAGTGGAGAATGTATATTTAAGAAAATCAGTGCACAGCTAGGAATGATGGAATAAAACACAGTAATTCTGTAGTTTAACGGGATTATATAGTCATTAGCCTGTTAGCAGGGCAAAATTCAGAGTGTGTTGTTCTCCTAATTATGCTTCCAAACTCCTGACTTCAAGGAGAGTCCCTGCTCACTTTGTTTCTGTTAAAGGTAAGATCTGTTTTAACTCAAGCTCTCACAGGTCTGGACTCTCCCAGGCTCTGATACATCTACTTTCCTGTACAGAAAGGTGGAATGATGAGACTCGCCTATTAACCCATGAACCTGGCAAGAGAAGGTTCTGACCACCACTGTGCTACCACTTATGTTATCCAATTTTATCTCATTTGCACACATAATGTGCTGCTAAGGTGACATTATCGAGTGCTTGAGAAGATGGGGGCATGCTATTTAGGGCAAAGAAAAAAGAATAAACAGAGGCTGGAAACCTGAGCAGGAGGTAAAGTTGTTTGCAGGAAAAATGAAACACAAAACAAAGACGGGACACGGTTTAGTGGTGGATTTGGCAGTGCTAGATTAGAGGTTGTACTCGAAGATCTTAAAGATCTTTTCCAACCTAAACAATTATATGATTCTATGATTCTGTGTTTGTAGGGTAGGGCTTCTTTGGTCTCTGTTTAAGACGACTGTATGTTTAAGTCCAACTGCTTGTATGATACCCACAGCTTAGTTTTAGAAACCTTGCTAGAGGTTTGTTTAGGACTTATTTTTGCCATGTACATTTTGGGTTTTTTTGTTACTGTATATTTCCATGCTTGTTTTCATTCTTCAAAACTGGAAAAGGGCCAACAAAGCTCTGCCAGGCCAGTGACTGTCCCAGCACCAGTTCAGACTGACTGTGTATTCAAATTGTTGTTTTCTAGTTCTTGCACTCTCAGGGTTTTTTTACTTAATACTGCAGCCACAAAATCCTTGAGGGTTTTGGGTAATCCTTACACATTATCTCGTCTTTGTGCTTCTTATACATCCCACCAAAACTTGTCTTGGAAATACTTTCAGCGGCAGTGCTACTTTCCACTGCTCAGAGAGCCTTAGGGAACCAGAGGCTGTAGGCAGCTGAACGTGGCTGGGGTGGCATTGTGTGTTCTCAATGTACTGAGCAGCACGCTAGGGCAAATGCAGCTCAAGGATGTGTGAAGTGTGAATTGCTTTGTAACCAATACTCTGGCTTTCCTCAAGAAGATGCACAGTGATGCAAATTTTGTTGTGTAACTCACATGAGGAGATGACACTAAGCTGGGTGGAAGTGTCAACTTGCTGGATGGTAGGGAGGCTCTGCAAAGGGATCTGAACAGGCTGGACCACTGGGCTGAGTCTAACGGCATGAGGTTTAACACAGCCAAATGCCGGGTCCTGCACTTGGGGCACAACAACCCTGTGCAGAGATACAGAGTGGGAGAAGTCTGTCTGGAAAGCTGCCATGAGAGGGACCTGGGGGTGTTGGT